>JAYKAV010001664.1:485565-682580 GCA_035582835.1 Phoebastria nigripes
TTTTTTTTTTTTTTTTTTTTTTTTTTTGTTCTCTCTTGCCCCAGATATTCATCAACAGAGTAATAAAATACTTTAAAACCTTGCCTCACTTACATCCTTGGACCATCACAGCTGTAACACATCTACCATGAACAATATCCTGTTCTATTTGCCTTTTTTATGGCCTCAAAGCAGGCCTGTCACCAGGTMCTACAGTACCTGCAGTAATCCCAAGACCTCCTTCCCGAGCAGCCACGTCTAATTTTGCAGCCCAGTGTTGGGTATGCACAACTGGAGCTGTTTTTCTCCCTGCTGCATGATTTTTCATCTGCTGCTTGATTGCCTGCTCCCATTGTGGCTTCTGGAGTGATGTCCTGKGATGGGGCAGTGCTGCTCCTGGGAAAGACCAGTGGCAAAGGTCCCTGTGTGTGAGGGAAGAGAGTTTGCAACCTGCCAAATTTCTGAATGAGGCTGTTTTGGGCCCTCAGTAAGAAGCAGCAGAGAGTTTAGCAGAGTTTATTTCCAGCTCAGAGCTTTGCTGCCCACCACTGCTCCCAGCCACAGCACAGCCCGGCTACCCCCCTGGGCATTGCGGGTCGGGCTGCGATGCAGGACCTTGCCCTGTGCCCATATCCTCCCTGCCGAGGAGACACCCCGTGATGGGAGTTCACCGTGAATTCGTATTTCATCTCTTACCTCTTCCCAGCAGGTCTTGGGGCTTCGGCTCCCTCGGGCAGGGCTGCGAGGGCACCTGTGTGCGGTGGTCTCCCGCGCCTCCAGGGACAGCGTTGGGCAGTGAGACAATGGAGAGCGGGAGCCAAGCGGTCCCCGGCCCGGGAGAGAGAGCACTGGCGGAGGCGGCGTGAGCCCTTCTCGCAGGCGGGGGGGAACGAGCCCCTTTGCACTGGCCATGAAATCAGTCATGTGTAGGTTTTTGTCCAGCCCTGGGGGGTGGGGGAAGGAATGTGGGTTGGGCGAAGTCTAGGATTACACCACCGCTGAATTTTTTCTTTCCACACTTTAAATAGCCAGCACCTTTCGGTCCTGCCTTCGCGTCTCCCGTCGGCTCGCGCCCCGACAGCGCCGTCCGCAAGGTAACACCTCTGCCCCTGTTTTCTTCTGCCCTGCTCCCCCCGTGCCCCGCACCCACCCGGGTCTGCCGTGGATGAGAGGTCACGGTGCGCTTTCTGCCTGTTTAATCATTTTCTAGCGTGGAGGGGTCCTCCCAGTCCTTCCTTGCGGCCGCTGTCAAACGCCTGCCAGTGTTTCTTGCTCCTCTTCACATCCCAAAGTGTTTTATAGGGGACTATGTAGGGGGAGGGGAGAGGTTGAAAGTGCTGCTTTGCCTTTTTTTTTTCCCTCTCCCCGGATGGGGGAGAGTGTCATTTGCTGCCAGTGCCTTTTCCTGCTCTCCTGGCGAGGGATTTTCAGGCGGGAATGAATGGCAGCGTTAGACTGGGGCTGGGGGAGCTGCCTCTGCGGGGCTTGAGGGCCGGCGCTGTGTGGAGGAGGGTGCCCTCCCTGGCACGAGATCCTCAGCGATCCCGGCTTTGGCACCGGGCGTTGGTGGGAACCGCAGTCCTCACCCTTTGCCCTGCAGGGCTCGGAGGCCAGGAGGGCATCCTGCCCACGAGGAACAGCCTCAAACACCCCCTGAGCCTCCTAAATGGCTGCAGCAGAGCTGGTGCTGCCCACGCCACCCGTGCCTGTCTCCTCACTGTGCTCTGTGGCACCAGCTGTGCACCAGCAGTCACGCTATGCCCTGGCTTTCCTGGGAGGAGAGGTGTCCTCTCGGAGGTTTTGGGGGAAAGGTGGGACAGCAGGAGAGGTGCCCACCTACTCTGTGCCGATCTTCTTCTCTTAGCAGAGATCTGTTTAGAGATGGGAGAAGCTCTCGCGGTGCCAAAGCTTCCTGAGAGCGGTACTGTGGGGGGCCTCTGCAGGCAACGGGCAGATGTTTGGAGGGGCAGACCCTGGGAGAGGAGACGTCCCAAATGGCCATGGCATCTGCACCCTTTCTTTTCCTGCTATTAGAAGGATAGCACCATCCTGAAAAATCACCTTTTCTCACAGCCTAGTAGATTGCCAGCAACAGTTACCACCACTGAAAGCAGAAACTTTTTTCCCTCTCATTTCAGTTTGTCTTCTTCCCACATCTATGACTTCTGTGTGTTTTGTGGCTTTCATTACATGGGCTGTAAAACCAGACCTTGGTAAGCAGCAACAGGGGAGAAGAGAAACCCTTATAAAATATCTTGTCAAATATTTGATCCCGCTCTCACCCGCCTCCAGCCCTAAGTCTGTTCCCAGTATCTGCTGTGGCGGGAGCTCCAGCCTGGCTGAGCTGCTGGGTCTTCTGTGTAACGCTGTGCTCAGAGGATGGGCTTCCAGAAGCAAGAGTGTTTTGAGATGAGTCAATTAAAAATAATGAAACTGATAGTGGCTTTTAAGGACTAGTTTTGGACTAAGCAATGAAAGTGCATGCATGCTCTTAGTGCCTTGCTGCCAGCAGGAATCAGTATAAGGAGCAAGAGGAACAGTTCAGTGTGTGTGTGTGCACACGTCCTCTCCCCTCTCTTGCCTCCCGTAGCCCGAATTTCTGCCTCGTTGTATGGCTTGTGCTGAATGTAACAGAGGAAACTCCTTCTGAAGGTGGGATGGATTACAGAGTCCCCGGCGCCGTCAGCAATGGTGAAACAGTGCCCACACACCCCGGCAAGGAAAAGGAGAAAGAGGAGGAGGAGGAGGACCAGACCCTGGAGCGAGGGCAGTGGAACAACAAGCTGGAGTACGTCCTGTCTGTGGCTGGGGAGATCATCGGCCTGGGAAATGTCTGGCGCTTCCCCTACCTCTGCTACAAGAATGGCGGAGGTAAGTGCAGCCCTGGCCCTGGCCAGCCCCAGGGACGCCTGGTCACCGGCGTCCTTCCGTGGTCCCTCCTGCCTCTGCAACATCCACGTCCGGCCGTGCTCACCCCTGGCAGCAGCTTCTCAGGAACGCCCAAGTCATGAGTCTGAAGAGATGATGCCAACCTGCCAGCATGGTGCTGCCATCTGGGCCACAAGCCGGGCTTGTTTTGACCTGGTGGGATATGGGTGACCGAGTGGTAATGTCCCAGGGTTTCTGGTGGCTGTAGCTGTGTTTCCCTGAGGTGTGCGGAGCCCTGGTCCTGCTGGTGAGGTGGGGGGCCATCTGCAGGGGGAGGCAGGAGGAGCAGGGTCAGGGCTCGGCTCTCTGAGCAGAGTGACTCACTCCAGGCATCTCTTCCTTGAGGAGCACCAGGCACCATAAGACAGTGGGTCCTGGCGGCATAGCAGGGAGCGGTGCGGAAGGCCATGGGGCACCGATGTCTTTGCAGGTGCTGTGAGGAGCTGCAGCATTTCCTGGAGTCTCAGGGGGCCTCCAAGGGGCTCTCGGCCACAGGTCCTGGTCTGGTGTCTGACCACAGAGGGATGTCCCCCGGCTGCTGGAGCCAGGTGGCAGGGACCGGGCAGAGTGAGGGGKTTTTCCTCGCCTCAGTGCAGAAGCGCAGCATCCCTCCTGCGCCCCACGGTGCCCCCCCCCGGCATCCGCTGGAGCTGCGAGGGTGTGGGAGAGGGGACCCCTGCCTCTGAGCCACACGGCAGGGCTGTGAGGTGTGCGGATGGACGTGCTTGATGGAGAGAGAGGGAGCGGGGCGTTGCTGTTAGCAGCGAGGTGCCAGCACATCAGTGCTGCTCAGGCTGTGCTTGGCAGTGACCGGTGGCCGATCCCCTGCGAGGCTGGGCTGCCCCACAGCTTGGCAGCGGAGCTGGGCTCGCTTTTGGAGGTGGAGGGTTGCCGTGGGCTTTTAGAGGTGTTTGTGCTTACTTTCAGTTTGTGGCTGCCTTTTAAGGGAGAAAACTGTTTAAAAAAATGAAAGCCTGAAGATTTTCTCAAGTTTGGCTCAGTGGCACGAGGAGAGAGGGAGTTGCTCTCCCTGTCTGGTGATTAATTGCTAATTGGGCTCTCCGGAAGGGCAGGGGAGAGGGGAAACGGCGCTTGGCTGGGAGCTGGCGGGGAGCGAGCGCTGGGGACCCGGGGCTGAAATCCCCTGGCTTGAGCTCGGGGTAGTCTCATGGGCCTCACTAAACTGCTTTCATCCCAGTGGCATAAAAGAGGATTAACCGCTGTTTAGCTACTTTCATGCCGGGCTTTGCTCAGCACTTGTTTCTTTTCACCAGGTGGTCGGGCATTTTCTTTCCCTGTTGAAAAAGGAGGATTTTTCATGTTTTCTTCTTCCACGGGGAACATTTCTTGGCTGCTTGCTGAGCCGTATCTGTTCCCGCTGCTGCACCCTTCCTGGGTGCCATCCCGTCGGGAGGAGCGGGACCCTGGGTCAGGGGGTGCCAGGGGAGAGCTCAGGGAGGGTTCTGGGGAAAGGGGAGCTGCCCTGTGCGGTTGGACAGCAGAGGCAAGACGCAAAGGGATTTCTCAGCCTTTTTTCCCCCGAGAAATGGGTCTGAAGCAAAGCCCTGTGAAGCGGCAGAGACTATGAGGAGTTTGAAGTCTCAGGCAAATTTTTCATCTCCTTCCCATGAGGTTAGAGAAAGGATGGCGCACGAGACTCTCGTGCAGAGAGGAAAGCATTTCCCATATGGCTTCTCCTGGGGCAGGGCAGTGCGACGAGGCTGTGCAGGACTTGAGGCTCCCTCCTGCCTCGTGGAGCCCAGCCTACCCCGGCCGGTGCTGTATCAAATCCCTTGTAACGCCTTAAGATTAATTTTAAAAGCTGCCAGAGGTTTTGTCCTGTACTCCTTTGGGAAGGCTGGTCCAGGCACTTGCTTCTGTGGTACTTCAGTAAAGGTGAGGGACCTTTATTTGATTTCCAGCTCCAGGTCAATCATGGCCAGCCTCCAACCATTAGCTCTCGTGCCAGCGTTGCCATCCAGCTGAAATAGCTCTGCCCCGCTGGATGACTCTTTCTCCCCCCGCTGAATTGTGTGTAGGCAGCAGTGATGATAACAGCTCTCAGCTCTTGCTTTGCTTGCCTAAATATCAGGCTCTTCACAAAAAAGGTATCTGCAAAATCTGAGTTAAGCAAAGAGGGGCAGCTGGTCACTTTTCCTTTCTTTGGGGATATTTCCACATAACAAAGAAAGAGTAGTCCCTTACATATTTTGCGCCCAGTGTCTGATACCAAGGCCCTACATAGTGGAGAAAAAAAAAAAAAGAGAAAAAAAAATGTTCTTTTTGCTCTTGTTCGCTCTTGCTTTCGCCTCCTGTGATGGGGTCAGGCCCTCCCTGGGCAGGCTGGCCCCGCCGATTGGGAAATACCGGGGAAGCCTGTCTGGTGGTGTGGCTGCCAGTGCCGCACCCCCTCCCCAGCGCTCCCCAAACCGGCCAGTCCCAAGGCCCCACCACCGCCGTCCCCGCACGCGCGGAGGGGGAAGGGGCCATGGTGGAGGACACGTGTGGCAGTGTTTTCGCCTTCAGTGGGGTTCACCTGCGGGGAGGGTGGACGAGGCTGGGCCGGAGGGACATCAGCCAGCACTGGGGGGCTGCTCAGGTGCACTGATGGACCCCTGCCCGCGCCGCAGCCCCCCACCACGGGCTGCCCTCCCTGCCGCCCCCCGTGCCAGAGTCATTGTGCAGGGTGGCTCTGCTGGGCGCCTCTCCTCGGCTTTTCCTCCTTGCAGTCCCTGCCTGAAGGCTGTCCTGCCTGCAGCCCTTTCTTGCCTGTGCGGGCAAGCAGCAGCCCTCTGCCAGCTAAAGGAGATGGGGAGTGGCGGTGGGGCTGGCGTCAGGGTTGTCCCACCCTGCCTGTCTCCCCACCTGGGGGGCGAGGGGAGCGGGGCAAACCACAGCCCCTGGCCCAAACATGTCTCTGCAAATCCCTCCTTCACCCCACCGTAATTTTGCATTATTTCACAGCCCGCATGTCAGGACCCTCCAGTTAGACTTCCGAAGCGTGAAACCTGCCTGAAACTTGAGATAACCAGAGGTGCTGAGGAAGGCGACAGGCCAGACCGCAGGCTGCAAATAAGGGAAACCCAGGCTGGAGAGCTCGACCTGCCACCTCAGAGACCTCCCCCGGGATCCCCTGGCTGCAGTTTAGTTAAAGACAAACTTTTATATGAGAATAATCTCTCTTGGAAATAGGCTCCACTTTTATGATAATATGATTGCATGCACGTTGGGAGTTGAGGGGATGGTTTTGATACAACCATTTCCCCTGCCCTTTGCCCTCACCAACTTCTGTTTACTGGTAGGGGGAGAGCATGTGGGCAGATGCTTGTCGTTCCCCCCGGGGTCTGCCAGGTATCAGCATCCCTTCAGCTGCTGCCTGCCCACAGGGAGCTGCCAAGGTGCTCTCCCTGTCTATTTTGTTGATTGCATTTTTTTTGCAAGAAGGGGAGGGCTGTGGCTCTGTACCCCGCTGGGATGAGCGCGGGGTGGGACTTCTGGCTGGTCTCTAAAGCCCCCCTTCCCTCTCCCTGCCCCTGCATGCTAGCTAAGCTTCTTAATGAAATCTGTTGGGTTTTGAGTTTACTTGTTGACCGGGATTGTTATTTCCCATACACCCCCACCGACTCGACCCCAGAGCCAGTTARCATCTCACCGGTACAGAAAAGGCCTATGCAGGGAAAACGTGGTTAGCAGCTGGCTGGGTTGCCACCACCTCTGACCCTGCGTGCCCCTCTGAGCCTGCTGCAGCCCATCTGCCGCTCTCCGCTCGGGGCTACCCCTTTCCACGCCAGCTCCCCGTCCTGCCCCATGTCCCTGCCTTTGCAGCAGGGCTTGAGCAGCTTCGGTGGTGCATGAGTGCAGCAGGGAGTGTGGACCGTCTTGCAGGGCTGTCTCCTGTGCTCTGCGGGGTCAAAGCCATTACTGCATTTAACATTAGCCTGGGGTAATCAAAAGCCTGATGCGTTTTATCTCTCCCTCACTGGTTTCATGACAGGACTTGAGCAGGAGAGCAGCCCTGGCTGCTGGAGTGAGGTACATACTTACTGCACTACTTGCTTTTCGTTTGCGTGTCTGCTGCTTTTCGGTGAGCAAATGATTGAGCAAACCCATAGACTGGGTGAAGGTGTCAGTCTCTATCTGTTCCTCAGTGCCTTGGTGCTGTCATCCATGGGCTTGTGAGCTTATTCAGTCAGAATAATCAATGTGAAAGGAGTCACCAACTTGATTAAAAGTCACAATGATTTTACAGCAGGGTGTTCTCCTGTATTTCTGTGCAGCTATTGAGAACTTCTTTCACACTTTTCTGCACAAATATCAGGCCTGGAAACTTTCCTTTCTYCTCCATCTTTTCTAAATGTTGAGTTTCTTACGCAATCTCATCACTCCAGGAGATGAAACGTGAGGAAAATCCCTTTTTCCTGGCATCCCGTCTGTGGTCTTCCTGCCCCCGCAGCCCCCATCCCTCCCAGGCTGTCCCCCCCAGGAGGGACCTACCCGTGCCAGGTTGGAGACGGCCTGACCCCAGTCACCCCATGGGGCTTACTTTTGCTATCTGCCGCTTCAATCTGCCAGGTGCCTTCTTCATCCCCTACCTCATCTTCCTCTTCACCTGTGGGATCCCCGTCTTCTTCCTTGAGACGGCGCTGGGGCAGTACACCAGCCAGGGAGGGGTGACGGCCTGGCGCAGGATCTGTCCCCTCTTCGAAGGTGAGTGGGGTGAGCCCAGGAGTGCATGGCGAGGTGGGGGGACCGCAGGGCCCCGGGGGGACAAGCGGTGATGCCTCTCCCCACAGCCTGGATCATTATGTACCTCCACGCACCCGCTGCCCACCCCTGGGGATCCCAGCCTGGGAGGGCCACCGGCTGCCCCTTTTCCAAAATCAGGCTGGAAAAATTGATCACCTTTCTCACCAAACAGTTCCCATCGTTACGTTGCATCCCGGTTTCCTTCTTCACGGCCGCGGCTCTGGCCAGGAGCTTTGCGCCCAATCAAGGTTGTCCTCCAGGAGCTTAATGATGAAAATGCTTCTGGTGGTTATGAGGAACCTAAAACATACTACTGTTTTTTTAAGTCAATGCTATGCTATTTTCCTGAGTTTGCAGATGGCTTAAAACCTTATTGGTGAAAGGTGTCAGCTGTCTTATTTAATCGTTAGCAGTCAGATCCACTTCTAGCACTGTTTCAGCACAGTCATCCAGCCTCAAGCCACTTTCCATGATTTCTCTGAAAGTCTCAGTTGGCTCCTCCCCACGTACCAAAACCTTTAGACGCTCCTCCAGCACCTCCCAGAGAAGGTGTGTGGTGTTAATACAAAAGCCTCCCAAACAAAAGTGAAAAGGGATGAGCGAACAAAATAAAAAGTGAATTTTGGTAGAAGAGGTCTTATTCAGCAGGTGGAGCACTGTCATATGTTTCTGTCCCTTTGGGTGGCTTTCCAACCATAATCTGCCTATCCCCTGCCCAGACTCCCTCCCATTGCCACCCTTTCACCAGGGAAGGCTGCGGTGGGGCGGCAGGAAGAGGAGGTCCCCGGGGCCCCTGCTTGAACCCCCGCTGATGTGGCATGGTGGGCTTTGGGGAGGGGATGATGGCTCTGGCAGCTGCCCCACTGACATTCATCCAGCAGCGCGGTCAAAATGCAGAGCAGCAGGTGAAAACGTTGGGTGAGCACCTCCCAAGGGGAGTCCTGTTCCCATCCCCTGGCACATGGGTCACCTGCCTTTGGGGCTCGCTTTCTGCAGGAATTGGCTACGCCTCACAGGTCATCGTCGTACTGCTGAACTTCTACTACATCATTGTCCTGGCCTGGGCCTTGTTTTATCTCTTCAGTTCGTTCACCATCAACCTCCCCTGGGGCAGCTGCGACCATGAGTGGAACACAGGTGGGTGTGGAGCCCCCTCCCAATCCTCCACCGGATCCTGGCTGAGGGAAACCTGCTGCTGCCCAGGGCCAAACCTCAGGAGAGTGGCTCGCCCCTGTGCGGGTGGGACCGCTGGTCATAGGGGTGGGGAGTGCCAGGTCACTGCAGCGCTGCTGGCACTTTTGGGGAAGAGGCTTGGTTGATCTGGGTCTTTGCTAGAGAGCAGCAGTGCTGGCACTGCCCAACCACTTGGCTGGTGCCGTGCAGTGGTAGCCTCCCCGGTGGCTCCTGGTCTGGGTGCCAGCCACAGTGGGCACCTTCCTTCTTGGCATCTTCCAGTCATCCTGTGCTGTGTATTAGCCATAGACCCAGTGCTGATCGGGATTGYTCACCAAGCCCACTGGAAGGAAAAATTAAATGCCATCATCTTAATTGTCCTAGGTTTCTTACCAGCCTTACCCTGGAGGGGACTCCTTTTGTGCATCTTTGCGACTATATCAAATTTGTTTCAGAGTCAATGTGAATGAGTGTTGACACTGTGGATGGAAAGGGAGGGATTTTTCAGATCTTCCAGTACTCCAGCCACTGCTATTTATGCTCCCTCTCTTCCTGGGCGTCTCCCGCAGGGAACTGCATGGAGCTCCAGAAGGCGAACTCGACGCTTAATGTGACCAGTGAAAACGCCACCTCCCCTGTCATCGAGTTCTGGGAGTAAGTAAAGGACAGGCCTGTACCCCCCTTTCCTCTGGGACATACCTTTCCTGGGCAAGGAACAAACCCTGCAGCGGCACATCCTATTAACGCATCCTTGCCAGAAGAGGACACAAGAGAGGAAGCTGGGCAGGTCAGAGTGAAGGCTCTCAGGGGAAGCACCATCAGTCAAGGGTAACATCACTGGGCTCGTGGTGTTTGTCTGGAGCTGTGCTGGCATGCCTCAGAGCTATCTGACTTTGTCCTTCTCTGACGCCGTATTTCTGTCCCTCTGGACCTTTTGGGCTTCTCAGTCTCACTGACCTCAGTGATGGCTAGCTGACTGTGCAAGACCTTACCTCACTGATGCTTTGCCTCCTCTGGTCCTTGATATTTCATTTATTGTCCTTTTCCCCCTTATTCCTCCTCTGCTGTTACACTCCCCCTTTCTCCATTTGTGCTGCTCCTCTCCCTGCCTCCTCCCTTGTTCTTCATTGCCAGCTGTGAACTTCCTTATACAGTTGTTTCCTCCTGCAACGTAGGTGAATTGGCTGCACGTTCCCCATCCTGAAGCTTTGGTTCAGACTTACCCAGGGTGCAAACCTCAATAAAATTAGTGGCACTCCCTCAGGGTATAGTGGCCATTACCCTATGGTTTGGAATACAGTTTATATCTCTGCTGAATTGTCCGTTGCTCTTGTTCTGTTCGGAGCAGCCTGCCCCATGCAGTCCTTGACCTGCCTGGTGGCTGCATCCGGTGTAACCGTGCTCAGGACACGGGTGCCAAGACTATAGATGGGAGTGGGGTGAGATCTGTGGTGATCCACAAAGCAGCAGCTCTGTGATGGGTTTTTGTCTGCATGTTTTGCAAGCGTGTTTTTGTTTTGCGTGTTCAGCTATTGAAGAGGAGACCTTAAAGCCCTGTGATGTACTGCAGGAGTCCATGCTGGTGATGCAGTAGGTGATCTCTTTCCTTTGAATCCATGCTACTGTGTGATACCAGCATGTTCCCAGGAGGCTCTGGCATGGCGGGTGGTGACTTTTGTATGTGGGCTAGTCTTCATCTTAAAAATAGAAAAAGAGGTGACGTTTTCACTTTAGAGTGATTAATATGCAAGCTATTGTGAGGAGGGAAGCTCACCAAAATTGAAATGAAGTGCTAGGGTCAGCTTGCTTCACGCTGAAATTTGCTCATTCATTTTCATTGTTTCCTCCCCTTGTGTTAGTTACCCTGAGATACAGAGTAGCTTTGTTTCTGGCATGAAGGCATAGGCCTGTTGTCTTGGGATCTCTGATGATCCTCAGCATCTCCTGGGAGAACAGGCCCAGTTAAGCACTGAGCCCTGGCTAATAGACTGTACAAGTAACCCCTCTGCTGCCACCGTGAATTTCCCTTGTGCGTTTAGATGGATGGAGGGCTCTGCCCTCGCTGCCCTCAGCAGCGCTGCTGGGTGCTGTCAGCGCGCAGAGCACACAGTACCTCCAGGGCATCCCTGGCTCAGCACAGGGATGCTGTTTTTAACTTCAAAATTTTTTCAATTTTCTTTGTCTCCTGTGTGCTCCCTGAGCCTGCACTCTCCCTCTGCCTGCTGTTCACATGGGATTAGATGGTGGCCTGCCTTAGACTGCTTTTCCTGAGGCTGGCTGCTGGAAAAGTTGATGTTCCCATCACTGCTGTGACCATCCCTGTGTTACTGGGGAATAAGCACACGGGACTGGAAATTTCCACTGTCCATTGCTTCCGATGCAGCATCTGTTCCTGCCCTCCCTGGGCAGGGAGGAAGGAGGTCACCGTTTCCTGGAGAAGCACTGCCCTGCCAGTGGGCTGATGGCATGCTTTGGAGGCCTCTTCTGGCTGCAGTACAGTGCCCAGTTAGTTACGGTCCGCTGGCACCCTTTCCCCACTGGTTACAGAGTCCACGTCCTTAGAAGCAGTCAAAGAGCAACATGACAAAACGTATCTGGCGGAACAGCGTGATTTTTCCGACCCCTCTCTCATCCTCTCAATCCGCTGCGAGGCTGTGGGGCAGGAAAGGAGGCAGTGTGTCTTAGAATGCGGTTCTCCAGGAGCACGACCTTTATTTTGGGATAATCGCTGTCTTTTGCAGCAGGGCAGGCATTGCTGCTGGGCTCCAGGGTAGTGCATGTCCCTCTCTGCCTGTCTCAGGCCTGGGGTTTTGGGGCTGCACCGTGGTGTTTCACGCTGAGATCCATCTGTGCGGTGTAGGAGATGGAGGAGGGTGAGTCCTTACTTCTGTAAGTGATGAGGAAGATTTGACATACACGTAACATGGAAAGCTGTTATATGGCCAGGGTGAGACCATAAGACCTTAGCTGAACCAAGGTCCATCTAGCGCAGGATCCTATCTCCCCACTGGCTGAAAGAGGATGCCTCTTCTGACTGTGCAATGGGGATTATTGTGGTCTTGGTTGAGTCTTAGTCATGGTACGGGATGCTATGCTGCTCTGGGTCCTGAGGTGAAATATGTAGCTGCTGCTAAAAATAGAAGTGTGGTATGGAGAAGGGGTTGGACAGCATTGCTTCTTGGGTGGTCCTGATGGATTCTGCATGGTAAGTGCAATGTATCATTCACTTCGAGGTTTGAAGCATGTCAGAAATGTAGGTGAACTTTGCAATGTGCATTAAAAAAGCCCAGGCAGAGCTTGTGTGTTCAAAGTGCTGCATGCTCTTGCAGAGAGAGAACTCTTACCCTAGAGGACAAGACAGATGAAGGGTGGGAGGAGGACAGGAGAAGAAACGTCTTGGCCCAACAGGCCAGCACTGGAGTGAGTGTAGAAGCAAGTGTCCATGTGTGATCTGCCAGGCTGGTAGTACTTTTAAGAGGGGAGCACTGCTTGATTCCTCTGAGGCTTGCAGCTCAGACCTGGCCCTTGTTAGTAAGACAGCTCTTCTCCCCAAAGCCATCAGGTGCTGTGGAGGTGTGGTGAGAACCAGCATGGTGTTGGGAATGTTAGTGGCCAACATCAGTGACACTTGGATGTTCCTTTGCTTCCCCCCAATGCAGGAGGAGAGTGCTAAAGATTTCCGATGGCATCCAGCACCTGGGCAGCCTGCGCTGGGAGCTGGCTTTGTGTCTTTTGCTGGCGTGGATCATCTGTTACTTCTGCATTTGGAAAGGGGTCAAGTCCACAGGCAAGGTGGGTCCTTGGTTCAGATCAAGCCTCTTTCCTTGATCACAGCTGGAGTGCTTGGTCTAATCACCTTTTGTATGTTCAGAGAGGTTCTAGGGATCCCCTGGGAACCACACTCTGAACAAGCTGGCAGGAGCTTGTGGGGCTCAACTTGCAGCAGGCGTGTGAGCCAGGCTTTGTGTTTTGGGTAGGAAAGGATGGGAGCGCTGAGACGTCTCAGAGCATTAACTTCTAAGATGTATATCCCCATCTGGTCCCTCTCCATCCACAGGCCCAGGAGACCCTGCAGTCTTCCTATTTATGGGGTGGTTGCATGTTCCCTTCTCTCCCACCACAGTGTGAGCAAGCAGCTCATGTTTTCGCCTCTGCTGGCAAGTGCAGCTGGAAAATCTTCAAATTCATTAGATAGTAATGAAGGTAACTCTGATGGCCTCAAAGCCCTCTCTGCCTCATCGCCATGGGGATCTTCTTTTTTTCTTTTTGTTCATCCCGACTCTTCCTACAGTTGCTTGTATGCCCCAGCAATAAAGGTCTCCTTTTTTTTCCCCACACCTCACCACAGAGGTATTTGTTTGAATGCTTCTGGGAAGGGTTGGTGTGACTGTCCAGCTCCATCCCACGCTCCTTCTGTTGCTGAGTGTGCCACTGTCATTTGCACTGACCCCATTACTTAGTTTCTGCTACTGCCTCCTGACCCATTCCCAGCCAGCTTTGTCTGGAGCCAGCAAGAACAGATGGAAGTGAAAAGGTTTAGTATGTTATCTAAATGGCATCTTCTCTGCATGCTTTGAACAAGACATCATGTTTGATGGGGTGTAAATTTTAGCTGCATCCATTTCCATCAAGTTGATGGCATGGATGTTAACAGTTTCTCCTGCTTCCAGAATGGTCTGGGATTATGAAACATGACAGGGAAATCAAGCAGGTTGCAGAGATGATGTTTTCTGGTTTCCATGGAGTAAAATTAGAAGAAAAGAGCAACTGCTTGCTGTGGTGGCCTGGTAAAAGAAAGCAGAGGCAGTCTAATAACAGCAAATACGATGCTAAGATACAGCAAACATAGTGTGGGAAGTGCTGAGAACAAATTCAATCTATTTTAAATACAAGTTCTAGGTTAAATGCAAGCGCTTTTTAGAAAAAAGGACTAGCGATGGTGAGATCTTATCTTCTTGAAAACAGAAACCTTCTTTCAGTAAAGCAACAGTGTCCTTAGGTTTATCAACCCTCTGCATATTTAGTAATGCAGCTAAAATGATGGCTGTGGGAATACAGTCCTACTGGAGAACAGATATACCTCAGTTCTGTGGATTTGCCTGTGGAGGGGCAAACACCATGAGCTGAAATCACCGTGCTCAGAACAGCAGCAGCGGTTCGCACCCTCCAACGCGGGGACTGCCCATCCCCGAGGAGCGCTCGCAGATGCAGGAGGTTGTCACAGATGGAACCACTTTGCCGAGGCATGTGGATCAGATTCAAATAAAACCCTGGATGTTGTTGACCAGCATGTGACAGAACGATCACACTGATCCCGGCAAGGTTCCTAGTGATGTAGTTAGTGCTAACAATGCCTGAGAAATAAAAAGATTGGGTCTGAGCCAAGCACTGAGTAATATCTCATTGGATCCAGATGTTCCTGTTGTTAGATAGAATTTGGCACTCTTAATCCAGCAAAACATTCTCCAAATTCAGGCCTCTGGTCTCAGTGCAGATGTGAGTGACTGTTGAGTGAAAAGCTTAACACGCTAGTTCGCGCAGGCTCTAAAGCACATAGGATGTTACCAAAATGTGAATCCAAATCATACGCCAGACAACTACCAGTTTGTATTCTGAGCTCCTAAGACTGATGTTATTTAGAGATCCAGCCAAGAATGTGCAACCTGGCATCCTGGAAGAACATGCGCTAGGGTTCAGAGGCAATGGCTTGTTTTTATGTTTTTTGTTTTTAATCTTGCTTTCATGAGCCGAGAAAGATGAGACTTGCATCCTGTCATTTCCTGAAGGAAGAACTTGGTTGTGTGGTAAATACAGGGATGATTGTTAAACTCGCAGGAGCTGCAGCTTTGATTAATTGTCACTGAAAAGCTCTAAATCAGAGACTCCTTGAAAATTTGAGACTGAAATGAATGATGGTGTTTGCCTGTGTCAAAGGACGCTGCCCCTGGGTTCCTTTAATGTTCAGGATGCAGATTCAGAGGGACAGGGATGGATCTGCTCACACAGAGGTCTCAGGCAATCATGAGCCCCAGCAAGGAGATGTTTTTCACCAACCTCTGTGGCATTACCCAAGACTGCCGTGATATGTAGAGCAGGGCACATGAAATGCATAGAAAACCTGGAGCTGCAGACAGAGATGATAATCTAGTAGTGTGGTTTTTCAAGGATGGGATATCTCTCAAATCCTTCTGACCTTCCGCATTACAAAACTGAATCACCGAAGASTGTGTATCTTGACTTAGAGGAGGACTTGCATTGCAGGGTCAGGTGCTTTGGATGTTGCTTTATTCAGATGGGGTACATTGGAGTGGATCCAGAAAAAATCTCTTTTTGAATCACTACTCAGATCATAAGGATTACCCCCGGGCAGAGCTAAAGTGGTCGTACTGTTCAGGGAAATCATACGCTCGTTCTTAGTAGGACCTCCTCTAATGCAGAAACTGCTTATAGCTGTGGCAGAGCCTGCGACCCGGGCTCAGGGATGGTGGGCTTTAGGTAGATTTTGAAACAACTCATTCTGGATGGATGGGCATCATTTCACATCATTACGTTTTGTGGTTCCTCCAGAGGTAAGCTTTAGCTCTCTGGTGCGTGACTGCCAAAGCTGAGAAAAGAGCTRTAGGGTAGCATTCAGGTGAAGCGTGCTGATGCGAATCCTCACTCAGCACGTCCACACAGGAAAAACCTGAAGGAACAACATTTCTTTTTTGGCCTAGCATGATACAACAGACTGAACAACTTTTTTTCAAGGTGGTCAATAAGTCTTGAAGGTGTGGGAGCAATGCAAAGGGATAATGACGCTACTTGAGTTGCTGGGGAGGCTGCATGAGCCCTTGATACAAGTTTGTTTGTGTGGGAAACACAGACTACAATGTGTTGGTGTTGTGGCACGCTACAGCAGGTAGCCTGAACAGTCCTGAAAGTACCCTGGTAATCCCCAAATTGAATGTTATATTTACCAGATGTGGAGTCCCTGAAAGGATTAGCTGATACTGGCCTGCAGCATTCCCCCAAGGGATGTGGCTCCTTTGCTAGAGGAAGGGATTTCCACCCTACCTGAGTACGTCTGCATTGCTCATGGGGCTAGGGGCGTAAAAAGCAAGAGGACACAGGTTAAAGGTCCTGTTTGGGTCTGCGTCCTTGGTGGCAAGTCTGAGACGTGCTGCCCTGCTCTGCCTGAAATGCCCATGTTGGGTATTTGAACAGGGGTCAGTCAGAGGCAGCAGCTGCGAGTCACTGCAGTGGGGAGCGGTGGGCACAAGCCAGTTGCCGGTGCCAGCCCTGAGTGGGGGACCCCCAGTGTTGTCCCTGGTGGTCCTTCGGTAGCAATCACGTTTCAGGGTGTATCTCTTATCTGCACACCCCTTCACCCTTGCCACTAAATGCTGCGGAGAAGAGACTTTCTGTGTGTGTCTCAGGCTCTATTTGGGGTAGGGATGTGCAGATGGATACTGRGGGCAGCTCCTTCTCTGATGCACATAGATATTACACCGCTGGCTTCAGTAGAGCTACTCTGACTCCAACCTGGTGACAGCCTGGCTCAGGGTCTGGATTGCTCTTAGGACTAGAAAGGTTTTCTCTGGCTCCAGACATGCCATGGCACGTCACAATTTTCCTGGGCGCATTTTAAAATGCATTTCTTTCTACCGCAGGTGACAGCAAGGTGCTCGGCGAGGCAGCCTGGCCCGTCCCCTACCGCTACCCATCTCCCCCAGCCCGGGGGTCGGTGCTGTGCTGCTGGCCGGTGCTGTGTGCTCTGGCCCATGCTGCTTGCTCACGCTTGTCCCTTCGTCCTCCTCCCAGGTGGTGTATTTCACGGCCACGTTCCCATACCTCATGCTGCTTGTTCTGCTGATCAGGGGAGTCTCCCTGCCCGGGGCGTCCCAGGGAATCCTGTTTTACCTTTATCCAGACCTCAGTCGCCTCGGAGACCCCCAGGTAAGGTGGAGGAGGGATTGAATGGCTGAGCTGTGCTTGCATGGATGCCTGTGGCTGTCCTTTCTGCCTCCTTTTTCTTTTCTCACTCTCTTTCTTCCAATTTCTTCTTTCTGTCTCATCTTTTTCCCCTCTGTGGGCATAAGGCAGGGCTGTGATATCAGTGCGTACTCTGGCGGTCCCCGTGCTCTCTCACCCTCGGCCTTCACCTATGCTGTTACCTTATTTTCTAGTCTGAGTTGGGTCTGAATTGCCCGGGATTATGGGCAGTGGGATTTAACCCTTCATCACGAGTGGTGCCAGCCATCCCCCAATTTCTTAGGGAGACTCCTGTGCTGCAGAGGCAGCCTGTGCATGGGGTGCTGCTCTGCACCGTGCCGGCAACTCATGGGGACAAGCCCAGTTCCTGGCACGCTTGCTCCGGCTTCCCTGAGAAGCATGCCGGGTGCATGGATGGCGGGAGCCGTGGCATGCTGCAGCAGCTCCCCGGGACCGGGCTGCCCTCCTCACCTCCCTGTCCCCGGTGAGAAATTCCTGCCCGTCTGACGGGAGGGTCAGTGCCCGACTGCTGCTTTTAATCTCTTTGGGACAAGTTCTTCCATGTTAAATCCTGGCTCCAGCTGAGCTGCTGTACCAGCCTTTGTGTGAAGGTGTTTCCAAAGGAGATTAAAGGGTGCCTGCCTGGAAAATAGGCCAGCAAAACCCTTCGTAACCCCATTAACTCTTTCTGGTCTAGCCCCAGTGCTGCCTTGATTATTAATTTTGCAAACGGGGGCATCAGTGTTGGGGGAGGAATGGCTCTGGCTGATCCTGCCCTCCCTGATGGAGGAGAGAGGATCCCTGTGGGTGGGGGTTAGCAGCGTCTCAGGGGCCCCTGGGTGGCATCCCCGGGTCCCGCCTATGCCACCGGTGCGGTATGGCTCTGTGCAAGTCAGTTTGACTTACGGCTTCCGATCCAGGGAGCTAAACACGAGTGTCCGGTTTCCAGCTCCAGGCGGTCTGGTTTTTATCACGGGAAGGACTCGCAGTTCCTGCTCAGCTTTCCGGAAGTCACTCTCTTGTCAAGGCTGCGCCTGAGCAGAGGGTGAAAAGCCTCGTTTTACAGTGCCGGCTGCTCTCTTGCTCTCTCGGTTTGCCTGTGGACAGGAGGTGGGTAGGACAGCTGCTCCTCGGTGTGAAGGTGCAGCAAGGCTTGGAAGGGGGTGAGGACAGGTCTGTGTTTGCAGTGTTTGTGGCTCCATTCGTGCCAATGAGGTGCGAGAGATCTCTGAAATAAAATAACATTTTCAAATGGTGCTCATTCACTTATGAAAAGTGCTGTTGTTACTGTGGCTGTGTCGCGCAAGGGACTGAATTAAACCACTTCAAGCATGGCATGGTTTTGCTAGTACTAGCTGTGTCCTCATTAGGTCCGTCCTGGCAAACTTTTCCAATTACAGCCTGAGCTTTAGAAGCACAGCTTCCTTCCAGCCTGGAAAATGCTAATGCGCTGATGGAAAGGCAGAGTAACCCTTCAGAGCAAGAGGATGGCTTATGCTCGACTCCGGGAGGAAAACTTGCTGCTCCCTCCCTGACTCCACCATTCCCCAATGAACACTTCACTTCTGCAGGAGAAAAAGCAGGAGTTGGTAGCAGTGGTTGCCTTCCTCCAGCATGCTTTAACCATCCTACCGTACCAAGTAGCAGGGCTTGGGGTTTCTCTTGCATTTTCCCATCAGAGAGGGAAGGGAAGGGTTAGTGCCCCAAGCCCCACGCGTGTGTGGCTGTGCCCCTCTCTCTCTGTGCAGGGACAGCGTGAGTCCTGCCAGCCCATTGGGGCCAAGTCAATTATAATTGATTTGCGCTCAGAGGACGGAGAGCTGTAATTGTTTACCCGCAATCCTGCACTGCCGGGAAAAATGGAAGATTCTTTAGTGCCTGGGAAGGGATTCTGGAAGTTAAAAAAAAAAAAAAAAAATTAAAAATGCCCTCTCCAATCTGAGCCTTATGATAAGGCATCTCAAGGGGAGGTTTAAACAAAGGGCAAACAACATACAAGGGGACAAAATCAAAACTCCTTTAAAGTATATGAAAAACTAGGTGAAAAGAGGGGATTAATTATTTAGCAGATTCTACCAGGGGAGCAGCAKCATCTGAGAAGTGATTGTCAGAATATCAGACTGGTGTGTGGAACTCGCTGCTTTTCACCTGCCAAATGACCTTGGACAGAACTGGGAAATCCTGCCTATGAGAGCTCAGGCTAGCTGATTGATGGTGGTCTCTTCTGGCCATGAAGTCTACAATGCCCTAAATCTTCCTGCACCTTCATTTTCTAAATCTATGAAATGCTTATAATTAAAGTGGTAAATAAAATGCATTTGATAGGTAGATCAGATTATACAGAGAAACTGCCAAACAAAAGTTTTGAATAATGAAGTCCAGTTCTGCTCAAATACAAGCAGATAACAGCAAAACCGCCAAAGAGATCATCTATTTTGAACTGTATGCCCCCAAACTAAAAAATCCAAAAAGGCAACCCCATAGTTTGTTTTTGATTTGTATAATATTTAGTATTATGATGTTAGCATGCCAGCCATTACCAGGCCCAAGTTTTTTTCCCCCTCCTTGATTGCATTTTCTGTGCTCCAGAAGGTTCCTACTTATTTCATAGCGTGGGTTGTGTTTTAACCAAAAGGGGGTCTCGGAGTTGTTCACCATTTCCACTTTTGATCTCTCAGCCCTTTGCAATTAACTTTGTGGCAATTTTATCAATTGTTTATTTCAGTAGATAACGCTGGGGATTTAGGGATGTGATTAAGGAGAGGGATGCACAGTGTGATCCACTAGCGGGAAGCTGAAACGAGAGGAATTCAGAGTAGAAATAAGGTTTAAGTGTGGGAAACTTGTCAGTAGAAGAACTTTTCTCAGGCGCTGGCAGGCTCTTCGTCGCTTGATGGTTTCATACCGTGACCAGACATCGTTTTAATAGATGGATTTAAAGAGAGGACTGATGGGCTTGATGCAGAAAGTGCCAGCAGTGTGTTTGGGTTTGCTTTAAAGAGAAGAAACGTAATGGTCTCCTTTCACTCTGGTATCGTTTCAAGTGATTTTAGCTAAATTTCATTAGGTTTAGTGAGTAAGAATGAWGAAGGAGTAAATTCAGCAGCGTCTGAGCTGAATTTTCCCTCTCTGGAAAAGCAGCAAATACTTCTCAAAACCTCCCACTCTTGYTTTCCTCTTGAAATTTCCAGAAAACCTACCACCTTGCTGTATGTGCTTGTACTTTATCCAGTCTTTATATAAAGGAAGAACTTTCTATGACGACCTGCTTTCCATCCGGCCCAGCCGTGCCGAAGGCCCCAGCGGGGGCTGTACCCCTGCTCCTGGGGACAGGGAAGCTCCGGCGGTGCCGAGGACCAGCAGAGGACCCGCAGCTCTGCAGATACCCCGTAAGCAGTCCCCACCGCCGCGCCGGACACCCGACCCTGCACAGCACTGTGCTGGGACACCCTGACTTGCTCTGCGCAAGCATTAGCTTCATCCAACCTCTGCTTCTCGTTGTCTCTCCCTCTCTCATCTGCACTACTTTTCAAATGACCTTCCCTATGTCCCTCTCATTTTCTTTCACCTATTTCCCTGGTGGTTGCTTTCTGGAGCAGCGTTTGCCCCTGCAGAGTCCCCACAGGCTCCTGCTTTCCCGATGGATGCGGCAGGAAGGGGAGGCAAGAGGTGAAGATGCCCTCAGCTCTTCAGGGGGCTGCCCGCTGTGCCTGTGGCCAGAGAGGGAGGCTGCCGGGGTCCGGCTCACGGTTTGCACCGGAGCAACTCTTGCTGCCGAGGCTGCGCTGAGGATAAGCCCCTCAGGCCACCACAGGGAGGACGGGAGATGCGTGCATCTTGAAGGGCTGTGACCTGCTGGGTTAACCATGGGCCCCTGTAGCCATGCTGGGGAAGGGGTCAGAGCCCCCAGATCCCCTCCAAATTCAGGCCCCTCCTGCTGCTGCTCCATGGCCAGCGAGAGTTGCTGCTTCCCAGCAAGAGGGGAGGGTGACTGTGGGCCTGCTAAATATTATTTGTTCCCCTTATTTATTTTTTTCCCAGCAAGCCTTTAAATGACCCCATGCGCTTGGTTTGTGCTGTTGCCAGCCCCCCGCTTCTCCTTTCTGAAGGCAAGCGTGTTTGTTTTCGTGCCGGAGGGCGACCTGCTGCGCCTGTGCACGGATGCGTGCGCCGGCGGGGCTGCCGCTGGCACACTGCGCTTGCTCCCACCACATGCCCTCGTGCCCCGGCCCGGGGCCCTGTGCCCCCACAGCCCTGGCAGAGGGTCTGCAGAGGATCTGCAAGCCCAGGCACCGCTGCTGTCCTTGCCTGGGGGGTGGAGGGCAGGTACCGGGCAGCAGGGAGGGAGCGCTGGCAGGTCCCGCAGTGTGCCGGAGGGGCTCGGGGCTGGCGTCCTCTCCTCCGCCTTGCCGGAGCAATGCATCCGCGTGGGGTGAACCACAGCTGTATTTACCTTGCGGGGCTTCCTCCTCCTCCTCCCATGCCTCTCACCAGCCCTGCCGGCGTGGGACCCGGGTGGCTGGCCGGCCACGGCTGCACAGCCCTGCTGAGTCTGATCTCAGTGCTGACATAGCAGGAAGGAATAAAGCCATCTTTCTGTCCGCCCGCAAGCAGTGGGGCAAGGGGGACCGTAAAGCCTGGCAGCAAGAAGCATCCCCCAGAGCATCCCTTGCCCCTCTGCACCACCCTGGGGCAGGCAGCTGTGCTCTTCAGGATGAACCAGAAACCTGTTTGTTTTCTTGCGGTGTTTAAAGAAACCCAGCAGTGAGAGGGCTCCCCGGGGGGTAAAATGTCGCTGTGGGTCAGCGGGTGCCCCGAGGTGTGGGGGTTACATGAGGTCAGTGCTGGCGGGGCATCGCAGGGGTCTTGAGTGCCGGCACATGGAGGTTAACTGGGGAACAAAGACCCCATCCCTGATTCCTAAGGAGCCTGAGGACGTATTTTCCAAGCTGCAGGGGCTTGGGGCTGGGAAGGTGATGCTTGGCTGGGCACAGGGCGGGCAGAAGGACCAGGAACGCTTTATGGAAATATCAGTGGCTCGTTCCCCGCCTCCTCTCTCCTGGAGTAAATGAGGACAAGGGAAAGCATTGGCCTGGGCTGTGCAGCACGGCGGTGGGCTCTTTGCAGCAGGGCGCTAGGGCCACAAAGCCCTGCGCCGTTACAGTGCTGCGGGACGTGGACTGGGTCTTTGGGCTGGGGTCTGTGGGCCAGTCCTGAATGAAGGGGGAAAGGCAATAATCTGGAAATGGTGCCCTGGGCATCTTGAGGTGAAATCTTAGGAATCAAGATTTCCCCTTCTAAGGCTGGGCTGAAGCGATGTGTTTGCACGGTGCAGCGGGTGGCTGGTGGGTGGCACCAGTGCCACAGGCTGAGCTGTGAGCTGTGATGCTGGGTGCGAAAGGAATGCTGGTTGAACTGCAGCTCAAGACTTGGGTGGTTTTTGCTCTCTGCTCTGCATTATGCCGAGCATGACCCTCTACGCAGCACGTACCCACTCTGTGCTGTATCATCTCTTCTTGCTGATGGGGACAGTTCGGCACTTCTCAGCATGGCACCTGTATTTGATGTATGACATGCACTGGGGTTCAATTACATTTTGCTCGAAAATGGTCTTTGCTGTTATTTGTAAGTGCTTTGAGATCTTCCTAAGGAAGGATCTGTTTCAGTACAGGGGGCTATTAAATTCCAGTACATGTAATAAAGCGAATATTGCTGAGAAAATTAAGGGGCGAAGGAATATGTCCTCTTCTAGGCCATAACCATCTTGGATAACTGCAGCTCAGGTGTGAAGGCTTTGGCTAAAAACAGAGAGTAGGAGGTTATTACAAACTGGAGTAAACAACATGTTCAAGGAAATTGAATTATGAATTAAATAAACTGGATGGCTTAGAAAACTGCAGACAACAATCAAATCAAAATACCCACGCTGCCAATGTGCCAGCGAAATCTGAACAGGATAAACTTTACCAGTCTCTTTGGGAGCAGCAGCCAGAGAACAGCAGCACGCTTTTATCTGCAGGGGAAAGAGAGCCCTGCTTGACCCCAGTGAGCCCCTTTAGTCAGAGTGGAAATATTAAAATAATGAGAGGCTGTTCATCAGCAGCATGGGAGGGAAAGGGTTGAAAAAAACATTTCTCTGAGTCACTGCAGGGAGAGAAATGAGCACAGGCAGCAGGTTGGGGAGGGAAGATTTGGGTTGCTGTTTTCTGAAGCAAGTGGTCTGTGTAGCCCCCGTGAGTCCACAGGGCTGGGTGGGCAGCGGTGCTTCTCAGGAGGGGCTTGAGGAGGAGGCTGGACCACAGACGGGCTGAGGCCCTTCCGACCGCAGTGATCCTGCAGTCCTGGGACTTGCTGCAGCTGCTTGGCTCCGTCACTTGTGGGTCAGGAGCACCCATGGCATCAGTCTTGTTGCAGTCCATTGATCCCCAAGCAATTTGGGGACTGCCAGGGGGCTGGGAAGGACGCAAAGGTGGCTTGGTCTTTGGCCCAAGAGCTGCGGTAACCTTTTAAAATGGGAAATAAAGTGCATGCAGCCCTAGCTGGTGCTCACAGTTATGCTGACTAACTAGGCTCATAAGCTCTGCAAGCCAAGCTTAGCTTTATTTACAGTTTCAGCCACAGGCTGCCTTGCTCCAAATGGGACCATATGCTAAGGCAGGTCCTGTATTCCCTAAAGACGTCCCTTTGGGGCTGGGCTCCCACACAGCCCAGCGTGCACCCCACGGGTGTTTTGTTGGGCAGAGCAGGCAGCAGAGCGGGGAGCCTGCAGAACCCCACGCTGGTCTCTGCTACACAGTCAAGGATATCACTGCGTTTTAGAAATGAGCCACTTCATAAGCCACAGAGCTAATGAAGCTTGGTGTCTTGATATTTGGCTTCTACCACGGCTGGTAAAGCACCAGTTCTTTTCCTGCCCCTGGGATATTTCTCATATCTCTTGCTTGTGTGATTTATCTGATATTTAACACTGTTTGACTCTTCCTCCCTGTAGCTTTCTGCTCAGTGGGGACGCCGAGTTCCTGTCTTTTTCCTGTTCCCTAGCTGTTGTGAAATCCATAGGTAATTGATATCCTTGAGGTTTCTACCAACTGTTCAAGCTGGTTGAAACTTGTCAACTGGGTCCAATGTTATGGCAAGCATGGGTAGGCAGTCTGGTAGCAAAAGTCTTGTTATCTTGACAAATTGAACTACGAGGGCTCCAAAACCCATGAGAGGGTGTGATTGCAGCTCAAATTTGATGAAAAACTAGATCTCTAGCAATAAACAGCAAAATAAAAAGCAAACCTAACAAAACATTTCACCCCGACCTGTGCAAAGATGCTTAAATTATTGAGGCAAAGGTGTCAGCTGGTCCAGCTCACCTCAGTGCCTTGCTGTGCCTAAAAAGTAGCTGAAAAGTGAAGGCTGTACCCTTACTGCCCACAAACACAGTGATGCTTTAGGAATCAATTATATAAAGGGCTTTGATTTTTTTCTAATCTTTTTGAAAAGCAAAAATGAACTAATACCCTGCTCTCTAAACCTGCCTCCCCACGCAGCTCCTCCAAAAAGAGTAAAATACACCGAGATCAATTACTTTTTCAGTGTCCCAGTGCCTCGAACTAGCTGTCCCAGTCCCACCTCATCGTCTGTCCCTTCCCCTTCTACAAATCAGAGATTTGATCTGACTCCCTGTGAAATTGTGAACAGGGTTTCCATGGACCAAAGAAAAGGTGGTGGGGCTGGACATTAGCAGAGTTGCTTGCAGGACAGTCAGGGAGAGCATTTTCACCAGAGCTAGCCCTAGCAGCACTTTGCTTTCTCTCCCTGTGGACTGTGCTGCTRGGTCTTGCAGCAGTGGGCAGGGAGAGAATTCATTCTGTGCAGCTGTCCCTTGAGCTAAAACCAGAATTTCCACCAGAAAATCACAGCTAATGGGATCGTAACATCCCTTCACAAGGCCCATCAGCCTAGGAAGGAGAAGCAGTAAATACAAAACAAAACCTCTCACCACATGATTGCTCTTTGGCCAGTATGGAAGAGGAAAGGCAGAACCATGCATTGGTGAGGGTGGCCTGAGCAACAGGGGCGATTGGGCAGGTGCTGCCCAGCTGACCATTGCCTCAGGACATGAGGTCTTGGATGACAGGTAAAGGTGTGATTCAGAGTCATCAAAACCGCTGTGGTGCTTTCCATTGACTTCTGTTCTTCTCAAAGGGGATCCTGGGGCAAGGCTGGTGTTTGTCCGAGGGCTCGCCAGCACTGCTACTCTGGGGAAGAAGGGTATAGCCAAATGGAGACCTTTCTGATTAAAGTTGTCCCGGTAATACTTTTCTTCTGCTTTTCTTTCCTGACTAGCTTCTCTTTTGTCTCTAGAATGTGTCTGCCCTTCAGCATTGGTTGAATGATTGTCTTATCTCTGTTTTATAAATCCCTTAGGAAGAAAGATCTTAGAAAACAGAGGGTTTAATTAATAATCCTTGTCATTGCTTCATTCCTCACTGTTGGTTCCTGCTTTTGCTGTTCTCTGCAGAAGGCAGTGGCGGTGGTTGCATTGGTGACTGCACACAGCTAGGCTTTCAGATCAAATTTGGCATTGACAAATGTCAGCCTCGGAGCACTGGGACATGTTATTGACAGTGAGAGCGAAGTGGAGTTCAAAGGCACCTCATGGGACTAACAGCGTTCTTGTATTTTCTTTTAGGACCTGTCATTTGCAAACAACTCTGTTTATTTCTAGTACTCCTCTCCTCTGCAGTTAATGTTCTTTTAAGTTTTGGAGCCTTTAAATTAGGTCTTGGAGAAAAGGGCCACCACCAGCAGCTGTATGTACCTGTGCCACCCAGTGGGAGACCAGGCTTGCCCAAATCAAGTCCCCCTCCTCTGCTAGCAGAGTGCTCCTTCAGCTCTTGTAGAAAGTGTTCGTTTGGTCTCTCACTGTTGGGAGGCTCTGGAGAGTCACAGGGTTCTGCAGATTTGTCCAAGGAAGAAAGAGATGATGATGAAGAGCTATACATGCTGTGGGTTTGCAAGGCTCCCGGTGCATCCCCTCCCTTTGGCATTCTTAGCACCCCCTGGGTGCCTCACTAAGCACTGTAATTCCTGGCACTATATAACCTGCCTCTAGAAAAGGCTTGTCTAAATGCTGGGTATTGCTGACCTCCTGATCACTGGCCTTTCTGCTGGTTACGGCAGCCCCTGGGGCTCTGCCTCTTCACATCTGTGCAGTGTCTGCGCTCTGTGCTGGCCTTGTCTTCTCACCTGTGTTTGCATCTCCCTTGCAGGTCTGGATGGATGCAGGCACTCAAATCTTCTTTTCGTATGCAATTTGTCTGGGATGCCTGACAGCTCTGGGCAGCTATAACAAATACCATAACAACTGCTACAGGTAACTGGAGTGCAGCTCTGCTGCCTAGAGCCTTCTCCTCCCTGAACGTCAGTGCACACAGGCTGGTGAACTGCTGGAGGCTACTAGCTTTTTGAAGTGTCGTGTTTTCTGTTTCTACTCAAGGCATGAGAAAACTCTTTCCGGGTGTTTTCTCCCCAAATCCAGCTCTCTGTGCTTTCTACCCAAGGGAACTTTCTCTCCATGCCATGGATGACAAATCCCCTCTTCCACACCAGCTGAGACACAGCAAAGTCAGATCCTCTTCGCTAGCTTTGTGACCCCAGCCCACACCACAACCTCCCCTATTACATGGGTGCATGAGTAGCCATAGGGGAAGCAGAGCTGTGAGATCTAATGGCTCTAGACTGGAGTTCTTTCACCTTGGTATTTATCCTTCCTAGGTACATTTGGACCTAGTGTCTTACACAGTTGTCAGTGCTCTGGGTTCCTAAGTGCTATCTATGGTCTACATGTAAACCTGCAGATATGACTTCTGCTTCTTGCATACTCTCCCTGTGCTGGACTGCCCTTGAACAGAGATGGGCCAGGCTGCCAGATTCAATCAGGCTGTCAACCTGAAGTGGTCAGGTGAAAATAAATTCATTTTGCTGTAGATGTATCCAGCATCTGGAGCTGCATCCCCAGGGGTAAAAGGCTAGTGCGAGTGGAAGAGCCCTGTAAAGCTACCTGCCTCCCTTCCCACCCTTTCTCTGCTGGCTGTGTTGCTCCTCGCAGTGGGTTCTCCCTCCAACTTTCAAATTTGAATTTGTTGTCATTGCTGTGGAAGGTCCAGGCAGACCACTGGCTACATGGTCCTTGCTTGGCATCTTTCTCTCTCTTCACCTTAGGGGAAGTTCACTCCTGCTGTAGGGATGCCTCTCCAACAGCAGATGGGCTTGGACTCCTCTTGCTTTTCATGTCTCTTATCCCAGATGCAGTTTTGAGAGAAAAAACTGTGGGAAAAGAAGAGATAACAGATCTGGCTGTGGCCTGCTGCATGTCCTTGGGCGTTAGCCCTCTGCATCTCCAGTCTGGATGTGTAACATGGAGATGATGACAGGGGCTGCTTAGCAGCAAGGTTGTAAAAAGCTTCTGTAGCTGCAGCTGGGAGACACTATAGAAAGGGGAGAGGTGTCTGTTTGCACACAAACCCTTTATGCTATTTGGCTTTGCTAGGGAAATTGTTCTTAGTTTCGGTGTTAAACATCTCACCAGCCTGTTCCCAGGCATGGACCCAGTTTTAATGAGTTGGTCCTGTGCTGTGCAGTCTTGGTTTGCATAGGGAGACAGGACCAGGCTTTAACAGGGCAGAGGGACACCAGCATGGTGCCCCACTCATCCCAGGCCAGGTGTAACCTTTGGTGACCTGGGAAAAGAAAAGGATGTGGGCAGGAGGGACCATTGTTCATATGGCAGCAGTCCAAGATGGCACCAAACGGCATTTTGTGGGACTGTAAGAGATACCATCAGGGCTCCCTGGCTCCCTTTTGGGTGAAAATCTGGAGAGATCTCTTTGCTCTGTCCATTGCCCGCATATTACCCTCCACCATGACACCCCTTCCCACCTGCCAGGTGACTGGAGAGCACCTCCCAGCCCATGCCTTTCCAAGGAGGGTTTGACCTGTCATGCATACGTCCAGGGGAAAGAGGGAGAAACACCGGGAAGGAAGAGGAACTATTTGAAATAAATGGGAATTTGCATAAAATGAATGAGAATATATTTTGAGTGGAGAGCAGGCAGTTTATAGCAACTGGAGAAACGAGGTTCTGGCGTGGGCTTCCCACTGGGTTAGCTGAGCTTGGTGGAGGGTGACCCTCCTTACCAGCCGGGAGATTCACAGGGACTCACCCTGCAGGCCTCTTTCAGTCTCTCCTGCCTTAGAAACCAAGTGCAAAGGCAGAGCAATGGTGTTAGGTGCTGTGCAGTCCTTGACAATGCAAAGAGCTGTGCTTTGGAAGGAATAATCTGAATTTGTATGGCATAGGGGCTCTGCGTGAACTATGCTTTCTCTCTAGAAATGGTTGCAGACCGTGAATAGATCTAGTTAACAGGCAGCGAGGAGCATGAAGCCCCAAAAATGCTAGATACCTAAAGACTGATACAGAAAATCACACTGGATTTGCAGAGTAATGTTTAATAAAGTCAGAGCAGGCCATGAAATGCCAGAAGGGGTGCGTTCAGTTTGGTTCAGAATATCTCGGAAAGATGCTGCAAATGTTATTGTTGTCCCCAGGGTTGCAGTCACAAGAGGACTAGGGAGACTGGAGCGTGAAAAGGAATTGGATAGATAAGAGATGTTTAGTTTAAAGAGTAGATGGATGAGAATGAGATGAAACAGAGACAAAGGGGAATAGATCAGAGAAAATAAATTGGATGGCTCTGCTCATCTTTTTCTCATAATGTGAGGACCAGGAGATATCTAGTACTGCTGAGAACCAAGAACGTTGTAACTGGTGTGAGAAATCTATTAAGTCAAAAAACATGCCCCCTTCTCAGACAAAAATAATCTCTGGTACTCTGCTACAGGAGGGACCAGGGGAGAGAGAGGGAAAAAAAAAAAATATCAGGCATTCAGATGGGTAGCAAGACTATCTCATCAGCGAGGAGCTTCAGTGAGGAATGCGTCTTTATGTTGTCCTTGGAGAAGGCTTTCCCGGGGGTGCTCCTGCTGTGTTGCCCACCCTGGGGCATCCTCCTGCAGCTCCTGGTGCTGAGCTGAGCTGTGGGGGTGCTGGGAGAGAGGCCCTGCTGTGGGCACAGTGGCTGGGGCAAAAGAGCGGGTGCTGCCCCGGGGGGCTGCCATGGGGTGTGGGTCACACCTGGACCCCCACCTGGCTGATGCTGTGTCCCCTCCTCCCAGGGACTGTGTGGCCCTCTGCTTCCTCAACAGCGGCACCAGCTTCGTGGCCGGCTTTGCCATCTTCTCCATCCTGGGCTTCATGGCAGGGGAGCAGGGCGTGCCCATCGCCGAGGTGGCTGAGTCGGGTGAGTGGGGCTGTGGTGGGATGGGGCCACAGGGGTGCTGCCGTTTGGCCCCCCTCAGCAAGGGGAGCATGCCCACAGGATACCCACCCTGGGGCAAACGATGTTGCAGGTGCAAGTTCCCATCCTGGCGGGCAGCTCTGCTTTCTGCCTCCAAAAACCAGGGAGAAACAAATGCACACTCATGAAATATTAAGATGCAATGGCCATGTCTTGAGGTCAATATAAGCTGCCTACAAGGGTTAGGGTTAGGGTTAGGCAGCTGCTGTCTCTCGGTAGCGGGGTGAGGTGCCTGCATGGCATATGCCCAGGCTTGTGCTGTGCTCCCCTGGGCTCAGAGGCTTTCCCAGGCTCCCAGCCCTTGCAACTGCGATGCAGCTGGAGCTTGCTGTGTCCCCTTTCCCTCCCTTCCTGCTGGGCTCCTCCACCCATCGAGGAGCCTGGTTTTCATGCACAGTGCTGGTATAACTGGAGCGAAAGGCTGCATGGCTGCAGGCTGTGCCTTGGCCTGGTGGCTGCCTCAGGCGGGTCTGCATCAGCTGTGCCGTGCTGCTGCCACTGCCATGCTGCTGCCCGCTCTGAAAGCCCTTCTCCCTGCAGGGCCTGGCCTGGCATTCATCGCCTACCCTCGGGCTGTGGTCATGCTGCCCTTCTCCCCGCTCTGGGCATGCTTCTTTTTCCTGATGGTTGTTTTGCTGGGACTGGACAGCCAGGTAAAGGTGCAGGTGCAGGGCTATTCCCTGCCAGACAAAAGCCACTGTCCCTTCGGGACAGGCTTGAACTTGGCTGAGTGGGGGGCCGCGGGGCTGGGGAGCTGGTCAGGACAGACTGACAGAGGTGGGATCTCTGCTCTTTGCAGTTTGTTTGCGTGGAGAGCCTCGTCACAGCTCTTGTGGACATGTACCCCACCATCTTCCGCAAGAAGAACCGCCGGGAGACCCTCATCCTGCTGGTCTCCGTCCTCTCCTATCTGGTCGGGTTGGTGATGCTCACAGAGGTATTTTGGGCTCAGACCACCTGCGCGGTGCTTGCTGGGTCTGAGTGCCCCCCTGGCAGAGGGGGGCCTGGTGGGTGGTGGGGTCCGTGCTGGGGCCAAGAGCTAGCTGGTGAGCCCCATCCTGCTGCACAGTGCCTGGGGGAGGCTGCCCTTCCTCCCTGTGGTGTTTGCATTTTCCCTTCCAGCTCACCCCTTGTGCCAGTCACAATCCTGACACCTCTCCTGCCAAGACTGATAATTGGAGGTCTGGACAGCCCATATTTTGGTTATAGATTTATCTTTACATGAGCCAAACCTTTACAGCTGTAGCCTGTTGCATGGTGAGGGGAGCACCTTTGTCCTTCTCTTTCCTCCTGGATGGAGCTGCATGAACACTTGGTGTAAGGAAATTTGGTGGGCTGAGAGAACCCCATATCTATTACACTGTTTTCCTATATATTCCCCTTGTTGTGATTAATTGCCTGGGAGTTAAACTGTTCTGTTTTAAAACCTTTAACTCCTCCTAGCAGTACATGTATGGGGATTGATGCTGCCATGATGCTTTTTGCATTTTCTGTTTTCGTTTGGGCATAATTTTGAAAAAGCTGCCTTCGATGTTGCACTTGCAGCTTTGTGCCTGGACTTATCTGCAGGCCCATTTTGTAGACAGCCTTGCAGACCTAGGCGGTGAAACAGCCAGGCTGCCAGCCTCTGGGCCCACAGCAACAGGTACTTGCAAAACTGCATGCACTGCTACTTCCCTGGCCAAATTAGGAGGCTGAAGTAAATCAGATGCATTGTGTCTCTTAAGGGGGTTTCCACCCTCACTTCCAGATACAAGAATTGCTTTGTTTTTGTCTTGTCCTAAAATATCCCCACGATCTCTGGCAGTCACTTGCCCTCCCCTGCTCTGCCCTGGAATGAAGGGTTGCAGAGACTCCCAAGAGCAGGGCTGCTGCATGTCTCCATCAGGCCTTGAGCACAAGGGACGTGGCCTTTGCTGTTGGCTAAAACCATGCCCCAGGGAGAGGAAGGTGCCTCCATCTCTGGGGAAGATGTTGAGTTTGTTTCCTGCTCTGGCTGGAGCTCTTTGCCTGTGCCTGATTCCTCTCCCCTCTCTCCCTCCCCACCTCGCCTCGCTGCCCGCTTGGCCCCTCCCAGGGTGGGATGTATGTCTTCCAGCTCTTTGATTACTATGCTGCCAGTGGCATGTGCCTGCTCTTTGTGGCCATCTTCGAGACTCTCTGCATCGCCTGGGTCTATGGTGAGTATGAACCAGGGGGGTCCCCAGCTCTGGTCTCTCAGGCTCTCGCTTGGTCCATCCTAGAAATGCTGGTCCATAGCTTCTCTTGGCAATCGCTTCGCAGTGCAAGGCAGACCTCTAAACCCTTGCTTTGGTGCCCGTGGACTCAGCTAGCGGGGCCTTCCTCACAGCAACGCCCTGGGGGATCTGCTTGGCAGATATCCCCAGCATGTTCCTATGTGCCCCCGCTTTTAAGGCCCTCCTTCCTTGGGGACTTGGAGCTGGCTGGGAAATCTTTTCCCAACATGTGTATAGAGGAGTCTGAGACCCTCAAACATTTTTGAGAACCCTCTCTCAGCCTTGACATTCACAAGGGATGGGTAAAACCTGAGTTCAGGTCCCAGCCTGGGTTCAGGTCCTAGCCTGCGAGATGCCAGCTGAGGGGCTGGCCCTGCTGACCCACTGGGCTGTTCTGGAGTGAAAGGATGTTAGTCCAGGACAAAGACTGAAGCTGGCCACACTCCTGGCGAGCTCCCCGACAGGGCTGTTGGCTATGCTGAGGTTACTGCCTCGTCTTCTGGGGAGCATCCAAACAGTGGTGAAGCAGGACCCCGGACATGCAGACCCTGCTGCCCTCCTTCCCTGGTAGCAGCAAGGCATCCTTCCCCTCTTCCGCAGGTGCCGAGCGTTTCTACGATAACATTGAAGATATGATCGGCTACCGGCCATGGCCCATCATCAAATACTGCTGGCTTTTCATCACCCCGGCGGTTTGCATGGTGAGGGCCCACAGGAAGAGGAGCTGTGGGGAGGAATATGGGCAGAACGGGGTGCCTCTGAGATATAGATACCTACATATATACAGAGGGATGTGCATATGTATAGGGGGTTATGTGGCCTGTACTATTGGAGCCTGTTGTTCTGTGTGTTTGTGACTTTGGGGGCCAGGCGTGGGGCTAAACAACAGGGAGAGGGGCCCAGCTCAGCAGTGATAGAGGTGTCTGCTGGTGGGGCGAGCTCCTTGCTGCTGTGCCAAGTGCTGCACATGGGGGCTGTCCCAGCAAAGCTTGCTTGACTGGTGTCTCCTCTGTCCTGGGGTGCTCTTTGTTACCATGAGACTCTGTGCAAATGTGGACTCACCAGGAAGAGCTCTCTTGGCTAATGGGGTTGATTTTCTTGCTCTTTTTCTCTTGGTCTCTTCCACCTTGCCAGGCAACCTTCCTGTTTTCTCTRATCAAATACACCCCGCTGACCTACAACAAGAAGTACGTGTACCCGTGGTGGGGAGACACCTTGGGCTGGCTGCTGGCTCTCTCCTCCATGGTGTGCATCCCTCTCTGGATCGTCTACAAACTCTCCACCATCAAAGGCTCCCTCAGAGAGGTGAGGCTGGTACTCTGGGATCAGCGCATGGGCTGTGCTTCTGTGTTGAAGTCCAGCCTTGCAGGGGGATCATTTGTGTGTTGCAGGTTAATTAGCAGGGAGCCTAGAATAAATAGATTGACTGAGTCCATTGCTATAACTGACTGTTGGTTTTATTAAGTTCTGCCTGGCTGGAGGGCTGCTCCAAGCTGGCTGTTGCTTCTTGGTGCCCTTTGATTATTGCTTCTGTCTCTTTGCAAGCACCATTAGGAAAAAGTTCATTAGATGGAGAGGATAAAGATGATCTCCAGTGCCTCGAGTCAGTTTGGAGGCTGCCCTTGACTGCGGCTTGGAGACTTGCTCTGAGAAAGCTCCAGATCCCACGAGCATTGTGAGCAGCTGAGTTCCCCAGTCTATGCTGAGGCCATAGGGATGGGTGTAGGGGATCACTGGGAGTCCGGAGTTTCCATTGCAACCTCAGTGCCCTGAGCCTGCCCAGCTCCCAGAGCTGCTGTGACCCATTGCTGGCTGCCCTGGATGTGCATTGGAAGGGCAGGGACCTGGCAAACCAGACCTTGCTCCAGACAGGCATCCTGTCCCTGCCATGGTTCATGGTTTCAGGAGGAGGTTTCACAGACAGTCCTGAACCCCCAGGATCCCACCCATTCTCTGCCTCCCACAAGTGCTCAAGAATGGGTTGTGACAGCAATGGGCCCTGACCCCTGTGTCCAGCACAGACAGGGAGGAGTGGGCACAGCTGCAGGAGCATGGCAAGGGCCACGCTGCATGACATAGAGGGTACCCCTTATGCACTTGCTGTCCCAGTTAAAGCCAAACCTGTGTGCACAGGCTCTCCCTTTGCAGTCTGTGCTGATAGAGGAGATGGAAGGTTGGTACTTGGGCACCAACCTTTCTTTGGACTGCTTTCTAGCCCTGGCCTGGAGCAAACAGAGAACAGAGCTTTCCTACCGTGTCTCAGGTCTCTCGTGTGCTCAGTGCTTGTCTTGGAACAAGTGGTTCAAAGATGAGTTTATCCCCTCAGTCTCTGAAGTGCTGACTGTCCTAATTTGGGACATCTCTGGCATTTAGGGACCAGACCTGCAGCCCTGCCTGGCTGGCTGAATGATACCCATGACTGGAAGGGGAGGGCCCAGGTCACCTTTTGTCCTTGCGGCTGTGTTCAATGCTTGCCTTTGCCTTCCAGAGGCTCCGCCAACTCACCTGCCCACTTGAGGACTTGCCTTCCATGCCRGGCACAGGACAGCCCCTTCCCTCCACCAGAGCTGGCCTCTTGATGCTGACAGAGCTCGAATCTCATTGCTAGGACCAGTGTGGCTCTCCCTCCCTCCCCCAGGATGGTTTCTATACAGCCTTTACCACCTGTTGGATAACACAAGGATTCTTCACGCACCAAGGAGAGGGATTTCTGGGCTGAGCTCCCTTCCCTGGAAGATTTGAAGGGCTGAGGAAGAGGCTGTTGTGGAGATGGTCTGCATGGAGTTGGCAATGCACCTTAATCCTCTCTCTGGAGAGGGCCTGAAGGGGCAGATCAAGCACCGGTATTCCTGAGCATCCCCAGCCTTCTGGTGGGCAGAAAGGAAGGACTGATCCTGGAGTGGAGAGTGTCAGAGAGTCTCAGAGGTGTGGCTCCAGTGTGGACTTTGGGAGCTTCTCCATTCATTCCATTAAATCCTTGTTTTTCCCCTCTAGATCCACTCTGTCTCAGTTTTGTCTCACCAGCATCCCTTGCTCGCAGCACGTTAGGCGGGATGTGTGTTAGCGGAGCTGTGCTGGACATTCAGGTCTGGATCTCTGTTGCACTGGCATATTGGTATGGGAGAGTGGCCAGAGGAGAGGAAGCTTGGTTAGGGTAGGAAGGAAAACAGGGAACACCGGTTCAGAGGCCTCCGTGAGTGGTAGGCCTGGGGTACCTAGATGAAGTGGAGAGTGCAATGCCACCTTCTGCTGGAGCCATTGCCAGCTCCCAGCCAAGAGAGTCATCTGGCTGATGAGTCACTGGGCTATTCCCAGGGTCTGAGAGAAGCGCGTGGGTTTGCGTTTTCTTCGTGCAAGTGAAGGATCATGGGAAACTCTCCCTTGTCTCTGCAGGTTTATGTCTTTTTTTGTGCTGACTGCCTTCAAGGTGCTCTAGAGCCAGTCATTTTGGTTTTCCTGCTTATGGAAGAAGGGCTGCGTGGTTGAAGTGGGATCTGCATGTTAGGTCAATAAACAGGGCCCCTTGTTTCTAGGCTGTTTGGGTAAGAAAAAAAAAAAAAAAAAAAAAAAAAATCAAAGAGCTTGTGTTTTAAGTGCTGTAGCCCCAGCATCCGAGGAGGGCAGCCAGAGGACATGTAACCCCGGGAAGCTGGATGGCTCCCAGGAAACCCGGAGGAAGCTGGAGCCCGGGCAGGGCTGAGCGAGTGGCTGGAGGTGCTCGGCTTCCCAAAGCACGCATGGACACTGGTGGGCGCCACGCTACGGCCAAGGCTTCTGGTGCCGCGGGAAGACGTAAATTAAAGCAATCCATGCCATTAGCCACAAGGTGGCCCCAGGACTTCACCTACCGCCGCAGCGCCGGGCGGGCTGGGGGCAGCGGGCACCCCCGCAGCGGGGCCGGGATCCACCCCCCCCCCGCCTCCCCCGCTTCGGAAGATCCTCTGAGCTGGGTGGCTGTTTGGCTCTGCTCGCAGGGTCGGTGGCTGCCTGTTCACTAGCCGTAGGGCCGGGGAGAAATTTTCCCCTGGGTTACGATGACCCGGCCATTTCACACACCTCCCCCCCCTCCCCTGCTCCGCTCCGTTGCCTGTTGAGGTTTTCTCTGCAGACAGCTGCCTCCCACAGGGAACGGTGACCCCAGTTGTGGCACATACTGGTTTAGACCTCTAGGCAATGGCAAGTTCTTGGGCTTCGTTTTCTTGGGCTTGGTTTTCCCCGGTTTAGTGTTGTTGGAGCCTGGTGACCTGAGATGGGAGACAGGTTGATGATGGAAAGGTGTCACGAGCTTTCACTCATAGAGACGGTGAAACGCTGATGAGCGCCAAGTACTGAGGGGATTGCTGCTGGGAGGGTTTGTGGTGGTGCAGGTTTAACCTCCAGGAGGGAGAGCCCACTGATCTGTGGTCCTCTGGGGCTTCATTGGCTCTGTTCCAGAGTGGCTGTGGAAACCTCATCTCATTTCCAGCCTGTTTTCCCTCTTCCCAGCCTGTTTTCCACAGGGACTTTGGGGTGGAGGGGTTCCTTTGCTAGGCTGCATGTGCAACCATGGGTGAACCCCCCCTGGTCAGCCCTGCACCTCCCCTATCAAAATCTCAGGCACTGGGTTTCTGCACACCTCCCTCCCCGCCTCTGGAGAACGCCGGCGATGCTGAAGGCATAGGGCTGCGAAGCTGGAGGTCAGGGCTGAACTGCCCGTCACAGTTTTCCTGAGCAGCCTCAGAGTCTCAGAAGTCCAGATTCCCCAGCTGCCACAGCGCTTCATGGTGCTCATGTATGAGGTGAGGGTAGGAAAGAGCTTAGAAACGCAGGGAAAGCCCCTTTTGGAGGACACCCACAGTGTGATGGAGGATGGCTGCCCTGCCACTTGGATACAGTACTGGCTGGTAGAAATTACTTCTAGAATTGAGTGAATGGAGRTCAATACAGAAGTTTTTTTCTGTTGGCTTTTTGTGTGAATCGTATTAGACGCTCCAGCAACAGATATTTTTATTCATRTAATTCTAATCTTAAACAGAATTATACTTTCATTTTCCAGTAGTAGCTATAAGAGGTTTGGCCCACTGGGAAGATATTTTAACCCTAATGGAAAATAGTAATTGTCCACAGCTATCTCCAAAATRTGGCTGATGTAGAAAGTCTGCTCAGCTGCATGTAGGCAAAGTGGGAGTCTGCTGAAAGGCTTGTGACTTGCTTTGTTTCAAAATAGTCTGGTGTCCAGTGAATTGGGCATGTGGTTTATTGATCTGGTTATATATGAGCCAGGAAACCTCCCAAGCCTGTGTTCCTACATGATCCAATTGCTGTAAAGCTTTGGATGAGCTAGGCAGGTCAGATAAGCAAGAAAACCAAAGGTTTTGCTGGGCATTCTTAAATAAATGTCTTATTTCTGATAGGACTTTAAGACAAAGTATTGGAACCTGTGATGCCTGGCTTGAAATATGAATCAAGTATATTCTGTATTGCTCATTGAGAAGATTGATGGACTAAATCTGAAATTAATATATTTGAAACTTCYAGACATGACGTTTTTCACAGCACTTTTTAAGACCTCATGGTTAGAGGGAATTTTGGTGAAATTCGGAATATGGTGATTTTAGCATATGGTGATTTTGGCATATGGTGATTTTTCATTATTTGGAATATGATGAAAGGGATTTTCATTGCATTCAAGATCAGCCCAGTACTCCTCCTCTTGCAGTCTGTGGAATTTACCCCTATTCATACCTTCTCCAGCTAGGGACATGGTGATGTCCCTTTAGACAGGAGATGTGTGGTTGTTGGAAACTTCCCACCTTCAAAATCCAAAATCTGCAACTTAGCCTGAGAATTCAACCCATTATTTTCAGGARAATGGGGATGAGATTAAAGACCCTGGGTTTTTTTTGTTTTTGTTTTTGTTTTTTTTAGTTTCACGTGAAGTTCACATAAAAATAAAGAAGTCCCTGAGATTCTGCCCCAGGTCGTTAGTGCTTGGAAAGGATGACTGACCTTTCTGTCCATCTGTCTGTGAAAACCAGGCTCTGCTTTTCCCATACTGCGGTGCTTGCATCAGTGGTGCCTGGGGAAGAGTCTCAGCCCCCTGATCAGGCAAAGAGATACTGTTGACCCTGCCGTCCTCCTCCATGGATGGAGATGCCCACATAGGGCAGGGGAAGAGACTTCCGATCTTGGGGWCAGAACCCTGGCCCTGTGGAGCAGGATGCACCTACTCCCATGGGGAGCATCCTGAACCCTGGGGCTCCCAGCGTGTTCGAACAGATGCCTTGAGAGGTCCTTCTCCTTTTGCCACTAGTGATATACAAGACAGTTCTCTGTGCCTATTGAAGAAGCATGTAGTGTGAGTCGTGTTGYACATTTCAGTGACAAGAAAGGTGGATGTGTTCGGAGAAGACAGGTCATGGTGCATAAATGGAGAGAACAGAGTAAGTTTAACATCTTAACATGTGGGATACGTAATCCTGTGAAGCAGAGATCCCCAAATAATGTTAAGTGTGTCCTACAGGCCAGTGCAAATGAGCATATCCCTCAGAGCAGGGTATTTGGCTGAGCCCTTGTCTGCTAATGTGGTTAGCAGCCTGCAGGATGGGATCTGCATGGCGCAGATAAGGGAAGCGTGTGTGTGGGAGCGCAAAGACAGATTTGGGAAGTCGTTACTTCTGAGAAGTTACCAGTGACTTGGTTACCCCCTTCTCCCTCTGACCTGTCCAGAGTCGCATCACTTTGGGCACCAACATGCGCTTCTCTGTCCCCACAGACCGACCTTGTCCTTTGCGTCCTTGTGCCTTGTGCATCGGAGGTGTTTTCTGTCACAACACACGTCCCGCAGCAACAGGCTCAGCTGCCCTGAGGAAGCAGGGAGGGAAAGCAGGAGCAAACAGGCACGTATCCATGTGTCCTCTGCCTGCCTTTTTTCTGTGGCCCTCCTTAGTCTCTGATCAACAGTGAGCATTGCTGTTAGACTCAGAGAGGCTGTTAGACCACAGATGTCTCCCCAGCATCACTAATCCTCCCTCCTGACCAGTTTTATTGCCAACATTGGACTCCTAAGCCGTTTGCCCTTGCCTCATCCTCTCCCCCACTGGGGATGCTGTGAAATAGGGGATGTCTCACCCTGACTGTACTTCCAAAGGTGGAGGCTCCTGACAGCCTCCTCTTCTCCAGGAGCCTGGCGCAGGAGCGGTGCTGCGGCTGCCGGAGCCCATCACGGTTCTGTGGGGCCTCGTTAGCGCTTGTTACTTCGGTTATGTTCACTTGTGATTAGTTATGGTGAAACTGTTGTAGGAAGTCACAGGCTTACTTAAGCAGAAATTAGCCATAAACATAAAAAATAAATTATACGAATGCCTAGGGGAAACTCCTCTGCAAACATAGCATTCAGTCAGCTAGGCAAGTTCCCGACCAAAGAAGCAGTGGCGCTGTGCCCACGGGGGAACCAGCGTTTCTCTCGTTTTGTTAACAAAGGTGCGAAAAGGTGGGATTACTCTGGACAAGCGAGGACGGTGGTGGCTTCTCCCGCAGGTGGCCCAGCGAGGGGGGCAGCCAGGGCTGCAGGCTCCTCTAACACAAAACCCAGCACCCACCTCCCCCAGCCTCTAACGTTTGGAAAGCAGGAGCACATTTTGGATGCACCCGTAGGGTGTCACACTGACAGACTTCTCCCAGCAGCTGGGCCGGGGGGAAGCAGACTCATTTTGCCTTGAAGCCCTGCATCTCACTGGCTCGTGGAAGAGGGAAGCGTCGTGGGGCTCAGGGCTTGCTGCTGCCGGGGACTGTGGCCCTGGCGTGGGCTGATGTTGGCAGCCTGCCACTCCCAGCTGGCTCTTCGGCAGGCATGTCAGAGACGGCTGAAAGGGAAGAAAAGATGGGGAGACCCAAATAATGGGAAAAGCCAACACGCGCTCTGAGGAAAGAAAAGGGAAGGTAAAAAGGGAGGCAAGGGTGCACTGCCAGCTGGCAGGTGGTGAGCGGTGTGGGGAGGAGGAGACCTTTGCGGAGGTGCAGGACATCTCTGAGGTTGGGGTTAGCCATCCATCAGGGCAAAGGCTGGTGCGGCAGGCTGAGTCCTGGTCTCCAGCTGCCCAGGGCCTGGCAGGCTGAGGGAATTAGGTCATTTCAAGGAGAGTTTTCCCCCTCTGCTGATGGGAGGGGATTGGAAACTTGTGCAGCACGCTCTGGGCTGGCAGCTGCAGAAGGAGCAGGTCCCTCTCTGTGGTGGTGCAGCCCCTTCCTACAAGGGCCACTTGGTCCTACTGACCTGAGGTGGCTCCCAGGGAGCTCAGTGGTGTGGGGGAGCCCATCCCCATCAGTCAGATCCTCAGGGCAGTGAGGCTGAAAACGGCAAAGGCAGCCAAACCTCAGTCACTGGGCAGGGTGGCACCAGCCATGTGGCGAGCCCATTGACTCCAAGGCAGGGGAGTATCCTACAGCTTGAGGCCGCGTGCAGGACCTACCGGCAAGAAGGCTGCTGCCCCTCGGGCACAGCAATGGGGCTTCCTCTTGTCTTGGTTTTCCTGCCTGCAAAATGGGATGCTACCATCCCTTCCTTTGCAAAGTGCCTTGGGATGCACCGTGGGGAGGGCTACAGAGAGCTGGGTACTGCTGGTGTCAGAGCCGCACACGGCAGAGGGGTCCCAGCTCTGAGACTGAGTTCATGCTGCCTGGCGAGGGGCTGGGGAGGGGGGTGCTTTGAACGTTTCCAGGATTTATTGCAATCAGCACTTCCCTTTTGGGGATGGAGTGTTTAAGAGCAACCTCACCCACACTCTCCCCATCCCTGCTGCCAGCAGAGCCACTTCTTCTACCCCCCCAGCTCCCTCCGTATCCCTATGTCAAGACCCCTTTCCTGGGGTCGGCATTTATCCTGTTGGGCTTGCTCATAAATTCGTATCCTGCCACATAATCCCTCTGCTGGCCCCTGTGGGAAGCTGCCTCTGCCCATGGCAATGGTGGAGGAGGAACCCGTGCTGTGGGGAGACCTGCAGTCAGATTGCYGCATCCTTTAGCAGCCCTGTCCTACCTACACAGCTGCGCAGCCCAGGGTGCCTGCTCAGGGGCTGTCTCTGCCAGCGAAGGTGGCAATTAGTGGTCAGGGAGTGCATCACCCTTCGCTTGCCCTCTCCTGGGATGGGGCTGAGCAGTCCGTACCCCCACAGCTGAGCTGGTCAGAAGGTGACTTCTGGTTTTCAGTCTGGGCCATCACAYTAGTGCAATCCCTCACGTGGAGGCTGCTGCGGTGGGATAAAGGTGCCCCATGCCCGTAGCAGGATTTAAAAACACAGTGAATTATTGCCTGGTGGGAAACTCTGAAGCCTGAGTAACTTCTGGTACCTTCTGGGCTGTAAAGCAGAAATAGCAGCCTTTTTTCCTGCTGGAGAATGATTTTCACACATTGCTGGATAAAGTTTTCATTTAGGTTGACTTTCTTCTTGTTTTACCTTAATGTCACAGGTCATTTCCCAACTACAGTTTTGCAAGAAACTGTGATGTTCCTGTGAAACATTTCAGTGTGGATAAATCAAGTTTTTAGGTCAGCTCTGCTTACCTAGGCTTATCTCAATCCCCTTTTCATATCTGGATAACCTCTGTTGCACCTTTTCCCCAGCTGCGTTGGGTCACACTAGTCCTCCATGGCAGGACGGGCAGCGGCACTGTCCTTCATCAGTAGGGATGGAGGCAATGCAGTGCCTGTGTTGTGTAGCCAGCACATGATGTTCACCTTGGAGTCTTTCAGGACTTCAGARACAGCCCCCAAAAGGCAGAAGATGGAGCCTGGCCCCTCTGACTTTGATCCCAGCCCATGCAAGGGAAGAATCAGCCTGTATTACTTTGGGTATGGGACCAATCCACTCAACCAGCCCAAACAGTTGGTGAAAGCCAGGGCTTTAAAAAATGGCATGCTTGGAAAGTTTAATCCTGGAAACAGGGTACTGCACGTTGTCTTTGCCTGTCAAGAGGCATCGCAGGCTCCAGCTGCCACCCCAGCCCTCTGCCCTCATAGCCCCATTGCCCRACTGGGGCCTCTGGGACAGGGCTGGGCTGGCTCAGAGCTCCCCAGCCCCGGGTACATCCCCCAGCACTCACCCTGAGCTGGTCTGCCCCCTCTTTGCGCTGCCCAGCAGCGTGGGCTCAGACTGGCTGCCCCCAGAGTCAGCTGAGGTAGYAAATAAACAGCCCCAAAGTAGAAGATGTTTTCCCCTACTGCCTCCAGCGCTGGCCTCAGTGGTTTATCCTGAGGATCCCACCAGGCACAAGGCTGACTCCCTTCAYGCACGTCTCCAGCATCGCTTGTCCCTAGGGCAACCTGGCATGTGTTAATGCAATCTGATTCACTGGCTTCTGGCACCCGTGGAGGATTTTTCTGAGACAACATTACAAATGACCTCTATAGAGTGTGCAGGCACGTAAACCTACTGCTTCCCYACTCTGTGGTGGTGAGGGCTTTTGTCAGCTCCCAGGGGCGCTGGGGGATGCTCATCTGGTGAGCTCTGACACAGGAGAGCAGATTGGAACATGTGCTGGATGTGTCCTAGCTTCCATCCCGCATGCTGCTGTGGTTTGACCACACGGGTACATGAAAAGGTCAATAGGAATTTGGCAGGCACRTTAACAGACAAAGCAAAAGGCAAAACAGTAATGGCATTACACATAACATTAAAAAAAAAAAAAACCTGAGCTGAACTATCTTGAGAAAAATGGCATAACTGGAATGCCTGCTGCTGGTGTTGGTCACAAGAAGCCCTGGAAAAGTGCATCGGGGCTGAGGTGGATACAAAGAAAGCTGCCAGGGCAAAGGCACAGATGCTTCTAGCGAGCACACAGACACTATAAAAATAAGTGSAGGTCCGGCAGTATCTCTCCCTGCTGACAGAGCTCTCTCCTATGAGCTGTGTTTGCACTCTCAGCATATAGCACAGGCATGGAGGGGTCTATGTGAGCCTGGGACAAACGTCCCCCCTCTACCCGCTCTCTGCCTTTTGCTCCATCTGCCTGATGGTGCTGGTGAGCCTCGAGCTTGGCTGCTGAAGCAGGTTTAGTGTAGTGGTCCCTGGAGACGGAGACAATTCGTTCCGCACATTTGCAGGACRATTTTAAGGGATGCCACTATCCCACTGAAGTGCTGGAGCCCCAGAGCAGTGGGGGCACGTGGCAGCCAGCCTTGGGCCATGGTGTGGGGTCTGCAAGGGGAGAGCTCCCTCCCACTGAGGTCGAGAGGACCTGGAGTCACTCCACTGACTGCTGCGGCTGATCTTTGCAAATTTTGGGCCTTTACCCTGCCCGACCGTGGCTGCTTTCTTTTCTTGCTTTTCTGTCAGGGCCACAGTTCAAGGTCTGGAGAGGTGTATGTTGTAAGGGAGCTGGGGAGAAAGTTCTCCCACCCCAATGCACCTCCCTTCCTGCCATCCCACCACCCACACATGAGCTGGGTGATAATTTGGTGGGGGGAGCTGGTGGAGGGGGAGGGACGGGAGGAGGAGAGACGGGAGGAGGAGAGAGGGGAGCCTTTGCCTTAACTCTTGCTGTAGCTCTTTGGCACTCAGTGGATTCCCTGCCTGGACTCCAGTGGGACGGGACGGGACGGGACGGGCTTGGCTGGGAGAGACCTGCGCTGGGTTCAGGTGAGCTGGGCGTTTGCTCATTGAGCAGATCTGGCTGGATGTGCGTGTCACTCTGGGAGTGCCGGTGTCTCCGGTCCTCCCACAGCCAGCTGCCGCGTGCCAGCTGCCTGCCGTGCTCTGGGGAGTGGGCCAGCAAATCTGCAAGGGGAAAAGCTTCCCAACATTAAGCAAAGGAAGAGAGAGCTGGAGGATGGGGAACAAATAATCAGTTTGAATCAACCCAGGGAAGAGGTTTTTCTTTCAATGGTTCCTATAGGAGAGGACAGGCGGCGATGCTGCTGGGGGCTGCTGGGAAGCTGCAGAGCAAAGGCATGCCTGAAGGATGAAAAATTGGTACTGAAGGTTGTGGCAGCAGAGAGAGAGAGAAAGAGAAGGACTCAGACAGCAGAAAGATTGAGAAGAGAGATGAGAGTGGGCCAGACAGGGATGGGGATGAAGGGCAGCAGTGGCTAGGTGATAATAGGTACAGGAGGAAAGATGCTAGGAGTGAGGTAGGCTGTAGGCATTTCAGCTCCTGCAAACACGAGGCAGGGACTCCCTCTCCTCCTGTGCTGCCCTGCAGAGGTGCTGGCCCTGGTGCATTGACTTGGGGGCTGCAGCTCTAAAAGATGTGCCTGGGAGCGTGGTCCTTGTTCTTCTTGCCTCAGAGGCTTCATCAAATTTGTTCCCATGTAGGAGTGAGGCAGGGAGACAGCACAGTTTGTGCATGTGTTAAACTCTGGGGATCTGTGGGCATATTTGTGAACAAACCCAGGCAGAACACATGGGGGTTTCATAACACCTGATCTGTGTCTCCTTAAATCAACAGTGCTTTTAAAGTAATCACTACTAACCAGGGCTTTCATCCAATGCCATTGGAAATGCCATTGCCCCAGTTTTTCCTCTTTGACAGCTGCTGATATGAGAGGCTGAACCTTGGACCTGACCTTTGCAGCTCTGCAACAGCCCAACTTTGCTGGATTCATGGGTGCAGACATGGTCCTTGCAGAAGGCAGGCTAACGAGCCCTGCGCCGTATCTCTACCTGCCTGTGCTCCTTGGCAGGGCTATAGGAAAGTTTTGGTGCCCCAGGTTGGAGAGCAGATACCTTGCCTCTCAGCGGGTGCAGGTGGGATGCAGTCCCATTGCGTTGCAATGCGGCGTTACAGCAGGCACTGCTAGGAAGGGGTTACGGCACTGCTAGAGTCATAGTCCGCATGTGCCTCTGCCTGTCCCGATTTTACCTGACATGCCTTGTCCTGTGCACCAACCGGAGATGGCTGAGCCTGCCCAGGGTCAGCCAGGTAGATCCCCAGCCTGCACCTGAGCAGGGTGCGGGGTGCTGGGCTCCCTGTATGGGGCTGAACAGGGAGCTCAGTGTGGGGACGGTGATGGCGGGGAGCCTGTGCGGCACTGCTCTGCAATGGCTGCGTGCGCATCTGTGCCGAGGCACCGGGCTCTGCCAAATAAGCTGTTGGCTCCCCTCGTCCTCCATGCTGCGATGCATAAGGTAACATGTCATGCCATAACCTCACCTGCCTTTCGGAAGAGTTTTGCTTGAGTACTCTTCCCCCGTGCTCCCCATTTCTCATCACTCTGATAGCAAGTGCCCTCAGGCTATGCTTTCGGGAGGTTAGGCGGGTTGTGCCTGCCTGGGGGAGTTTAGCTAGAAGCGCCTAGAGCACTGTGATGCCAAATCCCCTGTGCTGTTCTTCCGCCTCCAAACCGCAGACTTTTGGAGACGTTGGCTACCAGCGGTGCTGGGTCCTCTGCTCTCCTGCCCCAAAGCAGCAGCCCCAGGGAAGCGACTGCAAGGTTCAGATTTTAGGCACTGCAGAGGTTAGGATTTTTGTGTGGGTCCGCATGCACCTGCAGAGGGTAGCTGCTTTGCTGCCCACCCTTCCCTAACCCTTTGGCCTCCAGCCTCAGGCTGACCTGGGTCAGCAGCAAGCGGCCAAGCCGCAGCGCTGGGGGCTGGCAGCCTCCCTCCCTTCACCTGACCTGCCCAGGACTGCCGGGTGGCATGCCTTGCTCTGTGAATTTGCTGCCCCAGTGAGGTGGCAGCCCTGTACCCACCGTGTCGCCTCCTGTGGACTCTGTCCTGTCCCTGTGGGGCACCTCCGGGCTGCACCACAGGTCGCTGCCCCTCCGTGCCCCTGCTGTGCCTGTTTGCAGAGCAGGTGTCGGAGCAGCATGGCTTTCACCCTCTGTGCCGTTCACCTGCTCCGCTCCTCCAGCCAGTGACAGGAGCCATGCTGTCCCCAACACTTCGGCTGTGCACAAGAACCTCTGAGCAAGCCTGATGCAGCTGCAGGACTTCGGCCAGACACCTCCAGCCACCAGGTGGGTGGCTCTAGGGGCTCCACTGGGGCCAGCCTGGCTCTGTGTCTGCAGGAGACCTGTCACTGGTGCTCTGTAAGAAAGATGGATCCTGCYGTGGTTGCGTGCTACTGGGCCTCCTGCTATGTGGCAGTGGATACAACCAGACTATGGGCTGAGTGGAGGTCTTGAGAGTATCTGGTTTGATGCAAAGGCTGGTTTCTGATCATATTTACACCCCATTTATGGACTTCATCAGTTAGTATTGATTTTTTTCTAGGCTGAAGTAAGAAACCACCTCTGTGTCTCTGTAGCCCAGAGCAGGGATGGTGAGCCACGGACACTGACAGAGACTGAACCGGCACTGGGAACAACAGCCTACACTGCTTTTAGCAAGGGATTTGCCACTGATCCTCAGGAAAGTCCAGCCACCATTAGAATCATAGAATCATTAAGGTTGGAAAAGACCTCTAAGATCATCAAGTCCAACCGTCAACCCAACACCACCATACCTACTAAACCATGTCTCTAAGCGCCTCATCTACACGTCTTTTAAATACTTCCAGGGATGGTGACTCAACCACTTCCCTGGGCAGCCTGTTCCAATGCTTGACCACTCTTTCAGCGAAGAAACTTTTCCTAATGTCCAATCTAAACCTCCCCTGGCGCAACTTGAGGCCATTTCCTCTCGTCCTATTGCTAGTTGCTTGGCAGAAGATACCAACACCGACCTCACTCCAACCTCCTTTCAGGTAGTTGTAGAGCGCAATAAGGTCTCCCCTCAGCCTCCTCTTCTCCAGGCTAAACAACCACAGTTCCCTCAACCGCTCCTCATAAGACTTGTTCTCCAGACCCTTCACCAGCTTCGTTGCCCTCCTCTGGACACGCTCCAGCACCTCAATGTCCTTCTTGTAGTGAGGGGCCCAAAACAGAACACAGGATTCGAGGTGCGGCCTCACCAGTGCTGAGTACAGGGGCACAATCACTTCCCTACTCCTGCTGGCCACRCTATTTCTGATACAGGCCAGGATGCCATTGGCCTTCTTGGCCACCTGGGCACACTGCYGGCTCATRTTCAGCCGGCTGTMAACCAGCACCCCCAGGDCCTTTTCYGMCAGGCAGCTTTCCAGCCRCTCTTCCCCMAGCCTGTAGCVTTGCATGGGGTTGTTGTGGCCAAAGTGCAGGACCCRGCACTTGGCCTTGTTGAACCTCATACAATTGGCCTTGGCCCATCGATCCAGCCTGTCCAGATCCCTCTGCAGAGCCTTCCTACCCTCGAGCAGATCAACACTCCTGTCCAATTTGGTGTCATGTGCAAACTTACTGAGGGAGCACTCAATCCCCTCGTCCAGATCGTTGATAAAGATATTGAACAAGACCGGCCCCAAAACTGAACCCTGGGGGACACCACTTAGGTACTTGGGAGGCTCTCCTGTCCTGGCAGCAGAGGACAGGGCAGGAGCCATTTGGTGCCCTCCTGAGCTGGGGGAGTGTGCTCTGAAGGATGATGTTCTATAATCCTTGCAGCTTGTATCACAGATGTACATGTCATTAGTAAACTCACAGTTGCTTCTTATCTCACTCTTGCTGGTGTCAGTAAGCATCAAACTCACTGACTGCAGAAGCGTTGCTCTTATTTCATGTTGGAGAAAATGTAAGCAGGATCTGATCCTTGTGACAGCCTCCTGTGCCCCATGAACCTTGCTGAACAGATGCTTTGAGAATGCCCTGCAGCCCACACAACCTGGAAGTTAATTAGAAGGTGTAAAGAAGCCAGCTAGCTTTCAACAGCTTGAAATGAAAGGCATTTTAATTTTGACTGCTGTCCTGGAGTTGATCAGTTTTTCTCTTGCTACATCTTTCCTTGTCTTTCTCCTTTTTGCAGCTGCAGTGAGCTATTCTCCAGCAGCATTTGGGTTTGGAAGCAGCTGTGGTGGAAGCAGGCGTCCCTGCTCACATAGCTGCTCTTAGATTGGCTGGAAAGCACTTACTTCTATGCTAATATTTTCCTGTCCATCTTGCAGATACGACCTATTCCAGTAGCAACCCCCTGCACTAATCTAACCAGGTTTGTTCCTTAAGCTGTACCTTGGCACTGCTGTTCCTCCCGGAGCCCAGATTTTCTGTCTCTGGTCCCACAACCGCCCCCGCCTCCTGCCATCGAAATGCAACTCAGGATTTCAGCTGCCGACTAACTGCTGGCTCATATTGTGCAACCAGAGAATTTTCTGTGTCCTCTTGCTCCTCCTTTTGTAACACAGCCCAGCCTGCTTGCTTTCTGATTCCTCCCTCCCCACCTTAAATTGCAGTTTACGTGCTTGGTTGCTGCTTCTTTCAAAATGACACCAAGAAATACAAATGCAGTGCAGCTGTCTGCAGCATCACCTGTGATTCTGCCTTCTGCAGCTCAGGCAGCACCTATGAGAGTCCAAAGGTGCCTTAAAACTGTGCTTCCTCTAATAAATGTTATCGACTGCTTTTTAATGACATCTCTGTTCGCTGTTCGCTCTGTTTCACTGTTCACTCTTGAGATTGTCCTCCTCTCATTTGCCTTAAGATAAAACAGCAGAAGAGGTCAAACGGAGGATGTTAACTTCCCAGCAGTAGGAGCTCCTGTGTGACAGCAGTCGGGAACAGGCAGTCAGTTTGCGGGCAGAAAAGCTTTAGGAGAATCTCTAAAGGCTTCTTCCTGTGGTGCCAAAACCCCAGGCGGCTTCTCTCTCATCTCTCTCGTCTCGCTCTTGCTCCTTGTCTCACCTGAGCAGCCCCAGATAAGCCCTTTTTGACCTGGGAGAGGCTGAGGATACCACCATGGTTTGCTTTCAAAGGACACTTTCATTCCCCTCTTTTTCTCATTCCTGCTTCCCCCCTTTAGTTGCAGCTTGTTCCCAAATAAAGCCAACAAATGCTGTTCTCCTGCATCTCTGCATCATGCATTCGGCACATCGGACCCAGCTGGTGAGTGTCCACAGCACTTCAGAGGTCTCCTTGGCTTTCCTTGCCTTTTGTGGCCATGCTTGAAGGATCCCATGGTGGTAGGTGTGGGACAAACACAGCCCAAAATTTGTGACCAAGGGGAGACTAGGCTACCTCATTCAAATATTGAAGAAGGGAACTTGTTGGTGTGGTCTGTGTTTATGGCTGCCTGCACACTGTCTGCTCTCTTTCCAGTGCCTGGGGGAATCCAGGTGTATTCTTATTTTCTCAGCAATAAATCTCATGGGGAAAAATGTGGCTGCCTCCATGCACCAAGCCCAGTACCAAGTCCAGTACCATTTCATACGGAGCTGCCTGTTGCACTGGGCACAGAGGAAGCCCCCTCCTCTCTGTGGGAAGATGACAGGCTGGGAGTCATGCCTGCAAAGGGTACTCCAGGCCTGGAAAAAGGCACCTCCTCGAAGTGCTGAGGGTTGAAAATACAGCAGGGCACCTCTAGAAGAGTCTGCCGAGGTCAGAGGGAGCTGAGGAGGGAAGGTGGTGGTGGTGGTGGCTGAGTGGGTCCAGGAGAGGGATAGACTGTAGACTGCGTCAGGTGGCATCTTAAAAGTTGGAAAAACTTTATGGCAGAGGGAAAAAAGAGGCTGGGAATGAAGGAGTCAGAGATTTTTCTCCACACTTTGGTGAAGGACCAGCAGAAAAAGTGCAGGCAGGCAGCGAGGGAAAATGTCTTTTCTCTGAACTCGTGTATTAAGGAGAGGGGCATCCAAAGGGAGAAGAAAATGTGTGCCTGTTGGGGARGTTGTAACACAGTGGGTGGCTGTGGCTGCAGTGGGAGAGCCAAATTGTTCCTAGCTGGAAACAAGAAGTTATTTGAGTCCCCATCTGGCCTGAGAACATATAGGGCAGGGGCACAGTAGGATTAGATGTTCAGGAAAAGAGCCAGGAGGTGTGTGAATAGGCTTTCGCACAGAAACAGCAAGCAAAGCAGAGAGCAAACACAGTAGGGATGTGTAATGCTGTGTGTCGCTTTGTCTGGGAAGGGAGAAGCTGAAGCTTGTGGCACGAAGGGCCAAAACTTTGGGCACCGGTTTAATCTACCACCTGTTCCCAGTTGAAAAGGTTTGATTCCATAACCAGGGTGCTTTCCCCCTTTTTAAAATGGGAAAATGAAACCACAAGTGCCTCATCTCCCCTGCTGGTCTGTGTTTGTCCCAGCCCTGTTCCCCATTGCAGCCCTGTTCCCCATTGCAGCCCTGTTCCCCATTGCAGCGTCCCACCTTCTGTCCTTCCTGTTGGCCTATTCAGGAGCCAGAGGACAGGTGCAGAGTCAAAGCCCTGGTCCAGGTGTCCCTGAGGGGGAGGCTGGTGAGGGGGTTGAGGCTGCGGGCTGGYGCTCAGGACATTCCCTTCCTGGGGCTAGGTGAGAGGAGGTGACTCCCTGATTGTGATCTTCCCCAACCCTCCATGTGTGAAACAGGTCTAGCACAAAACCAGGTAAAACACAAATATTAGTAGAAATAGGCTGGCTCTTGGAGCCACCTTGCATTAAAAGAATAAAAGCAAAGAATTAGCTAAGTCCTCTCCTGTCAGCTTCTCATGACATCCTCAATAAGCCTGGACTTAAGCATCATTGTACTTGATAATGTGCCCTGGACTGCAGCAAATTGGAACGTGCCAAGGACTGTGACAGATCAAACACGTTTCATTAAGTATGTGTTATTTTTTCTCTCACATTTGACAGTGCGTGGAGCTCTGCTCCTCTCAAAGATGAGGATGCTGTGCTGCAGCATCTGAATGAACTGATTAGCCAGCTGGCAGGCCTTGCTGCAAGCAGGCGGTGGGGAAAAGGGCCTTGCCTGGGCTTCAGAAGCTGAGAAAAGACTGGCGGGAGGACCTGATGTTTCCACTGGCCGATCCAACCCAGCAGGCGAGCTAAGTGAAGAGGGCAAAGTCGGGAGTGGGAGGACCTCCATGCTGGTGAGCTGTTGGTGAGCTGCAGAGCTGCTAGCTCTGCACCAGCCAACATTTAGGGAGCGTGCCTTGATTTCTGGGTTGGACCACCTTCTTTAAATGTGGGGTTAGAGGTTTGTATAAGCCTGTTAGAGGACTGATTCAGCAGCACACTCAAGTGTAGATCCACACGTGCTATAGCACATGGTGGGTTTGGGGCAGCGCAAGCCATGCCAGTAAATAGGTGCTTTCCGGCATATGGACCGTAAAGGGCAAGGGCTGGGGAAAAAGGGAGGTTCCTTCCTTAGTGCCCTGGTGCATCTGCATTTGACGCTGAAACTGGTTGTGTCCACAGTGGTACTGCCCATGTGTAAGCCCTTATTGGAATTAACTCTAAAAAACTCTCAAATTTAATGGGGGACCAGAATCTTTCTGCAATGTTTTTGAAGAGGCAGCTATATAGCCTGGAGGATTGTCTTTGCTGACCCCTGACTACCCTCCTCCGGGTATTGGGGGTTTATGCTCCCCTGTTCTTGCTGCAGCCCTTCTTACTAAGGGCAGAGTTAATGCCTTGCATGGGATTCAGCCCTCTGCATTCAGAGTCCATGGAAATCTGCTGCTGATTTCAAAGGGAATAGGATGGGCCCTTCAGCACCAAGGCAGATGGGGGAACAAAGACTGTTGTTGCCCTGGGCATTTAGGAAGCAATTGGTGTATTACACTGTGAGATCTGTTTTCCTTTCTTTACTTGAATGACAGAAGGAGGAAATGTGCCTTGTGCCAAAAACTGCTTGCTTCGCTATGAACACTCAAGAAAAGTTGTCTTTTTATATGCAAGCATCTTTCTTTGCCCCAGGGCCTGATATATCCAGAGGGTTAGCATTTAGGAAATAATTACATTTGCACTGGGCAACTTACRGAAGCAAATGAGACACAGTGGTAATGATGCTGTCTTGTGTGGAGTAAGCGCAAGCATGGCCAACCAGTTCCTGCTCCTGCTTCCTCCTTGCCTCATTGAAAACTATACTAAAACAAGTGCCATGGTGTTTCTAGGCTACTGGGCCAGTTTGATGTTAGGACCACACTTGCTCTTACTCCCAGTAAGCTCAGACTCCCTGGTAGTCCCTACTCCCCAATGAGATGGCTCATACCCTGATGCTAGCCCAGAGGGAGATGACTGGAGAAAGACTAGGCACAAGGAGGGAGGGAATGGTTTGCCATCCTGGTCCTGGAGCACCATCCTGGTGCAAAAGGTTGATGGATAGGTTTGGTGGTCCTATCAGGTAGAGGGCATCAAGCGTGGCGAGGTCTTGCTCATTGTGCTGACTGGAGAGGTCCCTGGACTGAGCCACCTCCAGAGCCATGCTTGGACTTTGCCTGGGAGAGAGCAATCTGACGTGGTCCAGAGCAGAGCCGGGGGCAGAGGAAGGAGAGTTAAGTAGTGTGGGTGATGCAGATTGCTGTCCCTGCTGCTCCCTGGAGATGGAGATGTCCCCTTAGGAGGCATGGAGGGAATGATAGAAGTGCTATTAAAAAACCTATCAAACCACCAGCAAAACGAATCTGTAAGTTAATGTGAAGGGACAAAGCCCTGATTTCTTGGCACTCACAGCTGGTAGGAATGGAAGCCTTTAGCAGAGATGCTGCTGCTTTGGAGGASCTTGTTTCCAGTGTAGTTTCCTAATCCCAACATGGAAATATGTATCCCTTGCTGATGCCAATCATCCTTTCAAAGGCCACCTTCTGCTCAGTAATGCCACCAGCGAGTTGTAGCTACAGTTAGGGCTTCCCTGGCATAGTTCATCAGCTACCCTGCTTGTGTTAGCTCTGTGCCTTCTGGCTGGACTCACATGTGCATCCCTACCTCAGGTAACTCATTAGAGCAAGCTTTTGAGGAGAATTTTTTTAGCTAAGTCAAAGGGAGCTTTCTCTCTTCACACTTTAGTTTCTTCTCATAATCAAATGCCTGTAAACGATATGAAAATGTTGTCAACAAGAACATTCAATCTGGTCTGTGTGAATTTTGGCTAGATTTAAATTAACTAACCAATTAAAGGACTTCGTGTATGATAGAAAATTGTATCTTGTAACAAGCAGCCACTAACTTTGCTTAATTAAGATGATGTTAAACATAATTCAGGACTTAGTATAGACTGGAGAATGTCTTCCTTGTACCACCCTGCAGGCCCAGCCACATTCAATGTGCCTCCTCCAGCAGTGACTTATCTCTGTGTTTCCACGGCTGGGCTTTTTCCTACTAACCTTTTCACTGCAATAATTGGGCTTGTCTAATCTTAGTACACCCTTGCCCAGACCTGAAACACCTCACAAGTATGAGGTCCTTTTGCTCATCTCAGGGGCTTTGTTTCCTTGCTCTGTATTCTTTGCAGGGTTGGGCATGGAGGGGGAGGTTTGTTGCTTGTGCCTGTTTGCTATCGAAGGGAGYCTCAGTCAAATAAGCGTGTGTGCATTTTGCTGAGGTGGCAGACTGTATGGTAGTGTAACATGGTGTCCAGGGGGTCAAAGACAGCACTCCTGGCAATGCCTTGAAATAAGATGGTAGGTCGTCCATTCTTGTTCAGACTGTTAGTCCGCAAGATTTTTATCCTGCTCTCTGAAACCACTCCAGAAGGAGACAGTTGCTGTATAAAGCACACGGGGAAAGGAAACTCCTGCCCCCATGCACTGCTTCAGCTCCAGCTCCTTTTCTCTTCCTCTGAACTGCCGTTTCCAAAGTCCCAGCCAAGTTTCCAGCAGCGGTGGACATGCAGAGCATTTAGTCAGTGTACGGAGGGGCAGATGGAGGTACAGTAAGGCTGGTGGTCTGGGAAGGATGAGGAAGGGTGCTGTGGGGGGGGAAGGGTGAATTTGGGGGTGAGTCCAGTGAAGGGGTGATGCAGGTGGGTCCTTCTCACCTGACCAGTGACCTTTCCTCTGTCCCTTCAGAACAGACTTTCTGTCCCACAGACATAACCTGGGGAAAATGCTTCGTCCTGATGCTAAATAAGCCTTTTTCCCAAGGATGAGGAGAACCTCATGGTGACACTAAGAACACATCTGTTGTGGTGCCTGGTCCCCTCCCTCCTCTTCCCACTAGCATCTCCCACGGCGGCTCCCTATGTCCCATGCTCTCTTCTTCCTCTGTCCCACAGAGCCATGACAAGAGCTGCGGCTAAGGAAGGAGAGCCCAATGGGGCCATCGCAGTTCCTGAAGAGATAAAAAAGGAGGAAATGGAAGAGAGAGGCCAGTGGAGTAGCAAAATGGAGTTTGTGCTGTCTGTGGCCGGGGAGATCATCGGTCTGGGTAATGTGTGGAGGTTCCCATACCTCTGCTACAAGAACGGTGGTGGTAAGTTCATAGCATGCATGAGTTGTCCTAGGTCTATAGGCACGACAAGAGATACACACGTGCCTGGACCCATTTCTCCTATGCCTCATGTGCCCCTACATGCACTCCCTTGCCCTGTCCTCCAGCAATTTAGCTCCTGCCAAAACCAGGATGAATAGCACTGAGGGCTGAATCCAGTTCCCCAGCAGGTACTCTTTCTCAAAGCAGCTCTCCCAAGTTTGGATGCTGAATTGAACTTTAGTAACTCTTCAAGGTTCTTGGGCATCTTGTGAGACAGATGGTCTGCCAAAACCATCAGAAAACTGTGAGTGGTCAAAAAGCTAGCAGCAACCTCTTTCTACATAATTCCCTTTTCCCACCCTCTGTGTCACCCCCACCTCTCTCAGGCCCTTGTTACAGAGGAGGAAAGGCTTTGATAGCACCTGTATCCTTGCCAAGGCCTGGAACCCACTTTCTTGCACCTGGGTGCCTGCTTCCTTCTCCAGTGAACTTGRTCTCCCACCAGCTGCTCTCACAGGGCTGGCTGCCCTGTGGTTATTAGAGAAACGCAGTATTTTATTGTGTCAGTACAACTCGATCAGTTCCAGAAATGAGGGAGGGTACCAGATACCCAATGCTGAAGCACCTTGGCTTGTCATATAGGCAAATATAAGATGGAAGGGCCATCTTTGAGAACATGCATGTGAAGGATTTTCTCAGAGGACAGGAAGAAGGAGGGCATTGCTACCTCTTCCCCTGGAGCAGTTCTCCCAGTGGTCAACCCACTGCTAGGGAAATCCATCCCCAGGAAGAGTTCGTTCCCCTTTCCTTTTGTTTCTTGCATGACTCTCCTTTTCCAATAACACTGCAATAAGATTATTACATGGTTAAAGATTAAACTTTCTCATAACAATAAAATGAAACTGGGAAAGAGGAAGGGAATAATTGACTGTCACTAACTTTTCTTGGTGAATCAAAATCTAACTTTATAAAAGAAAGGGAGGAATAACAAATTACATGTCAAATACAGCAATAACTTCTCTTTTGTTCTTGTTCTCTAGAGACACCTTGAAATAATGCTTTGGGACTTGCATGTTCCCCCCACTTTAAACTTCCTTTCTCTGCAGACCATGCCACAAAGGCCTTTCTTTCCCAAGGTGCTGTGAGCTGTCACCAATGGACGAGTGATTCAGCTGTTGTTCATCCCAGGACTACCAAATTCCTGTCCCCTGTGCTGTTACTGGACTTTATCCACATCAAGCAGGAGTCAATACAATGTCTCCTCTCAACCAAATGGGGGTTGGATAAGAGGATGGTTAAAGAAAATGGACGAGTTTTTCTTGAACCCAGGATGGTTTTTAGCAGATCCTCCAGACTCCGTCTCTGAGGTTTTGATGGTAGGCACTGGAGGCACCAAAAGCAAATCAGACCAGCACGGGTTAGTAAACACTAGTGGTGCATCTGATCGAACAGCCCATTCTGCAGTGATGCTTTGAGAGAGAAGTCATGGTTTTTGCATGGAAAATTCCTTCCTGAGCTCACATGATATCTTTGCATAGTTTATGCCTATGGTATCCGGTTCAGTAGTCCTTGCCATTTGTATGCTAATTAGTGTAAGTAAAAAGGCTACTTTTGTTCATTTTAGATATCTATTGAATAACTTTTTTTTTTTTTTCTTTAATTAAACTACTCTGGAATATCTAAGGCTGTGATTCAGAGGCCAACAAGGCTAGGCTTGGGAAAGATTAGGATGGGAGAGTCCTTCCCTCACAGCTCACACACTGCCATTGCAGAAAGTATGCTACTACTGTAGAAAGTACATTTCTCTCTCTAGTGCTCTAGGGAACCAGATGGCCAACAAACTAGGACGGGACAAGGCACTGTCTTTCCCATGACACTCAAAGATATTCTCACCACGGGAAAAGTCCTTGAAATTGCAAAAAAGAAATTTTCCGCCTATAAATGCCCACCCCCCCCGCCCCGACCCAAACTGGAGACTGCTGTCCTGTCACCTTTCTCCACCTTCAGATATAGTGAGACGGTTATAACGCTGTAAAGACAGATGCCATAAAAACGATTGTGCTAACTTGCTGTAAAGCAACTGAGTGTAAACTTATCTATGGTTGCACTTTCAAATCTGATCTCATTGCTCAGCATCCTGAACTTGTTATTGACTTGTCAGGAAAGAGGGTCTGTTTCTGGGGGCCCCTCTCAGGGCTGAGTCTCCTCCAGTGGAGCAGCAAACTGGGGAGGAGATCACAACTGGAGTTTCAGCTGGTAACCGCTCTGGGAAGGTTAAGAAAGACAATAGAGGTGTGAGAAAGCCCTCGTTACTCAGAGACCAAAATGAATCAACCTCTGGGACAAATAGTATCAGAGCAGAGGGTCTGGGACCTGCTGAAAGGCTCATCTGTGTGCAGGATAATAAAGCTGTCTTGCAGATTTGGCATACAGATAGATGTCTTGCAGCACCAAAAGCAGCAGCTGCCTCTAGTTTAGCATACACAGTTCCCGTTCCCTGCTCTGCAAACCTGGATGGACGCTGTGAAGCAGCCTCCTTCCCTCTGGCCCCTAGWCCCCTGCAGCTACGGCACAGCTGTGTTTAGGGGAAATTTGGATGTTGCTTGTTATTGTAACATTGTTGGCTTAAAAACAAGGGGAAGTGTTCCTAGTTGCTAATTGTCATGGGAAGGAATTTCAGTGTGAATGCCTGTGCTGGCAGGGGAGGAGAGGGCCTGTGGGACAACGTCTGGCTCGGCTGAGGAAGGGGCCCTCATCTCGGTTGCAAACAGCCGAGATGCTCTCCAGGCACTGGCGGTGGGAGGTACTCATGACCCAAAGTTTACCGTATGGGATGGCAAGTCCTCGACAGTTGTTCCGGTGAGGAAGGCAGTCGCCTTGGCCTGTTTGGAGGGGAGCGAAAGTGTGAAGACCTACACTAATGATGGGGAGAAAGACTGCRAGGTGATAGAAGGAAGGTCAGCAGTGAAACTGAGATCTCAGGAGCGGTTTTGAGCAGAACAGCGAAAATATCRGGTGTTTCGGTTTGGCAGCAGAACTGAAAAGAAGGAAAAAAGGGTTCAGACAGCTGAACAGGGCAATAAACCCCCCCTTTTTTTTTTGTTTGTCTTTTCTGATGCATTATTTTTGTTGGTCATTGTTTCTGGAAAAAAACCTGCTCTCTCTCCCCTTCCTCTTCCATTTCATCAAGGGTTAATCTGAGGGCTGTTTCAGGCTGAATTCTCTTAAGACATTTCTCTATATTTTAATTAAAAAATTGAATTTGAAGAGAGAAGTTAAACTTTTTCATTTTGAAAATGCTGGAAAGATACTCTGTTGCCCTTCCCCTATTTCTATTCTTCTGGTGCAAACTGCTTTTCAAATTTGATATGAAATATGTCTCAAGCAAATTTATATCCTGGCAAATTTATTACTTACCAAGAAATGTCACCAGCCTCCAGGTTTGTATCCTCTGGGCAAGTGGGAGTTTTGCTGTGACTCCCAGGAAAGGCAGAACAAATGTGGTTATATGAAACAAGGACTCTTTTTGCTTCGCCTGACTCCTGCTGAAAGCTAGAATGAGGTCAGAAGAGTGAAGCAGGGAGAACTTCTCCAGCGCTGTCTTTTTTTATCCCCTTGCCTGGTTACTCCTTACCTCTACTTTGGTTTTGGCCAAGACCAAACGCAGAAGTACTGCAGTAGCACGAGACAGACCACGCTTGTATTTTTTTCCGACAAATGATGGTGTTGGAGACCTTGTTTTTTTAGCAGAGGTTGCACAGTTAATTCAGAGAAATATTTGTCTTTGTCTAGCCGATTCTAGCTGTGGCCCCAGGTACCTGGCAAGGGGTGGTGGGGATAAGGTTTTAAAGAGGTTTCTGAGGCACCATCTCCCCCCTCTCTGCAGGAGCCTTCCTCATCCCTTACCTCATCTTCCTCTTCACCTGCGGGATCCCTGTCTTCTTCCTGGAGACGGCGCTGGGGCAGTACACCAGCCAGGGAGGGGTGACGGCCTGGAGGAAGATCTGTCCTATCTTTGAAGGTGAGTCAAGTTATGGGAATTGCTGGCAGCACTTTCTAACAATTAGTGACTCAGAGCCTTTTTTTGGAAATGTTGTTCTGCTTTTTTCTTTCTCCTTTATTCTCCCTCCCTTCCTCTCTCTCCCAGCCTTGTTATCCCTCCTGGTGACTGCTGTCTGTGGAGGGGCAGTGCCCCGACTCCCCCCGGAGGTGACTGAGGGCGTGTGGTGCTGGCCGGGGGCTGTCCTGGTCCAGCCGAGCTACGGTCTCTGCTTTGAGATGCTCAGAGCCCGGGAGAGAGGAGAGCAGGATGGCCAGCAAGCGGGAGGAGGAGGATGGAAGTGTCAATACACAAACACCTGCATGTAGTCCAGGACAAATACTGAAGAGAGAAGAGGATGAGGAAGGCTGGCTGGCTTATGGCGCTTTCCTAGCCCGTCGCTGTGCCCAAGGCTGCTGTGGCAGCGTTTGCAGGCTGGCGTCCTGCAGACTGAGGGGGATCACAATGCATGCACCAGTCTGACAGCCCGGAGGTGGGCTGGGTGGTGCTTAAGGCACAGGTATAAGAACCAGGACTCCTGGGGCCCTGGGGAAGGTTGTTTAATGACATTAATATGTTAATGAATCTAACATCCACAATTCTCCTGTCCAGAGGAGAGCTTATTACCCACGTTTTGCAGACAGAGAAACCTGTTCTCAGGCAGATTAAAGGCCTGGTTAGTTTGCTCAAGCACACGTGTGCAGTGCTATTTGAAACTCCCTGGGGAGTCTGGGACCTCTGGCACTGGAGACCCCTGTGCTCTGGCATGGGGCCTGGAGGTGGACAGCAGTGGCATCTCGAAGGGCACTGACAACCAGTTTTAAACAAATGAATTGGGCCTTTCTGACCCGATTACCATTGTGATGTCTCAGTGAGCGATGGGCACAAGCAGGACCCAAGACCAGAGCTCAGCTCCTAAGTCTGTACTTTTGCCCCAACACCATACTTTATGCATGATGTATATCAGCTGTGAGAACCTTTTTTGCCTGAGTCTTTCCAGAAGGAAGAAACTCACCTGCATTTCTTTTCTTTGAAGGCTAGAGCTGGCTTTCCTGCAGGAAAGGCAGTGTAATGCAGTGGCATGGTAGTGGTCGGAAAAAAGTTTTCCCATTAGCGAAAATTTTCTCTCTGTTTCACCATAGACCTGCCTAGAAATACCAACGTTTCCTGTCTGCATGCACAATCACAAAATTCTTTTTCTTTCCCTGAGGAAGGTCTTGCTCTATTCTCTAGAGAGCCATGTGGTTGGTGTTGCACCCTTCTTACCATGGCATGGTCTATGTCTTTGTTTGGGGTTAAGCCCGACGTGTTGGGCAAACCTCCTTTGCTTTCCTTCACAGGAATTGGATATGCCTCACAAGTCATCGAGTGCTATCTGAATATCTACTACATCRTCATCCTGTCCTGGGCACTCTTCTACCTGTTCAGCTCCTTCACCACAGTGCTACCGTGGGCCAGCTGCAATAACCCCTGGAACTCAGGTACACCTTCCCTTGGTCGGCTCCTAGCTCCTTCCCAATTCCCAGAAATTATTTGGGTTTTGTAGAAAATATTTTTTATTCAGATAAAAAGCTCTCATGAGCTGCAATGTGGCTAGGGACTCCTGCAAGGGCGTCTGTCTTCTTTCACCATGGGTAAGTGTCAGGAAGGGTGAGTGGTATGACCCTATGCCTAGCAGCAAGGGACAGTAAAACTGTTTCCACATGCAGATGTTTTGGGTGTTGAGATTTCACTGAAAAATCCGCATTTTCTGGCAAGCAGGAGAGGTAGGTGGGTTGGGAGAGTTTTCAAGCCAATCTAGAGTCCTCCTCAGATGGCAGGAGCTTTTCGTTAGCTCTGGTGTAACGATTTATCTCACAATTCCCTTACTCTACCCCACTCCTTCGGAGTTACTGGGACAGTTGCTGCCACATACTGAACAGTTTCCTTTGCGCACTCAGCTTTTGGCTAAATCAGGCCAGGCCTGCACTGGAGGATTTTGCCAGTACAGGTCTCCCAGTGCAGGAATCARTAACACAAAACTCAAAAGGCACCATTTTTCTGGTCTAATTACATCCATACAAGCCTCTATACCATTACATTGGCCAGGGGTCTCATCTCCTCGTGCCCACAGTTCACATAACTGAGCCCAGCAGAGAAGACCTGGCTTTGGTTTTATTCAAGGCATTTGGGCTGTGCCGGGCAAGATGGGGTAGATGTGAGGTAACCCCCATGGATCTGATGTCCTTGACAGAACTTTTTTACAATGTTGAACAGGTTGTTTTGCTTTCAGTGGAAAGCCAGGCTGGAAAGGGCTTTGGCAGCAGCTCGGTTCCCTCCCTTTTTCTGTTGGGTCAGATGACTCATTTCTGTGGTGTGTTAAATTTCTCCACCCCGTGGGCTGTTCAGTCACAGCTTCCTTTACCCCTTCATCCCAGCAGAGGTAACCAGCCTTTTAAAGAGGGGATCTGATTCCTTCAGCTCCCCCAGCATGGGTTTGTTTGCAAGGAAAGCTACAGATGTTCTCTTAACAGGCAGAAGCTTCCCAGCCAGAGCTGGGCTTCCTCGGTTTTCCGGTGGATTGTCTTTTGCTTGCCAAATGCAAGATGAGGTGCATTTCTTGGATGCATGGCATCTCCTCTGTTTTTAGTAATTTCCCTCTATGTGACAAGGTTGGGGATGGCAGAGTGGAACATGAAGGCATCTGTGGCATGTATGAACATATGCGTGCATGTGTGGACAGGGAACGGTGCATCGTGTGGGAGGAGAATGGGATTTTCTATCCTGGCTACTCATAGTGGCTATCCCTCAATAATCTATATTTTGCAGCCATCTGGTTTCCATTTGGCAGGGAATTGCTCTCTCCTTCCTCTCTCCCCTTCCCGAAGCCCTCTGGCTACTGCTGGATTGGGATTCGTAGCTGGGGAGAGCCACAGTTTAATGAGATGCTTAATGAGATGCAAGACTTCAATGAGATGCTCTATAGCTTGGGGTGAAGGGTCTGTGTGCTGCCAGAGTGAGGGTTAGGGTACAGAGGGGAAGGAGCATCCCTCATGGAGGAGCCTTGGAGAATTTCTCTGGCTCATCAGCTTCCTTTTCTTTTGGTAGATCTCTGTGTGGACATTCTGAATAGCTCCAGCTTGGACAACAGGACCTTGCCTGCGAATGCCACTTCCCCAATGATTGAGTTTTGGGAGTACGTGATCGCTTTCCCTCTGTTCAGGTTCCTCTGTCATCCAAAGGCTGCAGCTGTAGGAGTATCTGGGAGGAGGGCTGTGCATCTCTGTAGGACCAAGTGAGATGCCACATGTTGAACGCAAACATGGGGAGGAGCACAATGCACCGAGCTGCCAAGGAGATCGGCACAGAGCCCAGGGGCACGAGGACTAGATACACCCCGAAGGCTGCTCGCAGAGTGCCTGCCCAGGCGTGCTCATGTGCACACACGCACAGGCATGTTCTCTTTCTGGCACTGACGTGCCTGGGTGAGTGTGGCCACAGAAAGAGGCACCGAAACAAGATAAGGGCTTGCTGTAAGCAGGGGGTACTCGTCTTGGGTGTTGCAGACTTCTGTTGGCAGGCAAGCATGAGAGGTCAGGGTAGACTGAACAGTCCTCTACAGTGAAACAGAAAGGGACAAAACTGCCTTTTCCCTTTTCTGACCATGTCTTGCTTGGTGCCTAAGGGAAGTGGTCCATCAGGCTGCTCAGGCTCATCCCAGGAGAGCAGGGATCTGCTGCACATGGGTGAGGTGCCAGAGAGGGGCTTGGGGAGGTTTAGTCATGGGGCTGGAGGCAATAAACACCTCTGAAAGAGGGGTCCTACAGCAGGCCAGACAGTGTCCCAGAGGGTGTCATCACTGCCGTGTGGAGAGGTTGAAATGGCTGCAGGGGCCACACTGCCTCTCCATACTCAACTGGGGAAGGTTTCATAAAGAAGAGGGGTGCCAGGGGCTCAGCTTCAGCAGTACTTTTCTTTTTCATTTATGGCTCTTAAAGTGCCTCTGACAGGGTTGAGTGTGCTTTGCCCCTTGCAGCCACCACAGGGCACAGAGAAGATGAGATGTGCCCACGGTGCAGAAAGAGTCCACACAGTGCCAGACCCCCTCTCCTGCCCTATTCTTTGCACGTACTGTTTAGTGAGAGCTATGACCCCTCTGAAATGGTTGTTCAAGTTTTCTGCACAGGTTGCAAGGGCAAGGGGGCCCCAAGGGGATTGGTTTGGGGAAAGGTGTGTAGAGGAATTGTAAGTGTGGGGTTGGGCTGCTGGGACTGAATGAGCTGCAGTGCTGACCTCTTGTATGGTCCACCTTCATGATGGCGAGTCTTCAGGGAATGAGGTTGAAGGAAGGGCCTAGGAATCATAAAGGCTGTTTATGCTTACGTATAAGGTGCCCATAGTGTATGGGGAGGTCAGAGGAAGAGCAGTGGCCATGGGGTCATGATGGCATTGGTGGCCTGCTTTGGACTGAGTAGTGCCTGCTGGGCAGCTGCCAGGGAGGGGGAGCAATGTGGGACAGGTGGTGATTTTGTGCTGCATGGGTCTGATGGGCACAGCGCCTTGGGCTTGGAGAGTGGGAGGGCTCWAGCCAGCTACAGGGCACAGTGGAGCAGCATCAGCAGGAACGACAGAGAGGGGAGCCGTAGGCAGTGCTGGCACGATTCACATGGCGGGGAGCCCTGGGCAGATGCGTTGTGGGTAGTCTCTTAAGTCTTTGAATGGGGTAATATGGGAAAGGTCTGTACGAATGAGTGGGGTCTGGGGTGTTAATGCTTCTCTCCCTGTCCCTGGACACCGGCAGGAAGCGAGTCCTGGGGCTCACGGATGGTATTCACAAACTGGGCACTGTGCGCTGGGAGCTGGCTCTGTGTCTCCTGCTGGCGTGGATCATCTGCTACTTCTGCATCTGGAAAGGGGTCAAGTCCACAGGCAAAGTAGGAAAGGAGATTGTCCTCCTAGTCCATAAGCCTCCTTGTACCCATCTTACATTTCTTCCCCAATCTCTTTTCCCTCTTCGTGAAGTAGAGGCAGGAGAGACACAGCACCAAAGTCAAACCTAAAACCTGGTGGGACTATACTGATTTACACCGGTTCTGTTTGACTTGTAAGAGGAAGAATAAAAGAGTAGGTCAAACAGGGAGGGGAGAACAGAGAAAGACCTGGAAACTGAGGTGCATCTTGGGTCACCTTTTCCCTTGCTGATACCCACAGTGGCTGACGGATACGCCCCAAGTGCCCTTGGGAACCATCCACTCAGCAGTGTGTTGGCCTGGTGTGGCTTGCTGGTGTTTTTAACAAGATCCTCTGCAGCTCCTGTCCCTGGCAATAATTAAACACTTGAGCAAAATAGACAAGCTGCTGCCTGTAACCAGTTCAGTGAATAGATAATGAATCTCTCCTGCTTCTTTATCCTGCAAAATACTTGGGTTGGGAGAGGTGTCTTTGTGCTCTCCTTTGTACTGCCCCTGGCTCTGTGGTTTTTTGGCTCAGTGGGTCATTTTTTGCATTTTACTAGAGAGGCTACAGCCAATGCTCCCTCCTGATGCTGATCCCGTAGATCAGGTGGACTGGTTATGCCTCTGGAGTGAAAGAGTGTGTGATGCCTTGGGGTGGGTGCTAGGGAAACTGCTATGGCCTTGACTTGTTCAGGACCTCCTTCCTTTTTGGAGCTGCAATGAGACAAGTGGGCTATTAACATGGTTGGGTCTTGTGGGCATCTGGGGGATGTCCCAATAGCAAAGGGAGGGGAACCGATTTCTGCAACGGCCTTCTTCCTTTGAATCACTATCCCTAGTATTGRCAGATGTTCCCTGTAGTACTGGACACCTGTGTTTCAGTGTCAAATCCCACCTTAAAACTGCACTGGGCACCCATTTTTAACAGAGCAAGACAATAGCTTGCTCTGCTTGCTAGGTTTCTCCCAGTCTTTGCCAGTGACTCTGGCTCTTCCTAGTGCTGACCTGCTGTCACCATTTCTCAAGGAGTGAAAGCCAGACTCCACATCTATAGGGAGAGGGGATGCTGCACATTTTAAATCTTAAATCTCTGATGCTCCCTGGTTTGAATACCACAGTGCCATCTTCACAAGAGGTATCATTCTGATCTTGGGAGATTGGGTCTGAGAAGCTGTTTGATCCGCACGTAGTTAAGTCGTCCCAGGTTCCCTTCAGCTCTCAGCCCTCTCTCCACCAAGTCTCTCCTTTGCCCAGTGCCACCCCAGTGTGCAGATCTTGCCTTGTAGGAGAAGGCTAAAGAAGTTCAGTCAGGCTGGTTGGGCTGATTGGGTTTGGCAAAGTCAGACCAGAAAGTGAGAGGAAACAATGAGAGCAGGTAGTAGCTGGAATGGTTTTCCTGGGACCACAGAAGACTTTTCCATCACAAGTTTTAGACTACAGGTCTTACTTTTTGCCACATAGATGTTATGGACATGGTGCAGCAATACAGGGTGGGTTTTTCTGTCCTGAGACATACCACAGGCCAGACAGGCCAGTTGTCTTCTCTGCAAGTAGGCATTTTGAGTTTTACATGGGCACTGTCAAAAAAATCAGCTCCTTCCTTCTTTTTCCTCACTGACTACGTATTAGGATAAGCAGTAGGGAGGTCCCAGGAATTCTGAGTAGGTGCATAATTTTGTTTAACAGCTGCAGAGTAACCCGGATGTTGTGCTTGACTGAGAGGCTGCTCTAATCGGATAACCCTGCCAGACCCTTGTGTTTATGCTTCTGTGATTTAAGGAGTCCAAACTTAAAGAAACAAAACGACCTCAGGAAAATAATTTCAAATAACTCCGTGAAGAGTCATTTTCTTTAAAAGCCTTTTTCTTTTATTCATTTTGCCCACTCTTGTGCTCTTTGCATGTTTCCTTTCCTTATGCATTCAGCTGTTGTGTATAAATGTTCCCCAGAAGTGATTTCTGAAGGTAGATTTTAGTACTTGTGCCAAAAGTGCTTGCGTTCTCATTCAACCAGGGAACAGCAAAAGTGCCACGTACTGTGACTTATTCGACCAATTATCACTAAGCAGAAGAAATGTCATTTTAGGCCCCTCACTATGAATCCATAGAGTAAACAAGCCTTCACATTACTTGGATGAATTTTAATAATGAATAAATGTTAGGAAGTTGCAACTTGCTCACAGATATTTTGCCAATAGAAAAAAAAATTTGTCACATTAGGCAATGGATTAGAGATGATTAATTCTACTGTAATATTTATTTACAACATACACAAGAAGAAGCGAAAAGAAGGTTTTACAAAAATTTTCTTTAAAGGCTTTAAGGTGCCCCCATTTTTTACCTGTGAGCTCAGAGGTATCAAAGGGATGAGARAGCCACATGAGCACTGCTGGAAATGAGACCCCTCAGAGGTATCTCGAATTGGGCAGCAAAAGTTGCTATTTAATTTGGAAAACTCTTGCTGGGAATAGGACCATCTTAGTAACTCCTCATTAAAACTCAGTGACAGGAAGAGATCTGGGTTTCTTCTGCAGCTCTAGAAAGATGAAGAGAACACCTGGAGAGCAGGGAAATTACACTGACTGGAAAGAGAAAATAAAGCAGAGCAACCAGTGGCAGAGTCTTGGGTGAGGAACAAAATGTAGATTAACTAAATCACCGGTGAGATGTAACCCTGATTAATTTCTTTCCCACGCCTCTTCTATGTTAGCAGTAGCAGCTATAGCCAACAGCAGAGTCCAGGGACGTTTGCCGGGGTGGGGGCTTGTGGATGAGATGAGATGACGCCTACACCCCCTCCCCACTGACCCTCTCTCCTCTTGTTTCCCTGCGCCCGCAGGTCGTTTACTTCACTGCCACCTTCCCGTACATGATGCTTATCATCCTGCTGGTGCGAGGAGTCACGCTGCCCGGTGCTGCCGAGGGGATCATCTTCTATCTGAAGCCGGACATTTCCAGGCTGGCAGACCCACAGGTGGGTTGGGGCCAGGCAGGTGCTGGCCACGGGAAGGTTTCCAACACCCTGTCCCTTGGATCTGCTGCTAGCTGAGGATCTAACTGTCTTCTCTGAAGGGAGACTGGCGAACCAGTGAGACCTCCTCAAAAGAGCTGAGAGGGGTCTTGTCCTCCTGCACAGCACAGCCTTTTTGCTCGTGCATCTGCAGCATATGGGCATATTAGGTTATTTCCACTCATGGGTTCAGCCAAACCAGAGGAGTATATGAAATATTCAGCATGTAACAGATGATTTTGCTGAGTCTTAAATGCAAATAATTAAGGAAGGGGGGGAATGATCTACCACTTTTCATTTTTTCTGGCCTGGTTAGTACTTAGTTTGGCTCCGACAGGGCCCTCCCAGGGAGCGCAGGGCCCCTGTGCTTGCAGAGACTGAATGCATGCAGGTAACGCAGGTTGGGCAGCAGATTCGCTTCATCCGTCCCAGGGGCTGGTCCCAGTCGGTTGGGTCAGCGGCTGGCCAAAGGGAGGACGTCAGCCCCTGCCATCACTCACTGGAGCTCATGGAACGCCCCCCTGGCAGGGGGGATGCTGTGTACCCCGGGAGGGCAAGTCCAGATTAGGGCAGAGGGTGCAGCCAAACCCAGGACCCGCAGGGTAGCCTGAGTTGGCAGGAGGTGGGCAGCACCCTTGGGGGCTGCACAGGGCAGGCGGCAGGATCCCCCCCTTGGAGGATCCCCCCGGGGTGTCTGCTCGGGCACCTTTCTGTAGCAGCAGGTTGCTTCCCTTCCCCATGTGGGCTCAGCAACACTGTGCAGGCTGCCTCAGCCATCCCAGGGAGGTGCTAATGCAGCCCCCCCAGAAGACCATTTAAATGATACTGCTGCTAATTATTCCACCGCTGAATCTTTTCATGGAGGCAGCCAAGCAATATGCTTAGCCCACAGTCTCAGCTTACCTCCCGCATCTTCCCAGATGGCCAAAGCCCCAACTGCTCCCAAACCAGCTGCCAAACACACTGTCTTCCCCCAAATGGCTTTCAGATGCAATTATGTGTTGTCAATACAAAATCTGCAGTGCGCTGAATGCAAAGAGCCAGCTGAACGTAAATGGCATTTTAATATCAAAATAAATAACAGGGGGGTGACTGRGGCTGAGTGTGTTTTATTCAAGGTCAGAGCTTATTCACTGAAAACCTCCCTATCCTTCACAGCCTAGCTAAAGCCGACATGGTCTTTCCAGGCTGCTGTAACCCCAGCATAGCAGGAGCGAGAGATCCTGCTACTGAGTTTAGGCAGAATGCAGGGCTTTGGTGTAAAGCGGGATGTGTGCCCGTGCCCGTGCCTGAAGGGCTCCCATGTACGAGTCTGTCTATGAGAGATCTGCGTGAATTTAAGCAGCAATGCCTGGGCTGGGATTTTTTGAAGGCTGCCAAATTGCAGCTGCCTGGATGTTTGCAGCTGCGGGCTGCTTAGAGGAAAAAGAGAGTGAGTGGGAACACACGGACAAACAGAAAGGTGGGCTGCTTTCCTGCCTGCCTGTTAACTCAAAGCTCAGGGCTTTCCCTGGGAGGGTGTGAGAGCGGAGCTGCAGTTCAACACACAACACACGGAGTGAACAAGGGACTCCTCCACGGGTGAGAGGGCTGGAGCGGCGGTGAACAAGCCCACTCAGCTTTTCCCATGCAATGCCAGAGCAAAGGGGAACCTGGGTCCACGACACCTCACCGGCCTGATATCTCTCAGCCCAGCAATTTTCCCCCTTTCACCCTGCACCATGGCCTCAGACATGTGGGAAACCAGATTTGGGAGCAGGGAGGGGAATGCACTGATCATGCAAAAGATTCACTGGCCCTCATTTGGGAYGACTCACCAGTGGCTCTGCAAACCCTGAGCCACACAGGGACCACAGACACCTGCAGTGCCAACTTCAGCCAGAGCCATGCTATCAGGGATACCGTCTCCACCCAGAATGCAAAGGTGTGGGATGGAGGAGTGGTGTCAGGCATCGACCAGTGCCCTATGTCGCTTTGAGTGGGATGTGAAAATACGGTCCCTTCAGGAACCTTTTCCTAGAGGACTTTCCGTCCTATAGCTCAATTTTCCTACAGAGATATCCCAGTTTCTACGTCCACTGAGCCCCTCTCTGTCTCATGCAGTTTGTTCTGCACTGATGAACGGGTTGTTGCTAGAGAGGGCATAGCGATTTGTTTATTTTGTTACCTTCTCTGTTCCAGGTCTGGATGGATGCAGGCACTCAGATCTTCTTCTCTTATGCCATTTGCCAGGGGTGCCTGACAGCTCTGGGCAGCTACAACAAATATACCAACAACTGTTACAGGTAAGAGGAGCCTGGATTCCTCACCTCCTTCTGGAAATTTGCTCAAACAGCACAGTGCTGCATTTCAGGCAGGCTCTGTCCCCAGGAGAGACCTTGGGCCATGCTGCTTTGACTGTCGAGCTTCTCAGAGTGTGGAATCTGCAGAGGATTCAGTGTAGGGATGGAGAGTGGCTGAGGGAACACAGGAGCTCCAGAAAATRGCTTTAGTAATGCTCTCCTGGGTGAGTCAGCTTGGAAACAGGAGAGACTGAAGGAGGGGGAGGAATGAAAATGGAGAGTGTCTCCAGCCACTGTGGAGACACCACAGGCTATTTTGACAGGGTGAGTGAGCAGGGGCGGCACGGCCAGCTCTGCTGTCACTTGCTAGGCAGGGGAGATGGTACAAAGGTGATGGCTGGCCCCCCTGTCTCCAGTGCTTTACTGCCATCAGGGTAATGTACTGCCAGTGGCATTTTGATCCTATCAAGAAGATTAATCCAGTCTGTTTGGCCTCCTCCTTGCCCTTGGATTACAGATCTATTTTATCCATGGCCTGACATGGAGCTCAGTGAAGCCATCAGGACCATTTTCTGACACCTTTCACAAAGCCCCGAGGAGCGGGGGCTTTGTTATTCCTTCATGTGTTGCTCCAGCATGGATGGGAAAATGTAATGGTASTCTGGAGACATCAATCATCTCTCCTCTTCTTCCATTCTCCAGTAGGTGCTGCCACGGCTGTTGGTCAGGCAATTAATATTTTCCGCTGGCTCTCCCGAAATGTATCTGTCACCAACAGTCCGGCATGCTGACACCTTCCTCTAATGCCTTAGGTGCCTTGGACTGGCAGCTTAGTTCTGGGTGGCCCAAATGTGCTGGGTGTCCATGCTGCCCCATAGCAGCTGATGTTGTGGGYCTGCTCTGGCAGCTGCCCAGGCAGGATCCTGGGGTGTGGCGTTTCCAGCCCAGCCATCTCAGACTGGTGCCCCATTTTCTCAGGGAATAAGTAAGTGCACAGAAGTTTCAGGAGAAGTGGCATAGCATGCTCCAGCCTCCATCTRAGCATAGTTAATAAAGACAGTGTAGACACAACCCTTGTCAGGTGCGGATTTTAGTCCTTGTTTTACCAGACCTGCTGAACCTGTATGTGTTCATGCTTTCAGATGCTCCTCTTTCTTGGCTATGTTTACTTTTGCAACCTCTTCCCTTTTCCAATTTGCTGTTTTCCTCATTTTCTCTTTGTTTTTCTTACTTCCTTGACTCCTGTCAACTTTTTTGTTGCCATGTCCCTACGTATATCATTGTGGCATCCTATTCACAAGCCACTGGTGGTGCCCTATGTCTCTCTTTGTGCCACCTATAGTCCTATAGCTCTTGAACAGTGGGGTACAAGGTAGGTAGGCTGATTTTTGGCTCTGTTCTGTTTYGAGCTTTTTACTTCTGAGGGACTTCAAGAGCAGCATTGCTGTTCCTTGGTCCATGCTGTCCATCTGGGGAAGCCGAGTACAGACATCATCCCAAGTGGACCCATTCTGCAGTGGGAAACACCAGCCTTTCTCTGGTCTCCTCCCTGCAGGGACTGCATCATGCTCTGCTTCCTGAACAGTGCCACCAGCTTCGTTGCTGGCTTTGCCATTTTCTCTGTGCTGGGCTTCATGGCTCAAGAGCAGGGTGTACCCATTGCAGAAGTGGCTGAATCAGGTAAGTTTTTCCAGGAGACTTCAGAGCCAAGGCAAAACAGAAAGCTTGAGGGGGAGGGGACTTTTCTGAAGAGAAGCCAGGGATGTTATCTAGATTCTCTATCATTGTGGGTGTCCACAGCGAGGTCTGCAGGACCAGTGCTTCCCAATGTGGCTTTCAGCCCTGCATGGGCAGGGAGCCATGGTGGGGTGAGCTTTGAAGCTGTATGTGAGTTCACTTTGTGCTGCAGGGTGGTGGTGGCAGGTGGTGGTGTGGGGGGCACTCGTGGTCACCCTGTGGTCTGTTGGCAGGTCCTGGCCTGGCTTTCATAGCGTATCCAACAGCAGTAACGATGATGCCAGTGTCTCAGCTCTGGTCCTGTCTCTTCTTCCTCATGCTGATCTTCTTGGGACTAGACAGCCAGGTACAGCAAACACACCATCCTCGTCTAATGCCCAGGTGCCTGTCCCCACCCTGAGCACTCCCCAAGGCCATGGGAAAGGATAAGGTGGTTATGTGCTTTGCTGGTACCTGAAATATGTTCTCCACATTGTCCGCAACACTTCCACAGTGTGGGAGCTCAGAGCCAGGGCCAATGGGAGGCCAGTGATTATGAGTGCTGGCATCTCTGTTTGGCATCCTTCTCCCTATGCGTACGTGATGGTGTCCCAGCTACAACCCCTCCCACCTCTGTGCCAGCACTGAAACCTTGCACACTGCGGAGTGAGGCCCGGCACAGAGCAGGGCAGTCTGGGGAGGGGAATGGGGCTGTTTTCTCCCAGCTGCATCTCACCAGAGCAATCCCTGTGTGCTCTCCTCACTGCTGTGCCCATCTCTTACCCTCCCATACCCCTGTTATGCCAGGAGCAAACCCAGCAGAGCATCCTGTGGAGCGCAGTGTGCAACCCTGGCAAGCCAGCAYGAGGGGAGTGGGGGGTGTCCCAGCACGCCTGCCAGGCAGGGTGCTCTGCTCAGGCTCTGCTTTGCAGCACCTCAGCCCCTGCGCCTGGAGAATGAGGTCTCTTTCCTCTGTTTCTCTGGGTTGAGGTCCCCTCCTGCCTCATGTCGCTTGCAGCTCTGCTTCATGTTGGCTGGGCTGTCCCAGCAGTGGCTGATGTTCTCTTATGTATCCCATGGGTGACATACGCTGTAGGACTGAAAACCATGCAGTGATGAGGAGGTGTCCTGCCCCACAATCAGTCCCGAAAGCCAGCAATTCACCTGCGGGACCTCCAGCTGCCCACTTTACTGGGTTGTCCCAGGCAGTCATGATGTATTTTGCAGCCAGTCCTGCTGTATGAGGGGTGTGCTTGATGTTAGGGTTGAGCTGCGCCCTCACAGTCACTTGGGTCCCCTTAGCTTCACGGTGGCAGGGGGAGCTGCCCTCTGTCACAAGGGTTGCTTGTGCCATCTCAGGTGCTTCCTCGCCCTGCTCGAGGAGTGCATTCTGCCCCTTGCCTCCCCATCCCTTGGTCGTTCCTGCTGTGCAGCAGCGTGCTCTGTTGAGTTTGAGGCAATTCATTGCACATCTCATAGTTCATCCTCCCGACATTGGGCTGTACTTTTAACCCCCTAGTCTGCAACTCCAGAGGAGACCTCACTGATATACCAAGCTGTGTTTGGGTCCCTAGCAGTTGCAGCTGGCCCTTGGTGGAAGCAAGACAGACAAAAAGAGAAAACAAAAAACCAGGGATTTGGGTGGCTGAAGGAAAAAAGTACAGTGAGAGGGAATGTGTGCTTGGGGAAGGGGAGACACTGGTTTTTCTAACCTGTCTTCTGCTGCAGTTCGTCTGTGTGGAAAGCATGGTGACAGCTCTTATTGACATGTTCCCGGGAGTGTTTCGGAAGAAGGGGCGTCGGGAGCTGCTGATCCTGGCCATTGCAGTCATATGCTACTTGCTGGGCTTATTGCTGGTCACTGAGGTAAGAAAGGAGTAGCTGGGGTACAGCCGAGCACCAGAAACCCCACTAGACTGCTCTGGAGGAGTGGGTAGAGACAGCAAGCTCGTCTTTGGTGCTGTTAATTATCCTTCATTTCTAATGCATTAACTGGTGTCTCTCACAGCTGGTGCTGCTTTTACCCTGTGTGRTGCTAGTGTACTCACTGCATAACTGAGCCTTCCAGAGAGATGGTCCCGCAGCCCAGAGAGGCCGCCTGACATAGAGCTTTGTGCAAATACCAGGCCTGGTGGCTAAAACAAGCTGAGCTGCACAAGCAGAAGCTCTTCTAAGGGCAGCAATTGGTTGCTGGCTGCTTTCCACAAGAAGCAGAGCAGTGGGAGGGAAGGCCGGGGGTAATGGCTGCACTGTAACCCTGCCTGAGCCAGTGGGGAGCCTGTGATCCCCGGGACCAGAAGCAGCAGAGCTGTGTCGGTGTGATGCGCATGGTGTTTGCCCTGCTCTGCAGCTAATAGCCAAGCACCTCTTCCTGCACAGTGCTGTGCTGTGCTGCGCTGTGTGCGCATACCGCATGCTTGGGCGGGGGTCTCAGCACTCCTCTGTGTTGCCCCCATCTGCTGTGTAGTGACAGCTAATTCCTGCTAAACCTCTTAGGCACTGCTGATCCTCCAACAGGATCCTGGCTAAGGTTTTGCTGAAGGCATCTCCCACTGTGATCGAGAGAGCTTTGAGTGAAACTGCGTTAAGGGTTCCCATGGCTTTTGCATGCCCCCTTGCATGGAGGCATCTACTCCCATCGTTGCAGGATGTCACCTCATACATGGTGGGATGAAGGGGTAACTGCTCTGCTACTCTGGCAGTGTCTAGAGCTCTTCAGCACTATTTGAAAGCATCTGCTCGACTTGGAGCGGCTTTCTCTTTGAGAAAACACATGAAAGTATGAGAGAGGAGTCAGCAACCTGACCTGTGGAGGTAGCTGATGGCGACTATACAGGGCTCAGCTCGAAGGCAGAGGCAGCAGGGATGACTCTGCCATCACAGGGCTTGGACCTTGAGCAATATGTAAAGATGGATGCAGCTAAAATGAGGTATCTGAATGTCCTGATCCTCAGGATCCCAGTTTCTTGGGTGCAAAGTTCTGCACTGCTACATGGTATTTTGAAATGATGCTGGAAACTTGCTAACTGATTTAAAACAAGCAAATAAACTGGCTCCTGCTCCTGTGGACATAGAAACCAGCCTAGCCCAGCAGTATCATAAAATGGGCATGAAATGCTCTCCTGCCACCAGGCCTGACTGTCTTTTTGGGACAGAGTGGGGGCAGCCCCAAGAGAAAGCTCTTCTCCTTCTCCCACCTGCTCTAGGTGCAGTGTTTCTGCTGCTATTCTTCTGCTTGCCTCAGTCATTTTTTCCTCACATGGAATAATCCTACCATGACTCTCTCTTCTCTACCTCTTCAACAGGGTGGGATGTACATCTTCCAGCTCTTTGACTACTATGCTGCCAGCGGCATGTGCCTGCTCTTCCTGGCCATTTTTGAAGTCATCTGTGTAGGATGGGTGTATGGTAAGTGGAGGACAAAAATCTGTGTTGCTCTTTCTCAAGGCAAGGATAGGGAGTTGAGAAGCGGGAGTGGATAGAAAAGATCCTTAGGGGGCAAAGAAATGCTGTAATTACCCTCCTTCTTGTCTGGTTTCCATTGTGCTTCCTTGCAATGTTTCTTAATTGCTCCACATTTAGAGTAGGAATGGTTTTTCCCTCTCTGAGGGTTCCTCATGTTGAACTACCTTGCTGCTCTTCCCATCTGCCCTTTGAATTAGAAAATGGGCTATAGAGGAGTGACTGCTGTTCTTTGGTCTCTGTTACTGTCTGCTTACATTGTGCCTTTAGTTTAGTCCTGTCAGTTAATTTAACACAAAATGCTGTGATGCGGACTTGCTGTGCGTTACTTCTGCGACGATACACGCTTCCTGTTTGCACGGGCTGCGATGGCACTCCTGAAAGAAATGGGAGAGACTGCTTAGGCTCTCAGTGAAGTCTGTAACTAAACTACTCAGGAGCAGGATTAAACTGAGCTCCACGAACTATCAGAAGGAAACCAACTGCTTGTTAGTCTGCACAGTAAGAAGAGTATCCTGTGATATCCTACGGGAGATCTCTTCCCTGCTGAATTGTGCCTGAGCACACAGGCTGCAGTTCATCTCCCTGAAGCTCACATTGAGGCTGGTGGTTTTTGGGCAAAGGGTCTAGTTGTATGTGATGCAGAGCAGCTGCTCTCTCTCCTTAGCTACATGGAGCTACAGGAGCTCAGTACCTCTAAGGATCATGCAAAGCTATAGTAGATGTCAGCTTAGACGAGACCCTCAACATCCCACAATCACGCATCTGCTGGCTCCTAGCTACGCCAAGCAGCGTGGCCATCCTAACCTGAGGAAAAGATTGCAGGCATGAGCATCATGTTGTGTCTCTTACGATGGCCAGGAGTGGATGCTCAGGAAGGAGAACAATAGCAGAAAATTTAGCAATGATACTTTCTGTGAATATTCTTCCAGCTTCTAACAACTTATTATAGAACCATAGAATGGTTTGGGTTGGAAGGGACCTTTAAAGGTCATCTAGTCCATGCCCCCTGCCATGGGCGGGGACATCTTTCACTAGATCAGGTTATTCAAAGCCCTGTCCAACCTGACCTTGAACACTTGCAATGATAGTGCATCCACAACTTCTCTGGGCAACCTGTTCCAGTGTCTCAGCACCCTCATAGTAAAAAATTTCTTCCTTATGTCCAATCTAAATCTACTCTCTTTCAGTTTAAAGCTATTACCCCTTGTCTTGCCACTACAAGCCCTAGTAAAAAGTCTCTCTCTGTCTTTCTTACAAGCCCCCTTTATATATTGAAAGGCTGCAACAAGGTCTCCCTGCAGCCTTCTCTTCTCCAAGCTGAACAGCCCCAACTCTCTCAGCCTTTCTTTACAGGAGAGGTGTTCCAGCCCTCTGATCATTTTCATGGCCCTTCTCTGGACCCACTCTAACAGGTCCATGCTTTCTTGTGCTGGGGGTCCCAGAGCCAGATGCAATACTCAGCTTGTTGCCCAGGGATTTCCAGAGCCAGAAGTAAAATCTATTTATTTATCTTCTGTTAATTTTTCCAGTTGACTCAGGTAAGCATTTATCATCCACAAAATGCTGCAGCAAGGAGCTCCGTGGCTTGGTCAGGTGTTGTGTGAGGAGTCACTCTCTTTTCCTTGTTTTGAATCTGCCACCTGTTAATTTCATTTGGTGCCACCTTTGTCTTACTTTAGAAGAGATAGTGAACAGTCAGTCCCTGTGTGCTCTCTTTGGTGCTTACAGTTTTATAGAGGTTGCATTGGCYGTAGTGCAGTTGCTGATGAAGGGGTTATCAGTTTCTCCAAACGCTTTATGTACAGCAGGAGCCAATTGCTAGTCTGGATGGACTCCTCTGTTACTGAAATGGTAGCAGGTCCAGCTGCTTGGGCTTGACCTCTGGGGAATGCAAGAGAAGCAGATCTGTAAGAAAGATTTATTCTAGAGAGATGTCCTGCAAAGGAAGCTYACCTGAGAGCCAGATTTTAATTTAGACTCGCCTTCTACCCAGTCCCTGTATGATTTACAGGGGGATGGAAATTCCCATCCATCTGTGACAGGGCTTCATCATCACCATGCTCGGCTACATTAAACTGAATTATACTTTAATGTATAGAACCCCCCTGCCATTTTTATGGTCACACAGGCCACATGCCTTTTCCGATGACCCATGGAGAGGAGCAATGGCAGACAATGAGCGGCAGGAGAGGTGATGCTGCCCCAGCAGCCTGGAAGGGGGACGGAGCAGCTGGGGACTGAGAAATGGCCCTTTCCCTCACCACCGTGGGTTCATTTGCCCCACTCCACATAGCGGGATTTTACCCTCTTGATGTTCTGCTTTCCATCCATTGGGCTGATTATGGTCAGAAATGTAGTCAGAGTGCCAAGGTGAGGCATCTTAGTGGAAAAAAAAGTGCATGGTGCCAATTAATGTTTTTTTTCCCAGCCTCAGAATTGGCAGGGCTGAGACTCTTGCTTACACTGTGAAGAATTACAGCATTTTTGCTAACACAAATATGCGTTCTGAGTTTCCCCTYGCCCAGCACATACGCCAACCACCCACCACTTGGCAGCTTCCCTCTGCTGCCAGGCAGCTGCTCTTGCAAAGATCTGAGGATTTCCTCGCCTACTGCTCTTTGCCTGTGAAAGGATCACGTGCCATCAAACCTGCTGATCACGTTCCCCAGATGGGAGTGTTGGAGGGTTTGGGTTTTTTTTTCCCCCCTTCTCCTCTCTCCCTTCCACTTTGGGACAGGCAGCCCTCATATAAGCAGGCATGGGTTTTGAGCACTGGGATTCACAACATGATGCCACCGAAATGTGCTGTAGGCGAGAATATTTTCCAGGCGGTCACAGCATGCACATTAGAATTAGCTGTTCCAGGAGAAAGCGAGTGCCTCCATCACTGCAGGAGAGCCGGGGCTGAAACCATTAGGGCTGTTTACAAAGCTAAAGCAAACTGATGCCAGCAGGTACCTGTGGGTGGCCCTAGGGTGAACCCATGTTGTGCTGGTATAAATCTTTCTCTTGCTCTCTTGCTCACATGCAGCGTGGCTACCAGAAGCGGCAGCCTCCTTCTGCCTGGATCCTGCCTGTCGGGCTTGCTCTGGCTGTGTGTGCTTTATCCTCTCGGGTGCACTGGCTACAGGCAATCTTACCTGCTTATTTATGGCCTGCTCTGTGCACCTGGTACCCAAAGGGTGTGCAGTTGTTGCAGTGCTACAACGCCTCTGCTGCTGGCATTTTGCACAGGTTTGGTGCAGGTGTTGATGCTGCAGGTTTGAGACAGAGAGGGAGCAGATACAAGCTTAGCACTATGGCACAGAGCCGGGGTCGTCACCTATTGAAATCCTGTGGATGAAATTTGATATAGATGAATACAAATAAATGCAGCTTGGGAGAAAAGCTTTAAAAGGGAGGGCTTTTTCACAGATCCCAAACTAGCAGATCTGTGAAACTCACTGTTTCTGGATATTGTAAAAATAAAATAAAATCTTTGTCCCTTTCATTTTGGGTATCACTTGCGGTTGTTAAAAGCTACATAAAATGAGAAGGGTTCTATAAGGACAAGACATAAGGATGTAAGCAAATCTCTAGTTGGGTTCATATGAAATTTATTCCCATGAACCCATGTAGCAAAATTAAATGATTTGTCAGAAAAGCATGCAACAGCTTTGAAGGTATATTGGATTCGTCAGCACAAGAGAAGTGGTACCAGCATGCATGGATAACTGCCCTGCGCCTGCATACCATTCTTCCTTGTCTTGGGATATTGGGGATAACAGCAAACATCTTTGTTCATTCCAAGGAAAATCTCTTTAGGGAAATCTTCATGGTTTTCTCTGCAGGAGCTTTATCTAATCCTTCTAATGTGCTGGGAAGGAAGGGGGACTGCACACATCCTCCARCTTCTAATTTGCTCAAAAAGGCAATGTTGAGTGATTGAACTGATGACTTCTTAAGCTTGATTGATTACTTTTTCATCTGCCTGCGAAACGTAGAACATGTAAAACCTCCTGTTCATATACTCTCTGAGGACGTTCATGTCAGTCCCCACTGTGTTTCATCACATCACCTACTGACTGCCACAGTGGCTGTGGAAATGCAGGACCTGATGGTTGTACTACAGAGAATAGGGATAAGGACAGGTGGAGGTACACCGTAACTAACAATGTAAGTTTTGGGTTGTTTTCTTGGTGGAGGATGGATGTCTGTTGTGTCTTTCTTTTTGTTTGGCATCTTTGTGTTTCTTTAATTGCTATGTCTCTTCCGCTAGATCCTAGATCCAAATTTGCAGTGAAACTTTGGCTTCCACAAAGTTCTATTACGAACGAATTTATCCGTCACATGGCTGACATCACAGTGTGTTTCTGTGGAAACACTGTATGGTATAAGAGACTGTGCTATGCTCATATTCTAAACTGCAAGTCGCACCATTTATACCTCTCTCTTTTTTTTTTCACCCTGTGGAAGATTTTGGCTTTTTGGCAAAATAAATTTTTTATACCATCTCCTTTTCATACTCAGTATATTTTCAGAAACTCTATCTGAAGCCTCATGATATTTACAGCTTGGAAGTTTTAGGATTCTGATCTCTAGTGTAGGCTGGGCTCCCACACAAGGCTGCATGTCCCTTGATATGCCACAGCTTGTTGTCTTTGCTTGAGGCTACTTGTTAACTTGCCAACTCAAGATAGGAACCACGAGGTGTTCAAAGAACCTGCCCTCCCCAGCCTAAATACTTCAAAAAGCTGGGTTTAAAAGAGCTTTCCTGCAAACATTAGTCATGGGATATAGAAAAAAATGCAAAGAATTACAAAAAAGAAAAGCACACATATTGTGCTTTTGTAGAATTCATATATTTAAAGGAAACATAATACGGCAATTTAGTTCTAAGACGTAAAAAGCACAAACCAAAATAAAACTCACCAAACCCCAAACACTTGCAAGTGTGGCCAGTCCTCTAGGCATATATTTTGCCCAGCCCAGCCTTCTGGTGTTAAGATGCAAAGAAGCAAGGTCTCATCATGCTTGCAGGTGGGAACTGTGGCATGACCTTGAGTTCACAGTGAGATGAACACCCCTAAAGGCAGAGYCCTTCTTTATCAGCTAAGCACTGTGATTAAACTTCAATAAGACAAATATGGTATTATTTCATCCCAGAGGTGCTTAACTGGTAACCCTTTCTATGGACAGTCTAGCTGCATTTTTTTGTCTAATATTGTTAATCTATTTTACCTGAGGCAGTCTGATATAATACCTCTGGTTAGCTCTAGTTAGGAAGAAGTTAGGGCATCTTATGAATGACTTCTTGATTCTTCTTCATTTTACATCTCTTTTTGGCCAAGATTAGGCTCTTGTTCCTTGAAGACATCTTAGAGCTTACTACAAGATCTGCTGAAGTCCATCTGCATTACACCACCTCCTCTATATACCATTGCATACATTTCCTCTTTGTGCTTTGGGTTGGGAAGAGTCAGTGGATAGGGTCTGGCCAGTGGCAGGACTTTTAGATGCTCTTCAGAGGTATATCCCACTCTGGTGCACCATGAGATTCAGGTGGGTCCTGCACACTGTGAACAACGTAACCTAGTAAGTGAAACTAATGAGAGGAGAAGGAGGAGATCAGGCACCCCCAGGACAGCTCCCATTGCACAGTACAGCAGCACTTGCAGATGGAAGATTTGGTTTCCAGAAGAGTTGGGATTGTCAGGTCTTCTGGGTTTATGCCAAAAATAAAATATTCTGTGGAAAGCAGGCTCTTGATGACAGGGGAAATGCCCAGCTCATTGGGATTCTTGACATGACTTCCCTGGTGTGCTGATCTGGTTACAAAGAGAGGGTTTTGTTTGGTGTTCCCCACTCTCTTTGTTCCTTTTAGCAATCTGGGCTCACATAATCCCATGTGCTCAACCTGCAAGAGCTTTCCCTTGATGACCTATAAACCAGGCACCACTCCTTGTCTTGTGCCGATCCTTACCAGCTCTTAGAGGCACATGGGCTGCATCCTCTTACTTACAGCTGCTGCTGTCTGAGGGACAGGGCATTTCTTCTATGTCAAGCTTTTTGATAACTTATGGCTGAAGTTAAAAACCTCCATCTGTATTCAGCCACAGATGGGCCTTTTCAATGCCAGAAAAGCCCGTTACCTGCTGCTATATTATTAGGATAGCTGCGTTTTTGCCAGGAATAAACACTGAGGAAAAAGAAAGTTGGGATGTGATGTGAATAGTGGTTGAAGGAAACAACAATGATCTGACCTCTGACTTCGTCTCTGTGCTGGCTGGTGGCCAAGGTGCCAACCGCTTCTACGACAACATTGAGGACATGATTGGTTTCCGGCCGTGGCCCTTGATCAAGATATGCTGGCTGGTGTTCACCCCGGGTCTGTGCTTGGTAAGTGCAATTATGACAACATGGCATATTATTCTGGGTCCCTGGGTTCTCAGTAGAAAAGGTTGATTTGTTTTCAAGGTGCTGCTGTAATTTTTTCAAACTGCTATGGAGAAGCAGAAGCTTGTCCATAGCTGAGGCAGCAATTTATTTCCTTTGTAAAGCCTTATGTTTTGCCTGGAAAATTAATTGAGCCTGAAAAGCCACTTGTTTACTGTGAAAGCAAAGGGAAATGTACCCTCAAAGTCTGGAGAGGTTTGGTCGAATTACTTTTGAATAGAAGACCAGTGAGAATTACCCTGTTCTGAAATACTTGCTTCAGCCTGTGTTCCTGTGACCTCCCATGGTTCAGAAGTATCTTTCCATGGCCATTCGCTTTCTATGTTGTTAAATCTCTTTTAAAACTTCTGTGACAACTGTGTTTAAAGAAAATGCACCCTGAGTCAGGCAAGTTCTTGCCTGTTTTGAGTTTATGTCCGGTCTTGCTCCACTGAGTTTTACATAATTTCTGAGCCAAATTCTGCTCCTGCATCTGATGTTGAGAGTTGTTTTCTTTGACCTCAGTGAGAACACAGGTGGGATCTATAGCTACAGCTTACAAAAGATTTCTAGTCCTTTGTCCTCAGGTTCCAGCAGGAGTTGAGTATCAGGGAAATTTTCAAAGCTAGCCCGATCCAGCCCAAATCATCTGAGAGCTCTGTGGCTAGAGAGCCCCAAGAGGGGTAAATCTGTGCCCGCGTGGTACTTCTGGAGGGCTTCTGCCAGGGACAACAACAATTCCTGACTTTGATATGAATAAATGGCTGTGTCAATGTTGCTGGACCCTCAAAGCTGCTGCCGACTTTGCTTAGGTTGAACCTTGAGAAGCCTGAAGGCTTTACACTGCAGAGAAGCCTGGCCTTGGCTCTGAGATAACTCCTTGTGTAGTCAGCATGCACCAAGCTCTGCCTCACTGCAGCTAGCAAGGTCCATGCTAGCTCATGCAAGACATTACACTCATTGCCACCTAGCCAGCACTTGCAGGGTGGCCAGGCTGCCTGGCTTTGCTGCTCGCTTTGCTCTGGCTATGTCTGTGTTTTCTACTCCTCAGGCCATCTTCCTGTTTTCCCTGATCAAGTACACACCCTTGAAATACAACCATTCCTATGTGTACCCGCCCTGGGGCTACGTGGTGGGCTGGCTGATGGCACTCTCCTCCATGGTCTGCATTCCTCTCTACGCCATCTTCATCCTCCTGAAAACCAAAGGACCCCTGAAGCAGGTACTGGGATTGTGGTCTCTGGGTGAGTTGCTACTGCTTCCCCCAGACAGCTCCTGGGAAGGGTCCCAGGGAAGATGTACWTGGCACATTTCTCCTCTGAGAAGGCAAGGGGGATGAGAGTGGCCCTTCCCCAGAATGTCCYGTAGCTATTGCTGGCAATTTGGAGGGCTTGGAGAGTCTCAGCACAGCTTCCAGGGTGGTCATCAAATATCCAGAGTCTCCCATGAGGCATGCACCACCATGCTCAGTGCAATATGTAGACATACACAGAGTGTCTCTAATGCTGTCTCCACTGGATGGCAGAGGACCCCCTCAGTGTGGGCTACCTGAGGCCACAGGCTGATTGGTTTGGTTTATGGTTCAGGTGGTCCTGCTGGCCATGTAAGTAAAGATGGCATGTCACCACCTTTGCCTCCTCTTTCGTTACTGACTAGTGCCAGTGCAAATGAGGTGCAAAACCAGGATCTGTTTTGCCTTTACTTCTTGTCCCTTGCCCCTTCCTCCCCTTTTAGTCCCGGGTCAGGACCACATTATTTTCTCTGAAGAAATGACATGTGGCTATTAAAGAGGACATGCTCACAGAGCTGTAAAGGTCTACCCTGTGCCATGACCAAGCCTGTCCTCTTTCACTGTAGATACCTTGTCCTAGGAAGAAGCGTGTCTAGGAAGATGGTGTCATAGAAATGACACCCCACCTGACCCAAGAAAGACCTGAGTGATGTACAGTGCATATAAATTTCTGCACAATTTCTCTCCTGGTCCTTCCCCATCCTCACTGACTGTAGGCTTATCTGCAGCTAGTTGGGGTGGGGAGCAGGTGAACAGGGGACAGGACATCTGGGCCATTTAGCAGTAATGCATCTGTCCTTTCCCATGGCTGGTTTGAAGACTTTGACCGGGTGGCTGACATGTCTGACTCCCCACAGCTCAGAGGTTTCATATGTCTAAATGAGGACTTGGAGCCCTCAGTGAAGTAATTGCCCAAATGTCCTGCCTGCTAAACAAGCAATATTTCTCACCTGTTGCAACATGCTTTGAGCCTTTGGACTGAAATGTTGCTGTGAGTAGTGTTAATGCTTATTTTACAGCACATCCGAGGAATTGATTTGGCCAATTTAATATTGAGGGTTTTTCTATTTGCCCTGGTTTAGATGATATTAGTTGTAATTTCCAGGGACTTCTCAGTTATATTAGGACGAAGAAACTTCCAAGGATGTGGTTTAGGCATGTAGGAAGGAATGAGCTGCTAAGCCTGGGTTGATTCAGGGGAGAATCAAAATCAACCACACGATACCTCCTGGTATAGTTGCTCCTGTTTTGAAAACAGGTTTTCTCAAAATATACCTGTTCCCTTTTTCCAGTCACACCCCAGAAATGTAGTGAATTAATTTCCTGACACAAATGCTTCCAGGAACAGTGCCTTTCAACTGAATATTGCAAACCATTCACTGAAAGCAAGTTTGTAATTGGTAATTATGATCATGCAACGAATTGATTCCTCTTGTTACACTTGACTGACCAAGAAACACAAATGTTGTTTCCTAATGTGTCTGATTAAGACAGCTCAGGCTCCAAAGGCTGAAAACTCGCAMTGAACTGCTCACAGAGTAGCTGTAGGCCAAGGCTGATTTCAGAAATCACGGGACAAATACCTTTGAATAAATGAGCAAAATCCGGGATTCTGGCAGGCACTTCCCAAGGAGTGGAAGCACTTCACAAAGAGTGGAAGCACTGAAATTAATCCAACGAGTCACGGATGAATTGCCTGCTCTGCTTGTGATGCACGCTGCAAGGGAGGAGCRTGCACTGGCCTGAACAGCTTGTGATGGAAAAAGTTAGTAACTGTGAAAATCAGTATTCAGCAGGGAAGTGATACACTGGCCCATGGAGCCGGGCAGGTGGCTGCAGGACACTGCGTGTTACTTGGCTTTGGGAGGAGCCCAGGCACTCAGGAGGGTGTGTAGTACCAGAGGATCTTCAAAAATGGAATGAGAAAGACCAGAAATTCACAGCAGCTGTCTCTGCAGGCCAGCACCTTTTGCCCAAAGAGCTCCAAGTTCTTTGCATTTTTTAAGAATAAACTCCCCAAAGCTGACACAACACTAGCGTATGTGTGTGTGGAGCAGCCTGCAGCACCCCTGCATTGCAGAGGATGGGGAGAGCTAAGGGCAGGCAGCTGCCCCACAACCCCTGCCTGCACCATTGCAGTCTGGCTGGCTGGAAGAGGGGAGTTGGGATGGCTTGGGGGCAGGAACCAGTCTGCAGAGGGACTGCTTTACCAGGGAAGTGCCACTGAGGTAGGTATCACCTGCCACCCTGTTTCGGACCACAGCAGGAGATGCCCAGCACTTTCTGATGGTCAGACCATTTGAAAGGCTCCACAGCTCCCACCAAAGTCAATGGGAAGTATGGCTACTTGGCATAGGGGAAAAAAAAAGGGCTTTATGGTGGTTTTTCCATGGCCACAGAAAATGTCTGTGAGGCTAATCACTAACATCCTTTCTCCCAGAAATATGTCTGTGAGGAGCCCTGTACGTCGGGTTGTCAGTCCACGGCCTGGGTTTGAGCCCAGAGGTGGAATAATTGTCATCGAGAGCAGTTAAAGTGAGCCTGCTCTCCTTCTCCCTTTCACAGCCATTCAGCAGGAGAGGAGCAGGGAGCTGGGAGCATTAGTTCTCTAAATGCCTTTGCCCCCAGCAATGGTTGTGGATCACTGTTGGGTGTCTGTTTATAGCTTAATTAACAGAGACTTCCTCTCCACAGCGGCTGACACAGCTGATTTCCCCAGCGGAGGATCTGCCGCAGCCAAAGAAGCACGTGGCGGGTCTGTCTGAAGTGAAGCGCAAGGGGTGGTCCCCTCCGGTCCAGGAGGTGCTCAGCATCACAGAGAGAGAAACCCACTTCTAAGGCACTGGGGATGTCTCCTCCACACCCTAGACTGATTCACTCTCTCCTTCCCGAAGTGGTTTCTTTTCTCTCCTGGGCTCTTCCCTTCTCTCCTTCATGTCTGAGACAGAAGCATCTGGGACACCCTCTCCTTCCAGCCAGCTGGTTGCACCCACCAGGGACAGCTTTTCTTTTGACTCCCTGGGGACAACTCTCCCTGTCAGCAGCTGGGGAGAGAGCAGCAACACGCTTTTGTCAGAAGTGTCCTCCAGTACTGACACTGGTGGGGAAGAGAAAAACAACGTATTATTAAAAAAAGAAAAGAAAAAAAAAGTGGTCGTGTTAGGAGGAGGAAAGGAAACCACAGTGGTGAGAGAGACGAGAGAACAAAGGTGTGCAGGAGCAAAGTTAGGGATGCAAAGGCACAAAACGATGGGGCGTTAGCGCAGGGAATAAGTAGGTTGGTTTAGAAGTCCATAAGAAGCTGGAGGATGACAAAGGAAAGTGCATTGCTAGGTCACCTACGTACGAGGGAGAGGGAGCCAGGAACATATCATAGGCAATGATAAAAGGAGGCTGCAGTGTTAGTAGTTACGGCTTCAGTTATCACTGAAAGGGARGAGAGTGACAGGGTGCTCGATGCAATCATAGTTGATGATGGATCTCAAGGCAGTGTCAGGATGGAAAGGGGGTGAGGAATAACTATCGAGGGGACTTGCTCTTGGTCAAAACCACATGGCCCAGTGAAAACACATCTGAGAGTGAAACAGCTGAATATTTGACAATTCTTTCAGAAAATTTACAGAGTGCAGGAAAAGTCCCAGAGCAGTTGGTAAAAAAAATGAGCTGCAGCACAGCAGGGAGAAATGAGACCCCGGGGACTGCACGCCCACAAATTTAACTGTACTGCTGGGGCATTTTGTAGAGGAATTAATGAAGGAGTTGATGGGCCTGATTCTGTGCCGCAGAGTAGCTTTGGGGCGAGGGTGGGAGAAGGATTGCGCTCCCTTGGCTTTGCTGCAGATGACTGCTCAGGGGATAAGGAAGACATAATCGGGTGCAATAATCATAAGCTCAGGCAAGATAAAGCGATAATTAATAGGTAAGATGGGTTCATTGGAAGCAGATTGTGTCAAATTAAAGGTCTCTCGTTGCCAGGGTAGTCATGAATGTGAGGCGATGGCTGGGAGGGATTGCGCTTGGATGTGGCGTTTGGTGCGGTGCCACACAGCTCTGTCCTGTGGAGGCTGGGGCTGTAAAACTCCCTGCCAAAAACTGCTTGAATGCCTATCAGAATTTCACAGTTAAAACCACAGGAAAAGACAGTGGCAGGATCCCTGCAGGAGCTTTGCCGTGGTTGAGGGCATACGTGCCGGTGCACGGCTGTGTTGCAATAGTGGTGCATCAAACCACACTGGAGAGTGGCCATTAAAAAGAATCAGAGATGCCACAGGCTCCTTTCCCTTGTTCCTCGTTCCAAGTAATTGCTTTTCCCTGTGCTGTGTGGAGATAAACCACCAGCACTGAAAGTAAGCAGGAAAATCTGGCCTCGTCTGTGCAATGCGGTACCTATTCCAATTGCTATGGGAACCTTATCTTTTGCAGTTTCCTGTGAGTTTAACTGGTGAATTAGCATAGGGCAATCTTTTCCCCATTTAATTTCCTTTCCTTTAAAAACTAAAAACTAAAAACTGTTGGTGAAATGAACACTGAAAGTCAAGTATCAAAATTTGTACCTCTTTGGGACATTATCGTCTGATTGGAGATGATTTACTGTAAAAGGTAGAGATAGCTGGCAAACCTCATTCGTGTTCCCTGCAAAGGACTGCGGCACCACATAAGATACCATTTATTTTATTTTTATTTTTTAAAGAGCTGAATGTCACATTGCAGCAATAGTCGTGGGAAGAGCTTAACATCCAGAGGCTTGCAGTCAGGCCTCATGGTAAGTATTTTGGTGTTTTTTCCTCTCCCTCCCAGCGGTGTTGCTCACGATTTGGTGGGGGAACAGCTCCCTGCAGCGGGTCTCTACATGCAGCTGGAGCAAAAGCCAGCAGCTGCCACCAAGGAGCAGCCGTGCCAGGGTGGCACAGCCGCATCAGCTGGAGGAATCACCAGTCCCGGGGGGTGCTGGGTGTCTGCTGGGTGCTTACTCTGCGGCTGCTTCCCCACGCTCGGAGCTGCGGCAGGGCCGTGCATGAGAGATTTGATTTCAGGCATGGGCTGCAGCTGCCTTGGCAGTACCTGAGGTCAAAATGCTGCCTTGGCAGTACCCGTTCAAGCAACAGAAAAGACAGTTAAAGGACTGGAACTTGCCATCCAGATTCAGTCTTAGGCATTAGCACGGGTTTCTTGTAGAACCTTTGGTAGGACATTTAACTCCTTTGCTCCTGCTGCCATGCCTTTAAGATGTAAAGTAGTGTTGTACTGCCAGAGAAGTCGTGGAGATGTGTTCACTCCTTTTTCTGAGGTAGTCGGATAACACTGCAAAAATCCTAGATAGAAATAAATCACTTTTCAGTTTTGAGCACAAATGTGTGGCTGTGTTATTGAAAATAAATACTGCATGAACTGGTCCCTCTGTTGCTTATGTATAATCTGATAGTAGCATCCCCCCTCTGCCAGCAAGCAGCATATTTTAATAAAGTCAGAGGAGGTATTGTTGTCCCCATTGAACGCAATTACAAAATTCCCAGGATCAGGAGATTAATCCAGATGCTTTGGATGGGATTGACAGAGTCTCAGGAAGTTTAAGGAAAAGCTCAGTGACCCGGGTACACCCAGCTGGGGGAACAGGGGAAAATGCCACCAGTGGCTGTCTTTTGCTATGAGACCCCTGGCATGCCGGCGTAGTTAGAGACCAAGTAACGGTTTGCTAAACTTATACAAACATCTCAGGCATTGCTGCGTGCATGCGACAGATCTGACGGGTCTCCATCAGCCCCTCRAAGCGGGCACTTCTGGAGACCTCTGAGTCTGATGGGAAACCCCTCCCTTCCTGCACACCATCAGGGTGTAAATACACTATCGAAGGGATGGTAACAAGAGGAGGGAGATTTTTTTTTTTTCCCCTGTTATTGCTGATAACGTGTCAAGACATGATGCATTTGAAGCTGAAGTCCAAGGGAAGTTACAAGGTGGCCATACTGTGCTGCTCCTCCTGGTTGGAGGAAAACCACTATATGTAGAAGAAAGGACAGACATCCACCAAGCACCTAATTACCACTTCTGGGTTTTCAGGTTTTTTTTCATTTAAAAGGCCATTTTCACCCCTCTCTCCAGAAAGGAAAGCCAGGAAAAGAGTTTATTAAAAAAGAAATCAAGCCAAAAGGCCTTATATTTTCCTTCTCCTTTCTTCATTCTCTGGTTTTTTCCTTCCTGTTTTTCYCATTCCCTCCCCTTCCCTCCCCTTCAGCCTTCCCTCCCTTCTTTCTTCGACAGTGGCAAATGGAAAAAAAAGGAGAAGGAAATGATAATTGAAAACTTGTACTGGACAAAACTTGAAGACAGAAAGATAAACCAAACGGCAAATAAGCCAAACAAATTGTTAAGAGTTATTTGCTTGCCACGCTCCCCCCACCACTCATCCACCCTCCCAGCCAGAGAGGCTGTGTCTATCCCTGTGTGCACCAAACAAGCCCCCTCCCATGCCCTTCTGGCAAGTTTCTCTTTCCCAAAGAGAAATGTGTCGTTCTTGAGCCTCTTCCCTTAGATCCCCATCTGAATGAAGGTGATTCCTGGTCTGGCTGGACTGCTGCCCCCTGCACTTGGTCAGGTAGGGAGACACYGTGGTGTCCCTTGCACGGCCCGGGGCTGCAGCCGGCTAGGGAGCCCTTTCCATCCTGGCCCTGGAGAGTGCATCCAGGCTCTGGAGGACTCTTATAGCAATTCTTGCACTTCTACCTTTGTCCAGCATGAAGTAATATGTATTTCTTCTCATCATCAGGATATCTTCAATTTTCATGACTCCAACCCTCAACATAGTTTTTTGAGGGGAGGAGAATTGCAGTGGCATTTCATCTTGGTTGGAGCTTGGCTCTCAAACCTTCTCCTGCTCCAGGTGACCATGGTAGCCCTCAGGGAAAGGACAGTGATCTGCTGTAGCTCCCAATGAGCTGGAGATGCAGCTGTGCCCTCTCTCCAGCCCTCATCTTAGCTTTTTGGGTGGAGAGAAGCTATGCCCGTGATAGCCCTAGCGCAGGGGTTAGCTACCAAGGATTGGAGCCACAGCTCCGTCCTGAGCAAAGCTCTTGATTTTCCCTTGCTCCTGTGCATGTGTTGCACCTTGCCAAGGGCCAGGAGAGGGCAAAGGGCAGTAGGGACTGAGCTGGAGGAAATGGGGCATTTTTGTTTGTGAAAACCCTTAGAAAAACAGGGGAGACTGGTTTCTCAGATCTTAGGCTGTGTTTGTGTTGTCTGAGTTACGGGTGCTCTGTGGTTTGTGCTCGCATCTGGGGACTTTCCTGAGCTTTTGCTTCCCTGGTGTGTAGCAGGAGGGGTTTGGTGAGGTGCTTTGAAGGGAGGTGGGCCTTGCCCAGGTAGAAATAAGAGACAGTAGCCAAGTGACTTGGGTGCACAGCAAACAAGGGCCAGGAAAGAGGCAGTCTGCAGTCATGAGGATATAGAGAGCGTCAGGTTGTCTTGCTGTTCTTTGCTTTATTAGGTTACATGCGCTTACGTATGGTAACCTCTTACTACTTAGCTAGCTTGAACGGGGTAAGAGGGGAGTAACGTTCATCAAAGGAGAAGCTCAAATAGTATAAGCTTTCAAAAAGTAAGGATTAAAATTGAAGACCTGAGAGGCTGAGGAGATGTGTATACGCTGCTATCCAGTTCCCTCCACAGGGCTGCAGGGAAGGGCTGGGGCATTAAAGTCAAAGACTTTATTCCTGAATCTCTTGCTGGGGCCAAGGGAAGAGAAGAAACGTGTCTAACAGTGCTTGGTGGGGTGGTGGGGAGTTTGTTCTCCTTTGTTTTGTTTTTAAACCCAGAATAAGCCCTGCCCCCTCGACTGCTCTTGGAGCATGATCCTGGCTCTGTTTTGAATCCCTGACCAACAACTGTCTCTGCAAAGGAGGATGTGTATTTTTGGAGCTGTCTGTTCTGGTTTGTCAAGCCTGTGCTTGGAAAGCCATGTGGAAAGGAAAGGGATTCCCAGGGAGAAATGCTTTCAATGGCTGTGCAAAGCCAGTTGTGGGCAACTCTGTCCTGTCTTGCTTTTGGTGACATGCCAAGACCATGCTGTGAAATGGTCTCTTGATTTTTTTCTCCTTTTTTTTACAGGCTGTAGAATAGTTTCCTGCCCAGCCTGGGTTACAGCCAGGATGGGGAGCTTTGCCTTGCTAGCTGTCTAGGATGGCTGCTCTGGACAGGAGGTGTGCTCACGCTCGTTTGTTATTTGCCAGTGGCCACTAGACTTTTCCAAAATATGCTTTATCGAGTGTGAGGCTTTTGTTGTGCCATGGTGTAGATAGTGGTCTCTGGAGAAGAATGAGCGATTACAGGCAGTCTGGTGCCTTTCTCGACCTCGTATTTCAGCAGGAGATGAAATGAGCTTCTTTTTCTCACAGAGAAATAAACCCACCCCCAAACAAAAAAGCAACCTGTGACTTTCCCATATCCTGGAGAAGGGCCATCACCGCATGATGCAACATGAACGTCCCTCCCCACACACTAGCTTTGAAGTGGGGATGACCTGAGAGCTGGAGCCTGGTGTTTCTTGACCAGGCTCTCCGGGAGCAGAAGGCTTTGTGCTGGGATGCTGCAAGCAGTGCACAGGTGGGCCCAGGAGCTGCTGAAGAGAAATCCCACCAGTGGCAAGGCACAGCAGTGTAAATCAGAAACCCTGGGTTAGCCTCTGCAGGACAGCAGGAGGCAGCCTGGCAATGGGAACCAGCCCAGTGCTGGGGCTTAATCTCATAACTTTGGGGAAAACATGTCCAGGCAGTGTTAGTTTTCTGTGTTACGCTTTTGATGAGGTATGAATTCCCCAGACAGGCCAGGGGACTGTGGCTCCCATTGGCACCGGTGTGATGTGTACGTCAGTCATGTAACAGGGAGGGGGCGGTGGAGTCCTCTCTCCCATGCCCCATGCAGTCCTGTCCCATGGGCATCTGTCCCATCACCAACACCGGGATGTCCCATTCCCGGCTGCTTTTGTAGGGCTCAGCTTTACACCTGCTGCTTAGCTAAAGCGTAAGCTACTGCCTAAGTAAAACTGGAGCCTGGGGGCAGCCTCCAGTTGTCCTGTCCCTTAAACCTCCCTGTCCAGGAGCTCGAGCGCAGGAGTGCGTGTCTCCACGTGGGCGAGTGGTGCAGTCGGGCATAGTTAGTGTTTTTCAGAGCCTGTGGGTGGAGGATATTTGAACGCTTAAAGAACATATTGATTTTACAGTGACAAGTTGGGAAAATGCCAGGAATTAATTTCCTTTCTTTTTTTTTTTTTTTTTAATGAGTTACCTGCCCCAGCCAGCAGTTGAAGGATCCAGCTTTTAAAAGTTACGTGGTGCCTAAAATTTTACATAATGTAATTTTCAATATGACCCCCACCTCAGCCTCTTTTGCAGTTCAAGACAGGGGTAGCATTTCCTTTGCGTTTGGGGTGATCGAGCTTAGTCCCACTTTCCTGCTTCTCTGGTCTCCAGGCAGTTGGAGTTGGGCTTTATCAGGGCAGGGGGGTGCTGACCTGTGCGGTTACTTCTGGCGGGTCTCTCCAAGCAGCTGTCACTGCCTGTGGGCAGGGGAGGCAGCAGCAAAACCTTTGCTGTTCGGTCCTCGGGCTCCCATGAGGCTTCATGTGAAGAGGAGAAAGGCGAAAGGGGGCCAGTCCCCTTCAGAAAGTTAGAGATACTGATCTGAGATGTTGCACATCCCCACATGGGTGCACGTGTGTCAGGGCATCTGGGGGAGAATTACGCTTTGGTATTTTTTGTGTCTTAATCACACCACTGATGTCCATGTTGTGACAGAGACCGGTAAGTAAATATGTTGCTGCTGGCGTTTCGAGTTTGTGAGCCTCTGGACCTTGATTATAAATAGAGGTAATCTATAATATTGGTAAAACTCTCCAAAATTTCTTCCCTCTCTGGGAGGAAGGGAAGGGTGTTTTACTGACCCTGGGTAGAGGTGTCAGCAGCACCTTCTGGTTGTTCTGGCCAAAGTCCCTTGGACGGGCTGACGTATGGCGCATCGAACGACGGCAAAGCAATTTCCCACCGACCGATTCTATCAATAGAAGCAAATCCCCTTGGGGGTGAAACGCGATTGCTGCAAACAAGGGCTCGTTCTGGTTGTGTGCATCACATGGGCAAGCAGCAGCAAGGCTGCAGGCTGGAGACGTTTCCCTTCATAGTGCAGGCACTGTCCCTTCCTACATGGTGATACATGAGATTGCACCTGCGTGGCACTTCACAGAGGAGCCAGGCATTTGCTTTTCCTCCTCCTCTTGTCCCCAAGGCCCGCGTATTTATCATGATGGAACACCTGTGGTGGGCAGTGGTTATACTGCCTCTGTCGTTAACTTGYCCTGGCTTGCATCTCATACCCAAATCTGTCCTCTTTTTCCTCCACACCTATCATATTTTTCCCCACACCCCTGTGCTTTTGAGGTCAAACACAGCCGTGCAATAAGGTTTCTTCTCCCTGTGGGAGAGCATTGCCATACAGTTGTACTGGGAAGTGGCATAAGCTCTATCARTATAACTGTACTTATGCTGATTTAAAGCATCTAACTCAGAGCTTTTATCAGCATAAGCCTCTTAATAAAGAGGGAAAAAATCATACGCTTTCCTGGCAGAGCTATACCAATGATGTAACTAGACCTAAGGGCACATTTACTTCAAAGTTAGGTTGGTTTAACACAGTATGTGATTTCAGTTAAGTCTTCCGAAGTATGTGAGGACACTTCTATTTATGTTCCATTCACGCTAAGTTTAATTTATATTAAGTCCATCAGGATCAAGTTTGAACTAAGTTGAACACAGTGTTACTTTTCACACTGCTTTGGACGGATTAGAAGCAATAGAGCTAAATCATCACAGTCCCTTGTGAGAGCAGTTTCACTGATAGAAAGATGCTCAGGTTTTTTAACTACATTTATCAAAACGACCTGCAGACACAGGCACACTTTCATCAATGTGACTATGTCCACCTATCACCCAAATGGTCTTTAAACTGGAATAATCATGCTTGCAAAGTGGGCTGCTCTGGTTTAATTTAGCCTAACCGGTTTTGATTTAGATGGGCAACACTGGTTGCCTATGCATAGACAAGACCCAAGAGAGCTCCCTGCAGTGTGTAGGTACTGTAACCCTGCTGTCACACAAGTCCTGCCAGAAGTCCTTCTCCCTGCAGAAATCCCATGGCTGGTGTCCATGATAGCTCTCGCTTCTGGTTCCTGGGGCYTCGTGCCCCTTGTTGGTGTGCTGGCACATCACAGGGACATTGGACACCCAGTTTCACTCAGGTACCCCTGCAGCAGGGGAGATAGCCGGGAAGATGGGGGCAAGGGGAGACTCTGCTGTGCTCAGAGTCTGCTCCCAAATCCCACCATGGACACCAGTGGTACATGGTCTCCGAGGCCCCCAGTGTCCCTGTGTCGCCTGGACCCCAGGCATGCTGTGCTCTGGGGACTCCGGCCTTTGGAGCATCTCTGGAGAAAGCTGAAAGCCCACAGGCAGGTGCCGTACCCTTGCCAGCGCTTAGAGACTAACCAGCAATCAGCTCGGGAGGTTTCTGGCAGCTCCTGGGAGGCAGGTGCTGGCAATTAAACCTCGCACTTTGGAAGGGCAACTCAGGTCTGGCTTTGCCCAGCAGGAAACCGAATCTGTGTTGCAGTGAGGTGCTGTAGCTATCAGCATGATCAGATGAAAGGGCTGGGCTACCCACAGGTACGGGCCATCCTCAAGCACCACCGCCAGCTTTGCTGTGGCAGCGGAAGGGGACGTCATGATGGTGCAGAGGCCTGAGCTTTCACTGTGCTTTAGCTGTTAACAAAAGCCATAGGCATGCTACCCTGTGTGAAGCAGTGTGTTTCTCTCCTCTCAGAAACTTCCATCTATACAGCCCTATTTATTTCAATCAAATGGAAAAATTGGTCGCACACCTGGAAGTGCTCTACCCAAACAAACTGGAGGTGAAGGCTCTTCATTGAAAGAAAGAGTAGGGAAAATGCCATTGTGACCTCTTTGAATGCATGGATTTTATTTTAGTGGCCTTTTCTTTCTCTTCTACCTAATATCCCCCCTCCTCCCATAACACATGTCAGGACTTGTCAGATTGATCTTCTTCATTTTGTGCTGGAGGACTCTTGGTCCTTCAGGTCTCACTTGCTGACCGAAAGCTCAGTGCTGATAAATCTTTAGCAGAGGAAGCTTTTCTCCCAAGTGTTTCTCAGCCACATGAGTTAAGGTGAAGTGCACAGAACAAACAACAGAAAAAACACTGAGCTTAACAGAACTTGGCTGTTTCACAGCTGATGAAGTCTTACTGCCATTATCTCCAGTGACATTACCTCACTAGTTCTCCCTGTCTCCAGAGTATTCCAGGGGAAAAAAATGAACAGGTGAGCCCTGAACAAAAGTGCTCCAACCCAATCTATTTTTCTTTTGCAGGTCACCTTTAATCTCCTCCAGGGTGGAAGTTCCTTTTCTTTTCTCATACTTATTTTCTGTTTTGTTCTTACTATATTTCTTTTACATTTTTTATTCCTCCACCATGTTCTGCTTTGTTTGTGCTGCTGGCAGTCGAAGTGATTTAAAAATGCCCAGTCTTTGAGACAAGTGATCTCCAGATGAAATTGCTCCCAAGGGCTCCTAGCAGCTGCAGGGGCAAGTGGCATAAATGTAGATTTAAGACCAGTGGGTGAAGGCAACTGTAAATAAAAGTGCTAGCTGTGGAAAGTATTGGACAGGTTTCCAGGGGAAGGATATTTCAAAGAAGCTGTGTGCCCCGGAAGCATGGCTGGCAGGCTGTGGAGAACTATAAATGTGTGGGGCAAGACCTCTCCCTATGCCGTAGGACTGGCTTGTCCCACCTTGACTGGGAGCGATTGCACAAGGTGCCCAAGATCGGGAGGAGCCCAGGTTCTGGCAGAGAAGAGGCCAGTGGGGCTGGGAGTTGATTACGTTACTGGGTATAACAGCCCAGCCACTGCTAATGAAGCAATCCTAGACCCCAGCAGGGGAGTTTTCAACAGGCCACCCGGGTTGGGAGTCCTGTATAGCACCTGTGGGTGGAAGCTGGGAGGACTGAGTACAGGAATTGTCCTACCTTATCTACCCTGGTCTTACACATTTTCCCTGTCTATACCCTACTGATCACTGTTTGGGGGAGGATGGCTTGGGTGGCAGGAGTCAGACCAGACCTGAGCTCTGAACCGGCTCAGGGAGGAAGGAGGCAAGCCAGCTTGGCCCCCACTGCAGGTTGGCAGGATCGCTGAGGTTGTGGAGGAGAAAGCCATGCCTTAGACTGGGCTCAAAAAAGCAATGCCTGCCGGACCTGCTGTGCTGGCCAGCTTTGCTTCCCTTTGGAGGTGGTGGACTTGGTGGGCTTAGTCAGAGCCAGGCAGCCTCACAGCTAGTAGCAGCTCTTTTCAGTGAGTGCAGCCCTATTCCTCTTTGCAAATTATCCTCGAGTGATTATACTTCTGCTTATTTTACAATGATTGTGCTAATGATTTTTGCAAATGAATTTTAAACCAAGAGATGGCTAGCCTGATTATTTGGCTGCTTTTACTGCTGTCATCGCATCCAATAGCTGTTATTCAGAAAACACTCTTTGCACTTGCGTTTACCCACCCAGATTATATGGTGGGGTTGGGCTCTTTTGCTGGATACTTCCCAAGCCACCAAAAGCTTTGGAGGTGGCAGCCCAAACGCTTCAAATGCAAATACTCAAGCCAGCGAGTATTTGTCTGAGTATCTGCCAAGCTCCCATTTTCTGGGAACACGCTGGTGAATCAAAATTTAGTCTCATGAATGTTTATGGACAACAACCAAGAGAACAGCTCCAAATCCCACCCCTCCAAACAAATTCCGCTTCTCTCCTAAGGCATGTTCCCGAATTCATTTGGGCTTACCAGTCCATGTCTAGTTCTAGCCAAGTATGAAATATCCGTGTACTCTGTTCTTTTCTTGGTCCCACTTTCCTTTCTTCTGGGGAAGGAAGGGGTTGCTCAGACTGATGCTGAGGGACATTCTTGCTCCCCAGTGCCCTCGATACTCACTGCCTGCTTCTGCTTCTAACTCGCACAACAAATGTTATACAGAAAACGCTTGTTGCTTTCAAATTCAGTTTTTATCCCTTCAGTGGAAATGGCTGCTTTCTGGCCTGTTTTCTCTCCAGACCAGCAGTGCATGAGGTGGGGAGATGGTTTGCTGTGCTTCCAGCAAAAGGAGTGAATGTCTTTGCCTATGGCAACTGGTGTTTCCAGTCGACCCACTGTGGTTCTCAGGTGTTCCTCAGCCAGGACTGCGTGGGGAGCTGTGAAAAATGCATATAATAGGCTGGTTCCCTCAGGCCTGAGATCTGCACCTGCCCTGCAAGCAAACTGCTACCATCTCTCTCTGTCTTTTTATTTTAGGAGGTGTCACATCAGCAATGGGTCTTGAGGAGAGATTGAAGACCAAGAGGGAACAGTGATGGACAGGCTAATGCCAGGCATGGCAAGCTCAGGAAAGGGTGAGTTATGATATCTCAGTAGCTGAACTTTCATTCCTTTTGACAAAAGGAGGACAGGGGCTTTGCTGCTGGCTCCCCACTGAAACTACCATCTGCAGGTACCTGCTCTAATTTGGTTTGTTTGGCCAAAGCAAATCTGACCTGGTAACACGGCATTACATTCAAAAAGCCCTTTCCCGGCTTGGGCCCCATGGCGGCTGCAAAGCAAGCCTGGCAGAAGAGGGAGAGCTGAGCCTCCTACATGGTCCAGCACATCCAGGGCTGTGCCCGCGCATTCCCCAGGAGATGGGRGAAGAGCACCTCTGCCAGTCCCACTTTCACCAAGAGCTGTGAAGAAGCTCTCCGAAACACTGCGAGCCTTGGCTCACTGGGCAGGGACTTGATCTCGCTCCTGCAGGACTCAGCTGGCAGCAATTCCAGCAGAGCTCCATGGTGTGACGGGTGATAATGATTTCCCGGTTCTGCACTACACGCTCCCTGTCCTTGCATGTCTGGCCAGTGCAGGCTCCACTCACTTGCATAAATGCAGAATGGGTTTTCTAGGGAGCGAGGGCAGCACAACATTTTCACTGGCTGTTTTTTATTCCAGACAAGAGTCTAAAGGAAAGATTTCTGAGGCAGTTGTAGTTTACCTCCCTTTCAACTTTATTAGCTGCTAAATAAGAGGCGCTCAAGCTCACAGAGCGGTGTGGGGAACACAGGCTCCCTGGCAGAGGAGAGGGATCAGGGTGCTCTGTCGGACCCACAGCTCACTCTCAGAAAGGATTCCCACTCACAGCATTCGCTTCAGCTCAGAGAGGATGCCTTTTTGTCAGGATGCCTCCAGCCTGCGTGCGATCCTTCCGCTCAGCTCTCAAATCCTCCTGGGTTTACCCAGCAAAAATAATTTTCTTTCTCCATTTTCCCTCTCGCCAGCCTTGCCAGCCCTCCTGGCACTACTGTCTTTCTCCTTTAATGGCCGAAATAACCTAGTGGGGGTCTTACTGCCTCCTCCATGTTCCTCTAGTGCTCGCTTAGCCTGAAATGTGATCTTTAAACATAGCCTATTGGCAGGATATTAGCACAGACGTAGATGGGACCACGAGCAGCAACCTCAGCGAAGATGTAAGGCAGCATGTTTTCCCTCCCATCCATATGGTTAAGGGCTTTGGCAGATGAGCTGCGTTAGCTTTAGCTGTGATGGGTTATGGGTGTGATTGCCTACTCTAAGGAGACACGGGGGACCTTTAAAGAAGGTGAGTTTTGCTAATGAGGAATAAAACGTGTGGGATTGCTGGGGTACCCTCAGCTCACCTGAGCACCCAGGGAGCTGGTGCGGGGTCATGGCTGGGGTAAAGCAAGCCCTTGTGTATGGGCTGGGGCGTAAGGGGGGAATCCAGGTCACCGGCCGCACTGTCTCCGCAGCACTGAAAGCTGCCAAGTGTAYTTTTGTCACTAATTTAAGCATACCTAGCTCTGCTTTCACACAAAGAGAGGAGCTGGTAAGTGAGAAGGTGTCATTTTTGCTGGTGATTCCTGGGCAGAATTATACCTTAATTCACTTGGGCTTCTTCCCCTGCACCTCTGAAAATGCTGCCACTAACAAGGCGATGCTCGCAGAGCCAGCAGCTCCTGCACGCTGCCTTTGAGAGAGACTTCTCAGTGCTCCCAGTGGATGCAAGTTGTCTTGGGCCCCAGAAAGAAAAAGAAAAGGGAAATAAAGGCCCCACAGAACCCCCTTTAGAGCCAATGACAGGATTTACACGCTAAGCAACTGTTCGTTCGCATGTGGCTCCTTTCCTTGGCTGGTGGCCGGTACCGGCCACTTCAAATGAGAAGTATCCCTCTTCCTCTGCCTTCCCCCTCCACCCCAAAAGCCTGACCCACAGCCAGTAGTGCACCTGACCGGTGACACCGTGGTGTCCTTTGGGACGATTCCTCCTGAGCCCTGCCTGCCCTGTTCCCCCTTTGCAGGGCTGCGCTGTTGCAAGCCTGGCCCTGTGCAAGGGCTGTGTCAGGCAGGGCTATATGAAAGCAGGAGAGGCTCACGGACAGAGACCCAGCCTCACTACCACGCATGGCGTGCCAGACCTCTGCATCCTCTGCGTGGCTGCAGCCAGCCCTGCTCGTGGAGAAGATGGAGATCATTGTCCAACTGCAAACATGCAAGGAGTGTGCACAGTGCCTTTAGCATGGCCTCTTACGTACTGCTGCAGCCATCCTTGCAGGAACTGCTGCAGCAACATGGGTGCAACCAACCCCATGCAACCCACTTACCTGCTGCCTCCCCCATTTTTTGGTGCCAGGCCCTTTGCCTGTGCTCCTGCCCTCCCTCCTGCCCATGCCCTTGGAGCCTCTTCTCTCCCAGCGACGAGTGTTTTTCCAGTGGCTCTGGGTACCCCCCCGCCCCACACCCGCGACATGCAGGGTGTTGATTTGACTGGACGTGAGCTCAAAGCTCATTAAGGGCTCGTCAATATGGGCAATGAGGAGCTGCGTGGGGTGAGGCAGGGGGAGAGGGGCCCTGCGGCAGGAGGGGCTCATAGCTCCCCTCTGCGTGCAGGAGCAGGTCAGTATGTGCCTCCCTGGGCTGGTGTCTCCGTGAGCAGCTCTGCGCACCCCAAGGACCCGCAACTGGCCGGCACCGTGAGGTAGGTGCGTCCACTGGGACAGCAGTGTCTGGTCTTGGGGACGTGAGCGCTGGAGTCGGAGAAGGGAGCATTGCAGCGGTGGTGGGGAAGAGCCGCCTGCCCGCATGAGCATCCCTGGGGAAGGGCCGCTGCAGGTGCTGAGCTCTCCTCCATCCACGCTGGGTTGGATGTGGGGCTGAGGGTCTCAGCACCCTGAGGACAAGGCAGGATGAAGGATGGTTTCTGCCTCCCAAAAGGTGCTGGAGAGGTGAGAAAATGGGGGCAGACCTGCCTGCTTGGCGCTCAACTGAGGCAGTGTGAAGCGGGCATGCTGCCCAAAGCAGGAGCAGATGTTGTCTATGCTTTACCGTCAGCTGCACCACTGCTATGCCTAAATTTCTTCTGCCAGTTGCCATTGCCACTGCCATTGCAATGTCCCCTTGGTCAAGAAAGATGCCAGTTGCTGGGAAGGCAGTGTCCTTCCCAGCTGTCACCGGCACGTAGAGCCAACTGGATTCGCCTTGGTGTTAATGGGCAGCTGCAGCAACCAGCCTCCACTGCAAAAACCCCTCACCCCGAGCAAAAGCCCAGGCTGGGGAGGGTGTTTCTGCTGCAGTGGAGAAGCAGGGCATGAGCCCCCCGCTCCCATCCAGGGAACCGGCGCTACCAGGCAGGGTGAGGGGGAGGATGGTGGTCCTGGAGCAGCACCCAGAAATGGTATTAGGGGCCTGAAAAGTGGAAAGCTTCTCACAGTGCCTTTGGGTTGGGGGGAGACGTAGTGAGCTTAAGTGATGGCTCAGTAAAGATGTTATAATAGCACTTAGGTGAAACCCTGGTCAGGTTTCCCTGGGCAGGGGTCTCCAGTGAGGAGGACTCTGGGGACAGGCTAGGTGACATCCATAGGAGCGGAATTGGTACCGCTGCCTCTGCCTGGAGCTGGGACTGCCCTTCCCAGCCTTGTGTGCTGCAGTCCCAAGAATCAGCCCAAAACACAGCATTTCAGGCTCTCARCACCCTTTCGCAGAGGTCCTGCAAATTCTGGCAGTCTCTGACACTGGAGCTGAGCTTCCCTGCCTGTAAAGCTGCCGGGGTGTTTCAGGGGGGTACGTTTGTGCCCTTCCTTCCTATCTGTCTCCAAGAGACTCTGACCCTGAAGGAGGTGCCTCACTCCCTAGGTGAAGCCCTCCCCATCCCTCCTCTGTCTCCATGGCACTGGAGAACTGGCCAAACTCATTCGCCCCCTCCCTCCCTCCCCTCCTACCTTCTCCCTGCTCCCCAGCTCCCATGAGTACTGCTTGGAGGAAGAGACAGAGGCAGCCTGGCTGCCAAAGGCTCCCCATTTTGCTGGTGATCCTGCTGTGGTTCTGCCAGCGTGGAGACCTCCGGCACATTTGATTTCGGTTCTCCTCCCTCCAAGAAAAGCTCTGCTACAGTTTGGGATTTTGTGCTGAGGAGAACAAAAATCAGGCCAAAGACATGCAGCTGCAAATGTGTTTTCTTCTGGAGAAACTTAATGGGCACAAGGAACAAAGAACTAATGTCCTTATACTGGGGGTGGACCTCCCCATGACACTGGGTCGTGTTCGCTGGGATACAGCAAGCGTCTGGCCCCTGTGGAGATGCTCATGCAGTAAGGGCTGTGCCTGGCCCAGAGAGTCAGGGTCCACACCCTGGTATGGCCTGGCTGTGTGAGCTGTGGCTCGGGTCTCCAGCCGATGCACGGGGACAACAGCCTTTCCTTCACCTGCCTTATCTCCTGATATCACAAGCCCTGGGGAAAGAGCTGCTCATCCTGCACYGCTGTATAGCACTTAGCACAAGAAATAGGGAGAGGAGAAGGAAGTTCTGAGTGTTAAAGTAGCAGAGATAATAATGCCCAGCTAGTTGCAGGCATTAGGTGYATCCTAGGCGGCGGGGGATGATGTCCTTACTGGGTAATGAGCAGGTTTTCTGGGCTTTTTCAAGGAAAACCTCAGCCAAGGGGCTGCCAGCTAACAATGCTCGTGCGTGTTTCCTGTGGAGGGTGCTGGATCTGCTGTTCTCTATTTCCCACCCCAAAAAAGCATATGAACAAGTGGAGCCTTGCAGCAGCCTCGGGGCTCTGGGGCATGATTATCTCTCTGTTTTCATGGAGAAGGAGAACAAAGAGTTTGGCATCTGAAAGTGGGACACAGATTTCCTCTCTGGCTTGGCTGTGTTGCAGCAGGAAAACTGTGTTGTCCTCTGCGTGGTGAGGCTCTGGTCTTTCTCAGAGCTGAATATGCATGTCGGAGTGGTGCCAGGCAGTTTCACAGGTGCCACGTTTTGGATGAGCTCTTGGTGACTTGATGCAGTGCTCGGTAGCTGCCATGACCCTGCCCAGAAGGAGCAGGGGGGAAGGTCTGCGTTTTGTCTCCTCTTTCTCCCATCTATCTTCTCCTTTGTGCTTTCAGCTGAATGCAGTAACAGAGATTTTTGAGGCAATGCAGGGTTTTTACCTGCTTGTCTTACTCCAACAGCAGCGGGTGCTGGCCGGCATGGAGCAGGCTGGACTCATCCATGCCCTGTGGACGGGTCCCGTCACCAGCTGTGAGCTTCCCGGTCACAGGGGACACGCAGTGGCCAGKCCTTTGCTCTGCCATGCAAGGTGAGGAGTGATCACTCCCCTGCCATGCTGGACACTTCAGGGCAGTCTCTGGATCATTCTCATGCTTGTTTCTGCTCTTTGCTTGTCAAAWTTTTTTTTCTTTATTCACTTTTTCATTATTAACTTGTGGCAACAAAGTCCAAGGTGACTTTCTCAGGTGAAGGTCATCACTTTCCATTGCAATTTCGCCCAATTTGCTCTGTTCAATGACTTCATAAAAAAAAAAAAAGAAAAAACTAAAAAAACCCCAAAACATATCAAGCCCAATACAGCAAATAACCACTGACATTACTTGCAATGTCTCTGGAGGTGCATCAAATCCAGCTCTGCGTGTATGAAGTTATTATTTCCCCCCCTCACACATAGCATTGCCAGGCCTTTTGCCCAGTACTTGTGACCCCTGGTGAGACGGGGAAATTTACCCCTGTGAAGGCCATGGTCCCACTGAGGATGTTGCTGCAGCTAAAATCTTAGCTCAGAGGCACAGTTTTGCTAAGGTAGTGGCCGGTGGGAGCAGTAACTCACACTGCATCGGCTGAGCTGTGACACTGCAGCCTCTCTGGGGGAAAGAGTGAAGGGATGGGTGGGAGCCAGCGGGGATGCCTGCCCGCGCCGTGGTGGCAATGCCTGGACACCATGCTGGGCTGTAATGAAAGGGAACGGGAGGTATCAGGCAAGTGAGAAATTTCAGCTGGAAATGCCCTCTGTGTTCATTTTTAGGCACTTCTGTCCTGGCAATGTTCTCGCTGAAGTCACTGGAAGTTTTTTTCCATTAGCCTCCCTGGAGAGGGATTGCCCCTTAGAAAGGAACAAGGCAGGCAGAGGGGGCCAATGCATGTTATTCCTGGTTTGTGTGTACAAAAAAGTGGAGAAATATGTGCAAAACAGCAGCTTCTGTCCTAGAGGAGGAATAGTGAGTCGGGTTTTTTTTGCTCAGCAGAACTAATGATACCTGCTTTTCTCTTCATAATGTCCTTTGTCCCTCCACCTCTCATGACAGGTCCCTTATGGCAGTGTTTACTGTCTCCCTAGTCCCCCACACCACCCCATCCTCAGTGCTCCTGCCTGTCTCCCATGTCTCCATGCTGCCCTCCTAGGAGCTGCCTCCCTCCGCCCTGGCCCCGTGCACRCTGGCTGGCTGGCATGTGGTGCACAGCGGGGCACTCTCAGGGTCACCCCACAGCCCTTCCTCTGGAGAAGAACTAACCGGAATCTCTTCCCTCTCTCCCTTCACTACTTCTCAAGGAACTAGATGTCTTTGAGGGCTGTGCTCCTTTTTCAAGTTTGGGTGAAACTCACCAGTGAGCTCAAAAAGTAACTGGGGTTGGGAACAGACAGATGGGTCTGGGCTAAAAATGTCCACATTGCTTCAGGCAGGGCAAAAGAATAACGTAGCAGAACTGTATAAACTATCAGAGTCATAAAATTGGCATCCCAGTGTGCCAGCTTGCACTATATAAGAAAAGGAAAATGCTTCTTAATTTAATCAGCACATTTAAAATGGGCAGAAATAGGCCTTTAATCTTTCTAATGTGGTAATTTTGCTGGGGAGGATGGAGACAGGGAAGCCTTTAAGCCATTTGTCTGTCTTTCCCAACCTCGAAGCAGGTGGGGGCTCAGGGAGCTGCTTGCAGTCTGCTTGGAGGCTGCCACGAGGGGAGCGGGACGTGGCCTGGCCTCCATCCTCACCCTGCTGCGGTCGCTCGGGCTGGGTCTGGATGGTCTGCGGGAGCCGAGGAAGAGCCCTGCCGGCTCTCTGCTCCCCGGGGCAGCTTCCCAGGTGCCAGGATGAGCTTTAAACGAGAGCGCTAAAACAGCTTAGAGGCCGTTCAAAAAAGGCATAAAACCCCAGCTTTCCTTAGAGGCAACGTGAGGCAGCCCCAGCCACCAAGATGAGAGCAGCAGTGGTGGGTGAAGCACGGTCTGCAGCCAGGAGCAGGATCTGACCCCGCTTCCCCCTGCGGGATGAGGAGCCAGAGGAGATTCAAGTGGGCATCCGGAGCCAGGGAGGGTGTTGCGATAGCTGACCTGAGTCCTCCTGCTTGAGTAATGCAAAAATCAAGGTGCTGCTTGGCAAAGTGACCATGCAGTAGGTTGCAGCCAGTGCCAGCAGCTCAGCAGTTCTTCACCTGTTCTTTTCAGGGCTGTGAGGGACTGCCGCAGCCCTGCCAGGATCGTGGCCAGGGGCTGCGAGATGTGTTCTGGCCTCATGTGGATGTCCTGCAGTGATGCATTCAGCAGTGATGCTTCCATGCTGGGCTGAACCCAGCCCAGAGCCGGTTCCATGTGGGGCCAGCGCCCCATCAGCATCCTCAGGCTCCCATGGGGGGCTTTTCCCCAGCCCCTCCAGCTTTCACTGATGTGGGAAGCTCAAGCATATGCTGCTGCTGCAGCGAGCAGAAAATTGGCTGAGAGTCTGCTGTGCCCTGATCAGCCGGTCACGGCTCTAAACAAGATGCAAGAGCCTTGCGGCTACTTGGCTGTCATTAAAATGGTGTGGATGGAAGGAAAAGTCTAATTGACTGAACAACAGCCTGCACTGTGTAATTAAACTAATTGTGGCTCTACCTGCATGGGTCAGAAGTGATTTGTGTGGCTGTTAAAGCATTGACAAATAAGAGGTGGGGAGGTGTGAAAGTATTTCTTACATGTGTTTCCACAAGTAATTTTGCTGTTTCATTTCAGGCAATTTTATGCCCTTGAAATTTTTGGTTTCTGTTAAATTTGAGGAGACTGTTAATATTTCACACTGAAGCAGGGGAAAGCAAAAAGGTCACCGTTGTTAGCAGTTTCACGCGGCAGCGTTTCAAGTGGAGGTAATACTATTTCAGGGCTATTTTCTTATTTGAAGTGAAATTCCTCAAAAAAAGGGGGGGAAGGACTGTTTTCCAGAATGCATTTCAGCCTGGGTCTGCACCCACTGGGGACCACGCAATTGTTTTTACTGACTTGAGCAGCAGAAGACCAGGCCTTCTGCATGACTCGGTGAAACTCGGGTCACTACTTTACTGCCAGGGATTTATGACCCTAGCTTTTAGTGATTGTTTTGAAAGTCTTAGCTTCAGAATATGATGTATTTAGAAGAAGTCAAATGAGAAACCTGCTATAGTGTCATGTTTAAACTCTTTGACCTTGTTTTCAAGTCCTTGTGAAGCAGAGTCCACCTCCAGCTTGTAGCTCTGCTCTTATTGATTATAATTTTGAGTCCTTCGGGCGTTTTGCTGTACCCAAAGCGCCATGTGCTTTTCAGAACGAATAATGTGACATGACAGAGAGCTGCTGAACTGACTCTGCTCTCTCTAGGCTGTCAGCACAGGGCAGAGCCCTGCGCTCGCACTGGAGGAGACCCACGTGGATAAGTGGAGGGGCTGGTGCATTTTGTCTCAGTAGGACCACTTGTCCAGCGTGTGAGCTGGTATCTAAACATAGAGGTCAAACAGTTAGCCTGGAGCAACCGATGCCTGTATTTTTCCTGGTCAGAGCTGCATGTCTGGGGAAGGACATGGCGTGGCCGGGCTGCGGGACATGCGTGAGCCCTTCTGCCCTAATCATCCATCACTGTAGAAGACAGGACAGTAGGTGGGATGAACCTTCAGTGGGTCCTCTTGACTGTTTTTCTGTTTCTTCACTGTGGAGAAACCCCTATAAATCTAGTTTATTCTTTCTGAGCTGGAGATGAAGGACCTCACTTCTCAGGTAAGAAGAAACTGCTAGTATGGTCTGCTGCTCCTCTGTCATCCTACCCCAAGTATATGAAATATGAGGTGTGATCATCTAGCTGCAGTATTGCTCCAGAACTGTGGCAGCAAGAACAGGGGAAAGAGCACAGGGAGAGCAGGATATATACATACTTTTTWAAGATAGCAGCTTACCTACTGTTTTTTGTCTCAGAAATAAAGTGAGGCAAAATGGCTTCTGCTGAGCCTAATTTGTTATGTCTCCAGGCACAGCTAATTATCCTGACTTAGCCCAGCTCTGAATCCTTCCCAGGGGTTTTGGTGCTATTTCTTCTGTTTTGATTTATAAATTGTCTTTATTTTACTTTCCTCCTACACGTTCTGTATAATCTTTTTGCTCCCTGCCTTACTGAGGAGCCAGGAGCTGGTGTGGCAGTGCTATCACAAGGTGTAGGACAGAAAGGGGATCCGTTAACCAAAGACTTCGCTTTGGGTGTCCAGCAATGCTTTCTTCTGGCATCTACCTCATGGGCTATGTGAAACGGTCTCTTCTCCCCAGAAAGCTTTTTTGTGCTGCCACTTACTTCTGGGCATCCCTGCAACCATCCTTGGGCTAGAGGAGTTGTGAGGCTCGGGGCTGGCTCCATAGCTCAGAGGGCTTTGGTTGCCGCCTTCATCCCGCAGCAAGGAGTTTTCTGGCTTCTCCACTGATGTACCAGAATGAGTTACAGTTATTTTCTGGTTCAACCATTCCCTTCACAGTTGACACAGTTTTTCTAACCTCAGCAACAAATTCTGTGGGGGAAGGAAATCCATCTGCTGTAATCATGGGGTGTCAATTGTAGTAAGCAGGAGCTGATACTGCCATTGAGCTTGGGCTTTGGAGACCATCTCTGTTCAGGACACTTTAGAAACGCTAGTTAATAAGTCCCCCAAGCATCCCATGGGGAAAAAGGGTACTGTTTGCTTAGGAGACAAGACTGCCAAGAGTAAGCAGCTCAAGCAAGGCCAGCTTTAACTGCTAGAGCATGCCACCTCTTCATAGCATTGCTTCGTTTCCTGACATACCCACTTGGGTTTTTTTGGTTGTTGGTTTTTTTTTTTTTTTTTTTTAATGTGTGCATCTGGGAATGTTTTTGTCAACAGACTTCTCTGGGAGATTGTGGCACTGGTCACCCTTACGGCCCCTGGTGGATGCTTAAATTCAGCTCTCTGTAAAATGGGCTGAGAACTGGGTGAGAGGCAACACCATGCCAGTCTCAGGCTCTGTCTTCTGCACTGGCCAAGGGCAGATGCTGAGGGGAGAGGATAAAACCAGGAAAAGTAGGGAGTGATACTTCCTTGGAAGAGTCCCTCAACCTCCAACAACTTGCAGCTTAGGGATTTCCTGAACCGCAGTGGTAGCTCCTGGTAGATTTTCCTTCCATTATTTTTCCTCTTAATTTCCTTTTTGAAGTCATATAAACTCTTAGCAACCAGCATGTTCTGGGGTGGGGAGTCTTGCTCCATAGCTGTGCATTTTGTGGAATATCACCTTTTGCTCTTTTTGAACCTACCACCTGCTGTCTTGATTTAATCCCCCGTAGTTCTTGTGTCAGAGATGGTGAATACTCATATTCTATGACACTGATACATCTATAGGCCCCTGTCAGTCACCTCTTCCACAGGATGATGGATCCTAGTTCATTTAGCCTTTCCTCACATGGAAGATATTCTACACTTTCGAGCATCCTTTTGGCTCTCCTCCATGCCTTTTTCTGACTTTGCAATAGCTTCTGTAAGGGGAAGGGAGAACTGCACTTAGTTTTCAAGTCATGAGTGCAATATTGTTTTAGACACCGGTGTAATAACGTAGCCTGTTCTCGCTTTCTTTCTGAAATGTTTTGGTGTGCTGGTTACATACTTCTTACGGCCTAAAATCAATGGAAATATTCATTAAATTTTTAGTCAGACTTGTCCAATTAATCCTCAGGACCTTGGAGTCCTGACTTAGTGGGATTTCAGTGGTTCACAGGCTGGCTATAGTCACTAGCGAGTGTCATCTGAATACACCTGGCGATTACAATATCATATGCAACATGGTGTACAAGAAGGTGTTGAGCAGATCAGTGATTTCCTTGCCAGGCATTGCAGGTGCACAGCTGTGATCACAGCTGTGTTGCTGCCATGACAGGGGATTAGAGCATGGGATTGCAATGTGGGGCATGTCTGTAGCGGAGGTGCCGTTGCAAAGCTACGCTGTCAGAGCCATGCATGGCTGGCTGGGCCACACAATCTCTCAGATGGCTCTGTGGCTGGTGCAGTCAGTTTTGGGCCCCAGATCTGGGGGATGTGGCATCTCCATCATGCCCTTCTCCACCTTTGCTCAGACATGCTAGATATATTTCTCTGCCTGGACTGCTCTGTGGTGGATCACCCACAGGCTGTCACTTCCTTGCATGCATACTGGTCCTGGAGCTTTTCTTGCAGAGCAGGTGCTGGGATGAGGAGGAGATAAGATGAGAGTTGAGAGTTTTGCTATGTGCTGGTAACAACCAGGTCTGAGCCTGTTGTTAGCAGTCTGCATGACCATGGCTCCTCAGAAGGGCAGCTGTGGAGCAAGGCAAAATTATCCTCCTTTTTCTCTCTGGGGAAAGCAGGGAGGCATGGATAGGCTGCCCTGATGTGCACCAGTCTATCCAGTGAGTCCACCTCAGACCCAGCAAGGCCCTCCCCTAAGCCCGTCACACTAACACAGGATACCGTCTTTCTCTACTTTCTCATCAGGAGCTTTGCCCAGCGCTTCCCATTTCATCCGTGCTCGGCCAGGGTGGAGGCTGCTCTTCCTGCTCCTCCAGCCCCTGAGCAAGAGCGGCCGAACGTCTGAGTCACGATGGGCAAGATGGACAACACTTCTGTGGAGCTGAGTTCTCCCTCCGAGGTGAAGCAGGCAGCCCTGGAGGAGTCGGAGCCCATCGCCCCCGCGGCCGTGAGCACCAAGAAGAAGAAGGAGATCCCAGACAGAGGCTCCTGGAAGGGGAGATTTGACTTCTTGCTGTCCTGTGTGGGCTATGCTATTGGGCTGGGCAACGTCTGGCGCTTCCCATATCTCTGTGGCAAGAATGGAGGAGGTGAGAGAAACGCTCCATGCCTGCACTCATCCCTGAGCAGCCTTGTCCCCTGAACGGGCTTCAGTTTGGTGTGGGTCTGGGCAAATGGCTGGTCCCCTGGCTGAGAGCTCTCCTTCATGGTGTGAGTTATTAAGCTGTCAGGAGACTAGTTCCCATGGTCTGTGGGCTTTACTAGCAAGTGCAGGTTGAGAAGCAGCAGCCCAAAGAAATATAACAAGAAGCTTGAGTTTTGTCAAGCTTCTGCAGTCCAAATTTGCAGGGCTACAGCAAAGAGTGTCTGGGACCTCATTTATTTACAAGGAGGGCTATGCACATAGGCACCCAGCTGGATGCTGGGGCGTTCCCAGGGAAATCAGTTTACAACTGCTAATGGTGGGTTTCTCCTCAGTCTAGTGTATTCTCAAGGGGTAACAGTTTTGCCTCTAAGTTTGGGTCACATRTCTGAGGAGTTTTGATTAGAAGCTTTGCATGGACCATAGCAGGACAGTGTAGACATATATGCAAGCATGCATACGTATGTACATGTACACAGGCATGCATGAGTGTCATCATCTATGGAAGGAAATGAGCTTTGACTTAATACAGTGCTGTGAGAAGGGTCACAGTTATCATCTCCATCCTAATGTTTGGAAAACAGAGGCCACAAGAGAAGGCGGCAGCTGGTGAAGGACTTTCAGAGTAACTGTGATGCAGCTGGTAGCAGTGCCCTCCTCTGCAGACAGCTAACACCAGCTTTTTTTATTCTTTTTGTTATTGCCCTACTACATCCTTTCCTTACCAGTCTTCAGCTGAGACTTTGCCAAATCATTGCAAGGCTAGAGAGAGGCAGGCAGATGGGAAAACAGTGCTGGGCTAGAAATCAAGAGATCTGAGAGATCAGCTCCCTGCCCAGCTACAGACTTTCTGCATGGCTTGGATCAAGTCAGAAAATACCCTCTTGTGCCTCAGCTCCCCTCTAAAATGATGCTATTTCTTCAGCCTTGGCAGGGAGATGCTTTTCTGGAGGGGAGTATGGGCTGCTTTGATGTCAGTAGAGCAGAGGCTCTTTCTTCTCCCCACCATGCCCAGCTCTCCCATTGTTTGTGCCTGTCACTAAAATAACCTTCCCTCCCCCCTGAAGTGCTGCTCACCTCCTTGAACCATTTCTCAGACTTCCCACACAAGTCCAAACCCCTTCACCTCACCTTTAAGGCTGTATATATGATTTTAGTATCACCTGCTAGTCTTCCCATGTTGCTCTTTTCTTCCCTCTTAGCTCTTCACTGCCCAGAGTCCCTGTCCCCAGTGCCACGTTCATTCATGCTGCTCTGAGGGTCTCTTCTCACGCTTCTTCTCCACATCTGTTTTCTTTTCCTCCTGCCTTGAATTTCCTTTTCAAAACCCGCTTTGTCTTTGGCTCTCATGACTTCCCCTCATATCGCCAGCCCACTTCTGCTGTCCGTGCCGTGGGTGGTGCAGGATGCTCTTCTCCTCCCATCCTGGGAAAGAGGAGAGGAGTCTAGTTCCCTGTCCAGGTAGCTCCATGGCATTTAGGGGGATCTTGGCCCTTTCTCTGAAGCAYGTGGGGCAAGTCCCAGTGGGAGACCAGACAGTTATCCATTTTGACAAGAAGATTTCTAATTCAGTATGTTCTTTTGTACAGAGGTGCGAGTGTGTGGCTGAGCTGGGTGAGGTTTATGGGAATCAGCCAGGTCTACCTAGGGGAGCCTGTGCCACCATCGCCRGAGCTTTGGTGTGGGTCTGCCATTTTTACCTAGCCACACTCTGGCACCTGACTGCACTAGCCCTCCTCATACAACATTAGCCTGGTGGCTAAGCCCCAGCGTTGGTTTTTAGCCCAGACTCTGCCCTGTGGTTGCTGCGCCATCTCAAACACACYGGATCTGCGCTGCCCGTGGCTCTGTCTCCTCACACATAAAGGTGGGGATGATGATATCTATAATTAGATGGGGGTGTTTGGAAGCTAAAATCAATCCTACTTATAAAGTCAGCTGAGATCCTAGGATGGAGGGTGCTGTGTAGGTGCGGAGCACTATTATTAGCATTAACAATGGCACACAGGGTGATCTCTGCCCCGGCAGCTGCAGGCACGCAGAGGGATCAGCCAGCTGCGAGCAAAAASGCCGGACAGATGAAACGCGGGAATTGGTGCCTGCCTCCTCGCAAACGCCCTGCCTCTCCTGCCGGTTCGTGCCGTTCGTGGCAGCCTGCATTGCTCGTTCCTCTCACCCCTACCCGGTCTGGCTGTTCACAGGCACGACTGTTCCTGCAGCCGACAATAATGAGCAGCAAGTGGAGGCTGCTGATGCCGGAGACAGGCAGGAGAGCTGACGCACGAAAGCGTCACTGGGAGCCGATGCGGAGCAGCAAGGAAGGGTCGCACGGCATCTGATTCGCAATCGGATGGGCACTGTCTTGGCTCTGCCCCGACGGAGGCGCCTCCGGAGCAGAGCAGACTGTGGGTGGGACTCTAATTTTAGCGTCCTGCATGTGTGCTGCTCAGAGCACGGTCGTGTGGGCTGCTTCCATTACGCACAGGCAAATTGAACTGAATGGAAATATTGTCGTCTCACTTCCCGCTGTCACATTGTATCAGCTCACGGCTGATTTGCTCGGCATTGTAATCGGGCACATAATTAGGGGATATTCACCCAGGGTACGGCAGCCCGGTGCAAGGCCCATCCACTGTGGGGAGCAGGCTTTACCCAAAGTGACGCCTGGGCTCCATGCTGGCTCTGCACGCAGCTGAATGGGCCCAGCTATGACTAACGCTCCAGCCTCTACACTGATTTCTAACCTCATGCAGTCCTTCTGATGTCAACAGGATTTTACCGGACTCTAAATGTGGATCAATAGGTGCTAAAAATTGTCTGTGAGATCCTGAGCTTGAATAACTTGAGAGAAGAACATTTCTTTAAATAAGCATCATGCATTTCTCATTTACACGTTGAGACTCCAAGCAACAGCATGTAACAGCTTGTAATGCTCAACTTCTGATTCGTGGGCAGTGTTCGCCGTTTTAAGGATTAATTATTATTCCTTGCTGTACGGCATTAGGAGCTGGAGACTGCAGGCAGATTTGGGGCTGCACGGTGAGTGCCAGGTGCTGCGTGATCCTTCCCTGCCTCCAAGGGCCRGTGCCCTGAGCAGGCAGGGCAGGACCAGTGCCATCACCCCTTTGACACATGGACTTTGGAGACAGGTTTGGACTCTCCCAAGGTCATACACAATTATTTGTAGCAGGCCCAGGAACTGAACCAGACCTTTCAGCAGCCCATCCAGGGCCAGAGATTAAAGACTACCCCTTTCTCTCTGTGCCAAGGATTTAGGCACAGGCGTGCAAATTTTAGGTACAAATTTCCAAACTGATTTCACCTCTGGCTGTACAGCACCCGGGGATGTTATCTGTGCCTGCTCGGGGACCTGGCCTTCCAAAGTGGCAGTGTCATTGCCAACAGCCCTCACTTCAAGGCTGTGGTCTGGTTTGTAGCTTTTCCCCTATTCTAGAGGATTTTTGTCAAGCCAGGATAAATTACTTGGGTCCAAATGTTTGTCTGTTTTTTTTCTCAATAGTCTAATAAAATCTTTCACCTACAAACCTTCCTGGCCTGCTGTAGATGAAAAATGCAGGATCGTCAGGGCTGTGGCCAAATTTCATTAGCTGTTTGCACAGAAGCAAGCCAGGCACTGTGACTGCTGATAAGCTCAGTCTCCAAACTCTACAATAAGGCACAATGGTAGCGAGGCAGCATCCATGTCCTTGGAGCGGGCCCTGGCTTCCTGCAGGGCTCCTGGGGGGCTGGACCTGTCCTACCCTTGCAGAGTGCAGGGGAGGATGCTGAGCAGGCAGCGCTCTTCCCGCAGTGATGCTCAAAGCTGTTCGTTCCTCCACACCAGGCTGCTGGTGAAGCTGAGAGCCTCCGCTTCGATGCCAGCTTGCAATTCAGGCTCGCCGTCATTGAGCTGCTGGCCCGGAGTGTGTTTTCTCCCCGCCACCTGCTGCCAGCTCCTCTTGCACGCTGCCTCCCATGGACTCCCACACCGGGTTCTGGTGCCTGCCTCTCCCAGCTGGGCTCAGCTCCCCGCTTGGCAGGCAGACGTCCCCAGCTGGGTGCCCCCTGAGCCAGCATCCCTGGCTGTGCCTCGCTGCTTCCCTGCCCTCAGAGAGCAGCTGCTGGAGCCCGGCTCTGCCAGGTGCAAGCTGGGCTGCAGCTCTCCAGAGTGGCTTTGATCACTGGCTCCCTGTTTGCTTTCCCACTATTATCTGGAGAAGATGACTCAGACTGACAGCTCAGCCCACTGGCTAGTGCAGAAAACAGTGCCATCCCGGACACAGCCAGCTGCTTCTGAGCRTCCCCTCTCTCTCCCCAGCCATCATCTTCTGCAGGAGTTTGTCCTCCTCAGGGACAATGGCATGCTCCAGCACATGCACGAGGAAGCTGGAAAACGAGCTTTGTCTCACGTCCTAGAAGTCAGGATGACCTGAACATGTACAGCCTTCAAATCACGTGGCGAGGCTCTCCTATTGTATTTGCTCTTCTAATAATGGGGTGCAAGTAATATCTCTACTGAATGGCTGCACTACCTCATTTCTAGTGATGAGATGATTTCCACAGGGTCCATAGAGAGGAATAACTTTTTCACCAGGAATTTTAAGGGTAAAACCCAGAGCAAGGCTGGGGAGATGTATAGGTCTGTTATAAGAGCAAATACAGTCTTAGCCACAGTTTCCTTAAAAGGCTGAAATAGCTATAAACAAAGTAGTAGTGGCCAATGCCAGACATTCCTGTGCCCTTTTCCCTCAAGGTGAAGAATTGGGAGCTGCTGCAGGTAAGACAGGAAATATCAACAAGAACAAGTTACCAGTGTCAGTGTCCAGGCTTTTGGGTTCACTGTCAGGTTGGGCTTAGCGTTGCCTAAATATCTAACAACTAAGTGAGACTGGCATCCCATAGCTAGTGATGCCAGTATATACGTATATATGATACTTGTATATCCATAGCGATAGGAACAGATAAGGGGAAGGCAGTGGTGATCTTAGTGGGAGACCTACTAAACACACCAACTCCCGTTGCAAACTGTTGCCTCTGAGCAACTCTGCTCCTCATCACATGGGTGCTGCAGAGCGAGAAACCACAGCTGGAGGCATTTAATTCTTGGTAAAAGGGGGAGCCATCTGATAACATTGCTCCTTCTTTCAGGGGCCTTCCTCATCCCCTATTTCCTGACACTGGTGTTTGCTGGAATTCCTCTCTTCCTGCTGGAAACCGCTCTGGGCCAGTATACCTCTGTTGGTGGACTGGGAGTCTGGAAATTAGCACCCATGTTTAAAGGTACTGTACTGTAAGTTTGCGAAGGCGATGGCACATAACTACAGCCAAACACCCTTTAATGGTTTAGGAAGCAAATCAGCAAATCCCTGGGGACTGGGATGGGGTGGCAGGTGAGGGAATGCCTTTATCAAGCTGTCCTTGACTGTGATGTTCACAGTCACTAACATCACTGTGCTCTGTTCAAGCAGTCTTGCATGGTGACAAGGCAGTTTAYGAGCAGCAGGGACTGCAATGGAGGGGCTCTGGTTGCAGAAGACCTGCCCCAAGCCTCCTCATGTGGGCTCACTTTAATTGCGTGGGAAAGTTGTAGATAGGAGATGTGAACCTATCTGGAGTAGCAGCATTCTGGAAACCGGTGGTTATTTAGAAATGCCTTGGATGTAAGAAAGAGCGATTCTGCCGGGGAAGTGACCAGATCCTGTTTTCATGGAGCTCTGTCCCTAAAGTACCTGTAGCATACTGAAAGGTAGCACTGTTCACCCAGTGGAAATGGGTGGGTGAGACATGTGAGGGAACAAGCCTCCCTTGCTGACCAGTTCAGTGTAGCTGTATCAGGTGTGGTGTTGATGAGCTGGTTCGCTTTTTCTGGCTCTGCCCCAAAACTTGTTGTGATGTCCGTGAGCGCAGTTGGGCACTGGAGACCTGGACTGATGCTGCTCTCTGCCTTCGTTCGCAGGAGTGGGGCTGGCAGCTGTGGTTCTCTCCTTCTGGCTGAACATCTACTACATTGTCATCATCGCCTGGGCTCTCTACTATCTCTTCAACTCTTTCACTGCGGTGAGTCACAGACATGTCTACAGCATGGCATTGTCTGCGCTGTGGGTCCTTACTCCCTGCTTTATGGGGAGGAGTTGTTTATGCCACAAAACATGCACTAACTGCTTGTAGTTTGTGCAAAGAGCCTTTCTCAGCACCCTGCTAGACCAAAGAGGTTCATCAGCCCTGGAGGCAGTTGTGTAGTGCTGATGAGTACTGACACTTGTCCTCTGGAGAGGGTGATCGTCCGCAGGGGATGGTCCTGTCCCCTCTCTGGGAACTGTTGCCAATGACATCAGTCTTTAAACCCACCCTGTGTCTCAGTCATATTTCTAGAGCTGTGTGAATCTAAGAGCTGCACATTTCCACAACTGGTTTTGTCACAACATGTTCTTATTACCCAGGACTTAGTCCCGACCTTAATTAGTCCTCATTTATGCTTCTCTTGGTAAATGAAATCCCGGTGATTTTTTCTGCTGGGAAAATGATTCAGGAAGCATTTAGACATCCCTTAGCATGTACTTTGGCATTGTGGTTTATAGTGGGTTCCTCTTCCATAGTAGGGTCTTCTACTGTACAAGGTCAGAATCACTCTCCACATTAACTTCTTGGTAGATGAATGATTTATTTCAGCCCAGCAGCTGGGAAGAGCTCCCTTAACTTAACTCTCTGAGCAAGCTGCAGCCTTAAAGACATCAACTCCGTGGTTCAGATGGGATCTTTTTTCATGTAGTTATAACCCTGAAATGCTGTTATGAACATTGTACATCCAGTTTCACTTTTTGTTTGATCAAAAATTTCAAGTACCTATCAAGACTTTTGCTAAAATATTCTGTTAGGCATTCCCAGCTGTGTTTCGACCGCCAATACCCACTGTAGGCTCCTGGGTCCAGATCAAAATTGTCAGTCGTGGATGGTGAGGTGCACCCTCAGCCGATTCCCAAATGAACAAATGTCTACCCCAGAGAAACCCATCCCCGTTCCGCCCTGGGCAGGATGCATCTTAGGATGAGGCTTTGGTACAGTCAGGTGTCACAGACCCAACTGGTGACAGTGCTCGTATCTACAGAGGCAGCTCCAGGTGTTCAGCTCAAGGCCTTTTCTTTCACCAGAGATAATTCAGGTTCCCCAAAGGAGCCAAGGTACAAATAAAAAAGCTAGGCTGATGCCGGTCCCCTGTTGCTCCTAAATTTGACTAGGAGTATTTTGAACCTGAACAGGAACCCAGCTTGCCTTCTGCAGTTTCTGTCCTCTGAAATTCAGAGGACATGGAGCAGCAGCAAACTGTCCCCCTGCCTGCCCCTCCTTATAAGAGCTGCACAGCGTCTCTGATGTGCAAACCGCTTGGTTAAAGGGCTGCTATGCAGCGCTGCTTGAGCCATTACATTTGCTTCAGTGCAATTAGCAAGTCCACAATGAAATCACTGGGTGGGTGCAAACAGCCTGGGTGGCCACTGGGGTGTCCCCACCTGCCCCTCCATAGCCCTTCTTCTGCCAAGCCAGCGTGCAGGTTAGGAGGTATCACCTGCTGGAGTGAACTGATTTAGATGGGGGGTGAAGGCAGCACTTAAAGGCACTGATGCCACAAAGCACTTAAAACACAGATAATATTTCTAAAGGGGTCTGTGTTCATGGATGAATAGGAATGGATACAAACATCTTCTTAAAGCTTTGTTGAGCTGGAGCCTGAGGTCTTATCTGCAGAGGGAAATCATCCAGAACAGCCGTTCTGCATTTATCTACATGCACTGCACTCGGGAAATGAGATTGCTGCACATGGAGACGTATCTGAGCTGCTCTTGTTGGGCTGCCTCGGCCATGGCACTACACGGCATGGGCGAGTTGCCCCTGACGCTGCGGTTTCTTTGCCTGCAGTGCCAGAGCTGATTGATTGTATTAAACTTGTAGCAGTGTGCTGCTGTCACACTGCTACCTACGGTGTAAACATCTCCCAGGAATCCCTTTGTGCCGCTTATAAACAGGGCAGGGGACAGCATGAAATAGCTACTATGCTTTAAATTTAGTCCTGGGCTTATGTTACAGTAGTTTATTCATGTAGACAAAGAGTTAGCCCCCATTCTCAATGCCACATTGCTTTTTAAGCATTGAAGCTTGGTATTAATGAGAGAAAAGAGACAAATCAGTGTTTATTCTTTGTGCAGTACATTCCAACCACTTGTTGAGTGAAGCTAGCCAAAAGCTGTAATGATTATAAACACAATATCCCCTGGTAGCTATTTTAATTAGTAGCTATTAATTACCAACAGTTAATTGGAAACGGCTTTCTATCTGGGGAATTGCTAACATTTTATTAGAGTTACAGCATTGTCCTAATCACATCATGATATTGTTTCCTGGAAAATCCGTGTCCCAATTTATCATTATTTTGGAAAATGATTTCATGCTTTTGGCTGCAAGGTTCCTGCCCATCCAGAGGAGCCGCCCATCCTCTTTGCAAAAAAAAAAAAAGGGGGTTTCAGTTTAAAAGAAGACAAATTTTGCTTCTTGCCACTGCCCTTCGGAGAAGGCGCATTAATGATAACCCTGCTGTCCTTGTGCCGGCGCAGGACCTGCCATGGCAGAGCTGTGGGAACGCCTGGAACACCGACCGCTGCTTCTCCAACTACTCCCTGGACGACACCACCAACCTCACCAGCGCCGTCACCGAGTTCTGGGAGTACGTCCACAGCCTGCCTACACCAGGTTTCTCCCCCTCACCACTGCCATCGTGCCTGCTTGCCAGGGCTGCGGCTGTGCCTGCCAGCACCTTTCCTTGGACAGCCTTGGCAGGAGGGGGGTCAGAGCCGGCCGTTGGCCGGGGCGGGCATGGGCATGGACATGGGGTGCACTGTGCAGCTGCAGGTCAGATGGAAAGAGGGGATAAGAGCCTCTCTGCCTCTGTTCTCCTTCCTTTATCCCATCATGATAAGCCTGAGGTCCCTTCAGGGTTTTGTGGGCTCTCATGCTTGTCTGCACCTGGCCCGTCGCCCTCCAGCCACCTCCAGGATCTCCGGTCCCTCTGCCCACAAGGGTCGGATTTCCCCTTAACGCAACCTCTCCCACCCCTAGGAGGAACATGCACCAGATGTCCGGGGGCCTGGGGGAGCCCGGCACCGTCCGCTGGCCCCTGGCTGGCACACTGGCCCTGGCCTGGCTGCTGGTCTACTTCTCCATCTGGAAGGGCGTGGAGTGGACGGGCAAGGTATGGTGCGAGGACCAGGTGTTTCGGTGCTGCCTCTCGTTGCCGCACTTGGGTCTCGGCTGTCGAAATGTCCTCCGGACTCAATTTTGTTTGAGTGCCTATAACTAAGGTTATGATGTTTCAAGGCAGAATCGCGGTAGATGCTATTAAATTTCTGACATTTATCTTTCATGGTTGTAAAAATTGCTACCGTGTTTATGGTAATTTTCATTCTAAGCGTAGAGAATAGCTCTTCCCTGTAAAGTCATGGGTCTGAGCGCTCAGTCTTTCTGAAGGACTTGGGAAGAGATTTTTGGAGATTACTTAAATTTCCCACCTCAGGACAGCCCTTTGAGAGGGCGAGGCCTCTTCTGGGCTCCCCCTTTAGAAAATCATGGTGTCTTAAAACGCTGCTGGTGGAAAAGAACCTCACCACCTCCTTTGAAAATTTTCTTGCTGCCCTTTAGGGATTGGTGGGAGACCTTCAAATCAGAAGCACGTTGTTATTCACTGTGCAGCATTTCAGGCTAGCACAGTGGAAAGGTAATTGCTTAGTTTAGTGAAACAGCGATGCTGAGATACTGAGATGTGTTATTTAGAGCACAGTGTGGTGTAGCAGGACAATATTATGAAAGGAATAATCTAGAGGAGAGATCAGAAAGAAGCGCTTCAGGCGTAGGTCACCTAAGCTGTTAACTTCCCTGGTGGCTCTCAAACAGGTTTGAGCTACGCAGCCACAGCAAAGCCCCGGTGATTGCCGGTACGGGCCCTGTGATGAGGGGTGGCATGTACCTGCCAGCCCCTGAAACAGTGCTGAAAAGCAAGTGGTGGAGTCAAGACGACTCATGTTGCTTGATGCATTGGACTAGAGAAACACCAGCTTCAGCTCTGCAAAATAAGGATGTGTGACTTAAAGGGATTACTTCTGTGGACTATATTTATCCCTGTGCAATTCCCTTGTCTTCGGGCAATTCATCCAGACTTTAGCATGCTACTTTTGCGATTAGTGCGTCCTTGCATGTCATTGGCAGAGAGAAACCTCAAACTGCCAGAAACATTACTAGCAAAGGAACAGGAGATAGAAAACGCAAGGAAATGCTGCTGAAAGCGGCGGTGTGCGGGGAGCCCGTTCCCCCCTCACAGGGACACACACTGGACCCAACACCCCCCCGGGCAGGAAAACTCCTGGGCACTGGTGGGCTGAGGGCTTCTCTCCCATGGTGTCTTTTGCAGGTGGTGTATTTCTCGGCCACCTACCCCTACTTCATGCTCTTCATCCTCTTCTTCCGGGGAGTCACGCTGCCGGGAGCCAAGGAGGGGATCCTCTTCTACCTCACGCCCGACTTCAGAAAGCTGTCCGACTCCGAGGTTCGTAGCCTAGCGAGGAAAGCTCTTACCTCCCGGTTGTCTCCACATTAGTCTTCCTTGGGCACTTCCCTTGAATATTTTAAGTATTAAAAATAAAATGGAGTAGTTCCCTGTTCAAGCAGTCACGACCCTCACAGGCTGAGACAAAGCTGAAGGGCAGGCCCTTTGTGGGTGGAAATCCATGCAGCAGCTCTGCTGTACTCAAGCAGTGTTATCCATGGGGTGGGGGTTTGAGAAATTACCCCAACGAAGGAACCTCCCCTCCGGTCTGGGAATGCCTCATTTCACTAACTATCCCAGGGCTGGTGATTTGGCCTGGATCTGGTGGCCTCAGAGAAAGGAGGATGCGGTGGCACTGGCATGGGGGCCTCAGAAGCTCGACAGTATACACGGCAGCAATTTTTGGAAGTGCTTAAATGATGACTGGTGGCCAGTAATGTTGTTTTGGTCAGGGGAAGCACAGGGGGACCCAGGAGAAGCACGGAGGCTTGCAAAGGCAAAGTTTTTCAGGCAACACAGACTCTGCCTTTTGCAGCAGCAATGCTCCTGTGGCTCTAGAGGTCACCAGTCATGTGTGAGTGGGGACAACTGGACACCCATCATTTCCCGAGGGGTCCCAATGATCCCTCTTGCAGGAAACTCATTGTAACTGTACTGTACTGCCAGCTGCATTGGCTCTAACGCTGGAAACAGGGCTCTCAAGACCAGAAGAGTTGTTTAAATTCTATGTAATTAAGAAACAAATAGCCTGCCCCTTTTTCATGTGCCTTCTAGGGTTTAAACCCTTAAGGCACCAGGACCAGCTTTGCAAGCTGTCCTCTGCAGTTGTTTGTACAAGAAACTCCATGTTGGAAAATCAAAGACACACTAGCGGAAGAGGAATGGAGGGGGTGAGTGCGGGACGTGGGTCTGCAAGGGGAGCAGGACCCCTCAGGGGGCAGCTGTGAGAAAGCGAGCGGACACACACACAAATTCAGACAATGTGCGAGTCCTTTCCGACCTGCACCAGGGCCTGAGGGACACAGTTCAGAATACAGGATGCACGACTCTTCCTCCATCCCCATCCATTCATGGAAGCAGCCTCAAGCCACGGGTTTCGGAGCGCTGGGGATGTACGTCTGGTGCTGGGCCAGGCTGCACTCTCAATGCACTTGCCACGTGAGGAGGACGCAGACCCTCTGCTCCTCCTCCTCCTCCTCCTCGGGGAGGCATTGCTCTCCAGCAGGCTCCCTCCTGACACTGCAAGCAGGAGAGGCCAATGCCACATCCCCGACTCAGTGCCCTGTGTTAAAGTCCCCTGGCAGCCCTGTTCCCATGGGGCGAGGTGCAGGGGCCCTGCTGACCCCGCAGAGCTGTGAGACACGTGGTGGCTCCAGGAGGCAGCGTGCTCCGGCCATGTCTGTGTGACACAGATGCACAGCATCACCACCCCGCAGGCGAAATGGGGCTGCACCAGCTGTCTCCATTACTCTCCTCTCTGCCTGCACCACCGTCTCTGAGCCATACCTCGCCCTGGAGATACGTGTTCAGAAAGGCACGGAAAACTCTGTTCTTCAGCTGTGTTCAGCCCAGTTGGCAGTCACACAGCTACACGTTTCAGGGTGGCTCCTGTGACATTTCCAGCTGCTGGCCCAAACATTTCCTTGGAGCTTGGGTCAGCAGCSAGCATTGCAGGCACCAGTGGCCCTAGTGACAGGGTGCCTGCAGGTCCTGACCACCCCAGTGGGCTGGGTGGCCAAGCCCACAGCCTCACGGTCTGCATCCAGCCCCTCGCTAGCCCTGCACTGAGCTGCTGCAGGAGACATGCCTGCAGCATGGAGTCCCTTCTGCTGCAGACATGTCTCCTGCAGCAGCTCAGCAGCATGGAGTCCCTCCCGCCGCACTCCTCTCCTAGCACAACCCAAGCAGCAGGTTTGCAAAAGCTGGAGGGAGCGATGGGTGGCGTTGTCCAGAGGTTGGTGTTTGTTTCCAGGGTGCAACAGCCCTACCTGGCAAAGCAAAGACACCAAGCTTTTGGCCCCAGCAGCTCCCACACCCTCTCTGATAGACAGGATAAACACTGAAGYGTCCGCGTGTCTCATCCATCCCCTCTGTGCTGAGCTATTGCTCAAGGGAGGGAGGGCGGCCATGCTTAGAGGGCTGGACCCACCGAGCTGGCAGCGCAGAGGAAGACAGACTCAAAACAGGCTTCTTCTCCGCAGGTCTGGATGGACGCAGCCACGCAGATCTTCTTCTCTTACGGCCTGGGGTTGGGGTCCCTGATTGCACTGGGGAGCTACAACACTTTCCACAACAATGTCTACAGGTCTGTTGGTTTTTTTCCAGCCTCCTGCATGGCGGGGAGTGCTCACAGGTGAGGGAGGGGGTCACGGTGAGTCTGGGGTGCCTGATCTCCGATGTCCCCTCACTGGCAACATGCAGCCTAGGGGACACGCTGCGATTGTCGTAGCGGGCTCCTCCGCCTGCAGCACACTTAACAAGTCACCCGCGCTACCTCTCCAAGGCACAGGAACTGCCCTCAGCAGGGCTTGGGCTTTTGTTTATCCCACCGTTCACTCCTGGCCTCTTGGTAGGGACCTGCAGGTGGTTTCTTTTCTTTCTTTCTCTCTTCCAGAGACTCCATTATTGTCTGCTGTATAAACTCTACCACAAGCGTATTTGCCGGATTTGTTATTTTCTCTATTGTTGGCTTCATGTCACACATCACAAAGAAGTCGATCTCAGAGCTGGCCTCCTCAGGTAAGCAGAACCCAGGTTCAAATGCAACAGCAACCTTTGAGAGAAATTTGTCAGTGAGCATGAGACCTTCCAAGGCCTTTCCTGACCGGGACCCAAGTGCGCAACCCTTTTTGCATGCCCTCCCACCAAGATGGGTCTCAGGCACCTGTGGCTGATGTTCATCGCACTCTGGCTGCAAGGGGCATCTCTGCCAGCTTTTAACGTTCACCTTCTTTCAGTGCTGAAGTTTTATGTGCTTTTACTGCAGTGAAATATTTAGGCCACTTGCTTTCTGAAACCTTCCTATGGAGAATAGATACTGCCTAGGTTTTCAGTAGATGTGATCAAAATTTGGAGTCCTTTTCCATGCAAACTTTTGAAATTGTAATCTCAGAATAATTTTTTAACCAAGATGGGACTGTGTCTTTTTGCACACAGGCATATTTTGAAATTGCTGTCTTCCCAGAGAAAGCTTTTATCACAAGAAACAGCATTTTGTAATGGAAAAAAAAGACATCAGGAAAGTTATAACCAGCTCTGAATATCAGTTTATTTTTCTAGCAAAGTGCTCCAGCTCCATTTGGTAGCAGTAATTTGATGACTTTCTTGCTTGCAGGAAGACAAAAGGCAAAGCATTTCTCCAGTCATTCCTGCCTCCCCATCCTACCCTTGTGCACCCCACCGGGTTGGTGTGTCGTGGGCGAAGGCTCAGGTGTTTCTGGCTCCTATATTAAATACCTGCAATTCTTGACTGTGGTCATTGTCTCTCTGTTCAACTGTGGCCCTTAGCTCAGAATTCCCATCAAATGCTTTATAAACATGGGCTCATGCCTCTTTTCATTACCACAGGCCCTGGACTGGCTTTCCTCGCCTACCCACAGGTTGTCACACAGCTTCCCCTGTCCCCGCTCTGGTCGATCCTCTTCTTCTCCATGCTGATGATGTTGGGTCTGGATAGTCAGGTGAGACAACCCATGGACAAAGTGGGGTAAGATACGAAGACATCTTCAGATATGATGGTGGTGTCCCCTTCTGCACCTTGGGACAGTGCTGAGCAGGGTCTTTTCTTGCTCCTCATGGTGAGATGCAGCTGCATGAAACAAAACCTCCCATGTGGTCATCGCCTCTGCACTCTTCCCTAACATAGGCATATACTGCAAGTGTGGCCACTACCCAATGCACCAGTCTTTGTCCTGCTGCCAATTAAAAATAAGAGTAATGACCAGCTTCCAGCAGCCCAGCAGAACCAGTCAGCCTTATAAGACAGTCACCGCTTCCCTGTAGGAGGAGAGGATCTTTGGAAAGCTTTTCTCTGTTCAGATCAATTTTTGGCCCTAGTGAAGTGCCAGTGCTGCTGTGTGGGCACAGCATGTCCCCATCGTGCTGGGTGACCCCGTCAGCTGAGCTCACAGGCTTTAAGTAGAGCTAGCAGGAAACTATCCCTGCCAAAATACTTTGGGGCAAGGGAAAAAGCAAAAAGGTTTCTTTCAAGTAATAACTGCTTTGTTCTTGTAAGACATGATTCCCCCCACCCCCAAATAGGTATGTGAAATAAGGGAAATYGGTATTAACTGCTTCATTTCGTATCTGCATGATAATAGTTTGTGGTCATCGCAGCTCTCTTGGTATTTTGTGAGAAGCTCTGTTTGGATACTTTGGATTTTCTTACTGTGTCACCTTGACCAAAACACATTTCCTTTGAGGCAAGAAAATGTCATTACTTTGGCTTACTTTCATAGGTTAGGGTAGAAAGTCTCCATCTTCTCTACTCCCAGGAGCTGGGAGGAGCATCTCTGCACAAGGTACCAGTCTCCAGCCAGACCCAGTGCTCTGGGTATTGACAGCATCGACAGGCTGTGCTGAGAACAGCAGCGATGCAGCGTTTGAATTAGGGCTCTCCTGTGGTGTGAGGATGGTGGTTTGATGCAGCGTTTCGACATTGTTGTTGATAACAAAGTGGTCCTGGGCAGAGCTGAAGCACCCTGGCCTGGTTCGTAGGTGAGCAGGGGTAGATCCTGGCAAAAGGAAGGAGCCATGCCTTGGGAAAGGCTGGTGCCTGGGTACCCTGACTGCTTTGCCATCAGATAAGTCTTACAAGATATTTGAGGGGGAAGCAGCTGGATGTAGCAAAAGGTCTCTACCCTGCCCCCCTCAGAGCCCTCACAAAACAAAAAAAAATCATGGTCTCTGTGTTTTTACAAGCGGTGATACTTTTTTTTGTGATAATTCAGCATAAAAGTAGCTACCCAGTGAAGCAGTGAATTGCAGCGTGCCTCCCTTTTGAGTGCATCAAAATCAAAGGCTCCTTCAAAAGCCTGTGCTTGGTCTGTCACATCCTCCCCTGTGCCCACATGCTCTTTCCTTGCAGCGCAACCACCAGTACAAAATGGATGCTCTCTTGGATTACAGGTAGCATTCATAAACCCAAGTCTAGTTCATAATCAGACTCAGACCTATTCCTGAAATGTCATGCCTAGTTTCCAGGAAAATCTGATCAACCAAATCTGGTTTTCAGTTATGGCACACTCCCATAAACACATCATAAAGCTCATATCTGCATTACCACAGACATTATTTGGCAAATAATGTCAAATAATGACTAAATGTTCCAAAAGAAGCTACATTTACAGAAAAAAAAATTACTCTCCATGGATTATTCACTCAGCAATGGTAAATAGTTCGAGACATGCCAATAAGCCCTCTAAGCACTGTGTGGAATTTATTTGCTGCACTTGCTTCTGAAATACCACTTGAAATTCTCCAAGTCCCTTCTGACAGCTATTCTCGGAGGGCAGACAGTCTGTGGGGGGCTATCATTGCCTGGAGGAGGAGAAGGAAGGTGGGGAGAACGAAGCATCAAAAGGAAAACAAGCTTTTAAAAAAGCATAGATAAATACATGTGAAGAAGCTTTCTGTCTGCATGCTGGGGCTCTGATTCAATCAAACACACCATTAACAGCATGGCAGCTTATGTGCATAAAACAAATAACACAGGCTGCAACAACAGCTGCAATTGCACATGCATTTTGAAGCATCCAGTTAAAAAAAAAAAAAAGAAAAGATGGTCTTGCTATGTGCTGATTAAATATCGTTTGTGGTATTTGCAGACAGGGAGCAGCCATTTTTCATTTGGGTCAGCAGCGCAGTCCATGAGGCACAGCAGGGCCATAGGGCATTTCTTGCACCCTGCACCCCTTGGGCTGCTGGGCTGGGGCTGCCCCTTGTCACCGGGTGGGCACGGGGCCATAGGCACAGCAGAGGTGCTCGTAAGCCCGGCTAGCGAAGGAAGGTAGGGCTGAGATCTGCATTTGCGGTGCAGCAACAAGCCCCAACCCCTTTAACGATGGTGGGAATGGGTCCACCCATGTCCATGAGCTTCGATGGTGAGTCTTCTGCAGATGCAGCGCAGCTACATCTGCCTGTTTCTGCCAGGGTGCTCATCTCGTCTGCAGTTACTTGAAGGGGATGAATGACCTATATTGATAAACACACGCCTCCCTCCTGTGCCCCCACTTGCCGCTCATGTGCCTTAGTGTTCACTCTGCCTCTGATCCATCCAGGCTTTAGCTCTCTTGCGTCTAGACCCTCTTGCATAATATGCTAATGCTTTCTTTTAACCTACCAGTTTCCAGGTCAGGCGTTTTATCCCCAGGGGAGCTAGCAAGCCTTGTGACTGCAAGCCTGCGTCTGTCCCATGTGAGGCTGCCTCTCACAGGTTATTCATGAGGAATTTCAGCTGCGAGCAGCGAGACCCACTCTCGTGGCTCTCTGCTGCACATCTGGCAGCTGTGGTCAAACCCCCATGGGCCCGTGGGTCCCGGTCAGGGTGCTCTGCGTGGCTGAGGAGGGGATAGCAAGCCCCTGACACTGAGAGAGGATGGGAGACAGACTTTCATTCAGACAGAGGTGCCACCTATTGACTCCCAAACCCAGATTGTCGGACCCAGCAGCTTGTGTAATGATTAAGCCCCTGAAGGGGAAAAAGAGCAAAAGAGAAAAGTGAATGGAAATAAAATCTTTAGGAGAGAAACAATATCATGGGGTGAGGCATGAGGAAGAACAGAACATGTGCTAAAAATTGTGGCTGGAGACAGTTGGTGAGAAGAATGAAACTTTTTGGAAAGCAGACTGAAGTGTGCGTRTTTGTGTGTGTGCGCACCTGTGTATGCGTGTGTCCACCTGCAAACACAAGTGCRCACACAGGGCAATGGTGAGACCAGGAGGCATGACAACGACCAGATCCTCATCACTCCTGACAACAGTGTGCTTTCACTCACGTGCCTACTTATCTCATGTGAGCATCTCAGGTTGGGTATGCAGGCTGGCAAATGTGGACCCCAGGCCAGCCAGGGAGCCACAGTCCCCAGGGTTGGAAAGGTGAGCCTCCTCCAGGCTGCATCACCTCTGAAGCCTGAGGCTGGCATGAGGCAATTTTCAGTAAATGGTATGAATGCCATTGCCTGTTTTATGGCTAGAAAAAGCAGCGTACCACCGTTTGGTTCCCCACCTCATCCATTACACACCAGCTTAATTTTGGTAGGAGGCAAAGAGATTTCAACTCACTTTGTAGCCCTGTTCCCTATCACACGTCTCCCTGTCTTTCCCTCTGTTTTCCCTGACTTTGATCCCTCTTCCTGCACCAAAGGGCTGTTGGTTTTACTCCCTCCCGTTATCTGAGGCATCTTTTTCTTCGCTTCTTCTCCGCTGGACACTTCTCACATCCACCCTCTGCCCCCGACCACCCCTGGCCCGCCTCCGAACCCTTTTCCCTCTCTGCCTTGCCTGGTGCCAGACCACCTGGCCCTGCCCATGGCTCCAGCAGCACCTGGCCACGCATCCACGTGGAAGGAATAGCTTTCGACAGTGGTTTTTTTGTCACGCTGGCTCTTCACGCTACGGTGCCAGCTCAGTCCTGACTCTTCCAGACAACGAGCCAGGTGGGATGGGGTGAAGAGCTCACTGTCAATGAGTATAAAGGCAGCGTAACCCATGCCCAAATGGCAAAAGATGCTTTAGTAGCACTTGTGTCCAACATAAAAGGCTTAGCTCATTAAAAATTCAAGTTGAAGCAGTTGAGCTTTGATGCTCTGGGAATACCAGCTTTCCGCACTGCACCATGTGGATATAAAACCCTGGGCAGACACATCGCCCTTTACCTCGCTCTGTCCCACGTGGAAGCCAGCCCCAGCAGCCAGCGGTGTGCAAGCTCTTCCACCGTCCCTGCCCAGCTATAGGCACGGCTCAGACTCCCCGCTTTTCTTCCATACATCTTTCCAGCCCTCTGCTGCTCTTTTTAGTCTGTGTACCTCTACCTCCACCTCCACTCTAGGTTTTTTTTCTTCTTGTCTCCCTATTCAAAGCTGAATCTAAAAATGCCAGCACTTTCTAGAGTGCTCTCCCAGGGACAGGGAGGTCCCTGACATCCAAGAGCAATGAAACCTCTTTCATTTTCATTGCACTGGCTTGTACATTTACTAAAGGTGACCAGGGAAGCTAGGAGCTTGCTGCCCTCATAAACTTCCCAGGATTTTTGCTAGAGGCATGATGTGCTCTCTGAGAGCTCTACGTTACCAGGGGTTTCTGGGAGTGAGATACAAAAGTGAATCTCACAATTTATCAAGAAATAGGAGAGAGGGATGCACTTCACGTTTATACAGTCAAACTGTCCTCATGCCATAGGGCAGAACTAGTAGGAAAACTGATTTGAAGGTAACATTCATGGGGACTTCTTTATGTGTAATGGTGCAGACAGCATTAATACACTGTGCCTGGTATAGCACTGCACAAGCCACCCAGGTGTTTTCAGCTCTAGAAAGACCATGTGCTATGAGGATGGGCTTTTAATGTGCTACATGCACTTAACGTAGTGTGCTTGGAAAAGTGAAATAAAGTCAGGGACTGGGTAGTCACAGATGTTGTTATTATGCATGTGCATGTGAGACTGGGCAGTGGGTAATGCAGCTCCTTCATGAGTGTTTTAGATCATTGAACAGCACAAGCGCTGTTGCAATAGGCTGAGAAGARCACACATGGGAAAGGAAGAGCAACCAAGGTCCTGCACGTGTCCCAGCAGCAGACAGATGCATTGCTGTGACAGAGAGCCTGGCAGCGTGGGGGAGCTGGGCAGTGGTGGGGAGGCCCTAGAGAGCTTGGGGGAAGAAAGAGAAGGCTTTCCAGAGGGGCAGAAAGCGGAGATTTATCTCAGCTAATTTTAGGTATTTAACCCTGGTGCTTTTAGCTCCCTCTATCTTCAGTAGAGGGAGAGAGGCATTTTCAGAAGATGGTTTGGACCAACTTTGTGCAGAGGTGCCTCCTTTTCTAGTGTCTGCAGAGAACATTTAAAGCAATGAGGCTCTCAACATTGGAGTTAAATGTAGGAGGTGATGAAGTCAGGCTAAGATACTTATATATATGTCTTTGGTATATACCTTTTCTCGTAGTTCTGCACTGTGGAAGGGTTCATTACAGCCCTGATGGATGAGTATCCTCATCTCCTGAGAGCCAGGAAGAAGGTCTTCATCGCAGTAGTCTGTTTCATCTCTTATGTCATTGGATTCTCTAACATCACCCAGGTACAGATAGCTGTCCTTGTACCTCCATTCATGGCACCTTTCTAGTCACTTTGGCATAGCACAGCAGCACTGAAAGCTTTGGGAGAAGTGACAGCATCCCTAGGAGCCATCCTAATAAATGGATACCCATGGCTGGATAAATGGGCTTGCTCATCACTGCTACATCTCAAGTGACTTAGGATGCCTCTGTAATTTTTACCACCATCCTGTTGTCAGTCTGGCTTGGTTTCTTGCTATTTGCAATAAGGGCTCAAGCCAACAGAGCCAAGGCTGAGGGAATGCTTGGTGCAAAGGGTTAAGATAACATGAAGAAGGCCAGTCTGTTGGGGCCCTGAACCTCTGGGGCTAAAGCCACAGTTCACGGGTGTGGAGGTCAGGGCTGAGTGGTCTGGAGACCATTTGTGGAGCACTGTAGGTTCATGAGGAGGCAAGGCAGCAAAACTCCTGGAATGGGCAGAGCAGTCTAAATTAAGTGACTCCACCTAAAACAGAGAAAAGTAAGAAATCCTAGTGAATCTCTGCTTTTCTCCTCACCCTTGGCCATGCCTGAAGAACCTGGCTAATTGTCTGCAAGAGCACATCAGTTTTGCTGCTGGGAGCCRGACGCAGTGGAAACATTGCAACACTGGCTCTACTGTCCAAGGAAATTAACATTAAAGCCAGCAGATGCAGATAGTAGCAATCCAAGCAGCTGGCTGATATTGTCAACCATAATCTATAACTAAACTCCTTGACCCTGGTTTTGTCTCCTCAGGGTGGCATTTATGTCTTCAAGCTGTTTGATTACTACTCAGCCAGTGGCATGTGTCTTCTCTTTCTTGTCTTTTTTGAGACCATCTCAATTTCTTGGTGTTATGGTAAGCACAAAAGACCTTGTTCCTTTGTTTTCTCCATGGACACGGTGAGTTATTTCAGAAGCCTCCCACAGTGAAGCCAATGAAAACTTCGCAACTGAAAATAGCTTAGGCTGATAACTCCAGAAAATCAGGAGCGGAAGGCTGTCATCTCACTTCTCCAGGCCACCACAAAGACCTCAGCACAAACTGGCAGATGCCTAGGGTCCTGCCCTCTGGTCCTTCAAGAGGACACCAGGAACGTGGAAGCTGCTAGCATGAATTTGCTTTTGTGTCCCTGTACCCCATCCCCTCCAGCTAATGCTTCTCATGCCACAGCATTGTCACCCTCTTGCTGTGGCTGGCCTGTGCTGTGTCATGAGAAGAGGTGATGACCATGGTGCTGAGATGGGATGTTTTTTTCAAYGCTCATTTCTTCTTGTAGGTGTGAACAGGTTTTACAGGAACATCGAAGAAATGATTGGCTACAAACCTTGCATCTGGTGGAAGATCTGCTGGGCCTTCTTCACTCCTTTTGTCTGCCTGGTAAGACCTGGGGCATCCTATCTGCAGGAGTGGATCCAGAAGGACCTCTTAGTTTGGATGGGCTGTAGGGGAAACACTATGTTCTCAACCCACTGTAGGTCTGGTGTAAGGTGGTCCTAGGCAGACTTGAGATGGGTAAAGTAATACAGGAGCATCTTTCACTCTTCCCGCTGGAAATCACCTGTAAGACAAGCTCTAGATGATTGTTTTAATCTAAATGAGACCATCAGTTCTTCATTCTTCTTTCCGAGATGCCAAAAGATAAGCAAATAATTTACTGTTTTAAAAAGCTATTATTGGTTCTGGGGAAAGCTCTCAGCTACTCCAGCTCCAGCCTCAGCCCTTGATAGGCTTGTCAGAGCAAAAGCCGTCAGCAAATGCAGTATAACTGACTGCGGAGCAATTTTGCCTTTGCTGGTTCCTGCGCTTCCAGCAGGAGTAGTACAGAGAATGGTGTGAGAAGGCCAATGATAGGAAGATGAAGGCTCCTGAGGCCAGCTGTGAGGATGCTGTTAACTTGCTTAGGAGCTGGTGTGGAGGCATTGCTTATCTGAGTAGTCTAGTGAAGAAGGAAATCAGGGATATTCCAGTTCCAGCTTTTTACATAGGATAATAAGAAATAATATGAAATTACCACTTGGTGGGCTGAGAGCATCTAGACTAGTTTAAGGAGCTGTTGGTTTGTTGTAAGACTGTTGGGACCTAAGAGGATACCGAAGGAAAGAATTTTGCATGATTTTGCACGCCTTCACCTGCAATAGCTGGTGCTCTTTTCCCAGGGCGTGTTCTTCTTCAGCGTGGTGGAAATGACCCCTCTGACACTGGGAAAATACGTCTATCCCGCGTGGGGACAAGGCATTGGTTGGCTTATGGCTCTGTCCTCCATGGTACTGATTCCAGGATACATGCTGTACTGTTTCTTCACCTCAACGGGGACTCTCCGGCAGGTATGAACAGCTTCACCACTCCTCTTCTGCTCTCTGCTTAGAGTAAGCCCCCCACTGAACTAAGCCTAAGAAGAACCAAGCAGACTCTGCTCTGACAAAGTTGTCAGAGTACTTCAGGTTGGTGCTGCAGGAGCTCTGCGCACCCTCTCCTCCAGGAGGGCTCAAATCAGCCCCAGCGCACAGAACGGCCTCCGGTGACATGGGTTCGCTGGAGAGGACTTACTAGCACAACAGAGCACTAACATGTCTAAATGGCTGGGAGTACTGCCGGGCAGCACGTGGCTGGCTGTGTCTGGCCAAGTGGGTAGACCTTCAGGTAGTCTCTCCTTAGGTCAGTCCACTGTCCCTCATTGAGCTTTGTGTTGTCACCACCACAAAAAGGGAGCCCTCTTTCCCTGGATATCTCTTTGGTGCAGGGGACTGGAGCCCTGGAAGAGATTGGGAAGAAGTCTCTGAGGTTTCTTAACCCAGAGAAATCCCGATTCCCAGCAGTCCCTGGCTATGAGCATGGTTACCTGGCATGTCTCAGCGGAGAGATCAGCACCCTCCAAGCATGAAGCTTGAAATATCTCAGGGCTAGGGCCTGCTAGTGACAAACATGCACAGCAGTAGTTTGTCATGTGCTTTGTAAAGGGCACTCAGTGAATGAGGGGTTAAGAAGCAATGCAGACTTTTATGCAGGACCCACAATACCCACAACTCTGATCTTGTTTAAAACATTTTTTAAAATAATTTGAACAGGATTTTATGTAGCAGTGAATCATGAGTCTCTGTATGTCATACCTAGTAATTACTGTTAAGATTTTATTTACAGTGTTGACATTCAGTCTTGAGAGCACTGTGCACAAAGTCCCTGGCTCGATGCTGTCTGCTGCAAGCTACAAGTGTAAGAAGTCACGGCAGGGATGCTGATTTATGGCTTTCCCAGCCCAGCTGCAACAGCCACCAGACGCCATCTAAACCCCATGAGTTTACTTCATGGATACTGTATTTTGAATAATGTTGAATTCAGAAATGTTTTGGCTGGAATTGCTGGACTGAGGTCAGCTTCAGGCTCTCTACCTCTGAGGTCAAGCTGCAGGTGAATTTGACTTTCCTTCCTCCCAGCTCTCCATTTGGATGGGCTCTGGTGGGGGAACTGGGCGGGTTTGGTATCTCAGATCTGCTTTCAGTTTCTGGTCTCTGATCTGAGGTCGAGTTTAGGTTCTTGCCGTTTTGTGTTGAAGGCCAGCGGCAATTCCAATAGTAGGTCCTTTCTCAGATGTTTCGAGGACTCCTTATGCCCTCATAATATGAGCTGGAAAAGGGGGAAAAGGGAAGACTGCAAATACAGATATGGGTTCAACCCTTTGCTTAGGCTCAATCTTGTTTCCACTAGGGATGGTGAAAGCGTATCCTGGCATCCGGGGGCATCTCATGAGCATGTTTCCACCCATCCCCTCAGCACCTCGTGCAAACCAGCAGTGCCAGTCAGCAGCGTGAGTGGCTGGTGTGCACCCTCTCTGTCCCGCTCTCTCTCTAACAGCACCCACACGCATCAGGAGACCCAGACCTCCTCCCCACTGTTCATAGACCCAGGAGTGAGCAGCAGATGGCAGCAGGGAGAATGCAGGCTTCTGTGTGTGTGTATGTGTGTGTTGGTATCAGAGAGACAGAGAGAATTTTTGGCCTCTTATATGTGCAGATCCTGGATTAGTTTGTAATAGAGCTGGAGCTGGAGGGAAATTAGATGCCAATCCTGAATAAAGTGGTTTTGACAGACAGGAAAGATTACAAGTCATTCTGATCCTACTGAGCATGAATGTGAGGGGAAAAAAAAGACCATGAATGGCAGAAGCAGCTCAGTGAATATTTCAGGGACTTCACCCAGCAACAGCCACTTCAGCGGTATTGGAGAGTAGGAGCTTGTTTCCCTTTGCTGGAAAAAGCTTCTTCCTGACTTCGTGATGTCTATTCAGGTCAGGCTCAACCCTCCTCTGCCTTCTCTTCTGCATCTTACAGCATTAGTCCCTCCCTGACAGGCAAAAGTGATTCATTCTTCTTCATCGCTCCTGATGCTCACTCCACACGCCTCCAGTAATGACTTGCCCCTCCATATTTTCCTGGGTTCTTGCTTCACTTTACTTGGCTCTGCAATTTTCATTTGATCAGTTCAGGGTGACAGGAATTGCTGCTGGTGAAAAGGTTTGTGCAGGTGGACTGGTCTGATCTGCATCAGCGGCACAGACCATAACCTTGTCAGCCTGGTGTAGCTAGTTAGTAATGCTTTATAATTAACCCTAGTTGAAAAATTATAGAAAATGGGAAAACGGGTCTGCTCTGAAGCCTGTGACATTGCAGCTCTTGGTCCTACTTGCAGCTGGTATTGCCTGGTAACAGTTTGCCTGTGTTATAAGGGTGATCCCTGTATTTCAGATAAAAGGAGGAGCTGTTGTGCTGTGCGTAGCACCAAAGCAAAGGTGACTTGCAGAGGCTTTCAGTGGGTTGCTGAATGGCGCTGGAGGAGAAACTCCTGCCGCATGCACCATCCCCTCGCCCTGTAACTACGGCCACCTCTGAGGCTTGGGGCGAGGGGTCCTAATCCTCAGCTGCTGCCATGCCCCAGCTGCCCCACCACTGCCACCCCGGCTGACATGCTCTCTCCCTTCATTCCCGGGCAGCGCTTGCAGCAGATGACACAGCCCAAGCCAGAGGCGCACGCTCAGAACAACGGCCTCCAGCCGAAGACATCCTTGAATGGGAGGGTCTCAGATGCCGCCGTCTAGGAGGAGAGCCCGGACCTCCTTGCCCTGCCCCGTAGCTGCTCGCGCCACGTTGTCCCTCGAGCTCCTCCGGCACAGCTCGCTGTCCCTGGCTCCGTGGTGGCTTTCGCTTGTCGAAGAGAGGAACTGGCGGAGGAACCCTCTCGCATCTCTTCCTCCCGGCCTGGCTTACCAAGGCCCTGCACGAGCTGCCACCAGGGCGTTGTGCAGTGACCCTCTTCATCCTGCAACATCCTGGTCCAGGCTCTCAGGGAGGAGCAGCCAGTGCCCAGGTCTTCCTCCTCCTGACGAAAGGTGATGTTTCTAGAGAGTTTAGATTGATCGCTGACCACTTCTCTGTTCTTCTTCTTGCCTTGCCATGTGAATCTCTGCAGAGCATCCCATAGCACACTGCTGTGCTGTCACCCCAGAGAGCCAGCTGACACCAGGTTCAATCCCAGATGGTTGTAGACTGATCTAGCATAAACCAACACTAGCAAATGCATAACTGGAGGGGATGTGGCAGAACGACGGATTCCAGTGAGGAGTCCAGCATGCTGGTAGCTGTAGGACATCACCCCAAAACTGGAAAAGGGCATCAGGACAGTGTGTGCTGTTCACAGGTGCCGTGTTTCAGCCCTGCAGTCTCCAGCCATTATCACTGTATCCATCGGGGCTGGCACTGTGAGGCAGAGCCTAGCAGAGTAGGCAGCCTTTTTCTTCTGGAGCGTCCTGCCCTCTGCAGCTGTGTGCAGTAGCCACTCCCTGACCCTAAAATGCAGTTAAGAGGGTAAGTGGAAGGCTCTTTGCTAGAGGCTGTCCCAGTCTCCTACACTGACCCCACTCTGCTGCAATCAGCTTTGTGCGGAGGCAAGAGGTCTGCTGTGTGACGGGAAGACTTTCCAGCATGGTGCAAATCTCCCCCCCAGCTGGAGCAGGGCAGTTCCTGCCAAATACCCTCCCTGGCTGCGTCCCTGGATGGGAAGCAGCAAGATGCAGCATAGTGCCCACGGGTGGTTTAGCTTATACCTTGTTCCGGAAGTGGCAACACCTAAATCCCAGCCAGTGGAAGGCATGAGCTCCCGGGGGAGCTGGTAGGATGTAGCCACCATGCTTAAACCCACCCCCGTGAACCAGTGCCGACTTCCCTTGGGAAGTGTCTGTACAGTCAGCCACTGGCGCTGGCACATCCCGACTCCCAGCACACACAGCTTGGGGGGGCTGTGACCTGTTCTAGATGATGCTGGAGGAGTGTATAACACCTCGGAGAAGGCTGGGAAGTGTTTCAGAGCAGTCCTAAAGCAGCAGCATATTTCTAGTTTATAAAGCCTTGAGAAAGGGGGTGGCTCATCATAGCACCATGTGCAGGTGTGACAGTGATGCTCCCGTTTGTGACAGCCTCCCAATGACCCATGCGGAGATACCCACGTGCTCAGCATTTGATGAGCACCCATCGTACCTGTGCACACATGGCGTGGCTCAGTGCAAATTAGTCTCTCCCCTCCTTTGGCACCCCGACAACATTGCCAGGTCTGCTGGCCTGCCTTCCCGCCGGCTCGCACTCCCAGGCTCAGCTCAGAGTCAATGAATTCACAAATGAGTGTCCGAGGAAAGGTATGTCCTGCTCATGCTGTGGAGCTGTGATGTGATGCAGGTTGGCCCCGTGATGCCCATCCCTGGGACCAGCTGGTGCACAGGGCCAACCTGCTCTTCTGCTGGTCTGCCAGCCTGAGGATCGGTAGCGTAAAAAGGAAAGAAGTCGTCTGGTGATTAAAGCTGAAGTCGGTCACCTTTGGGGTTGGGTCCCCCTGCCAGCTTGCATCTCAATTAACATTGCTTTAGATGTGTAACCAATTTGTGTTTGTACATGTGGTACGTGCTGTGTCCTGGCTCTTAGTGGTCATGGCTACCAGGCCTTGAGTGTGTGTTTTGCAGTCTCCAACACCAGGAGCTGAGATCATGCCCTGTCCCGCATCTAATCATTAGGGTGTTTACGTCAAAAAAATCGCAGCTGTTAAATAGACATGAGGAAACGCTGAATTTACAGGTTTGATCTTGTAAAGCCAAAAGCCAAACACTGAAAGCTGCAATCATAGTTCATCACAATTAATCTCAGCCAGTCACAGACCTGTCATCTTTCCTTGTCCTGTAATTGCAAGCACTAGTATAGCTGAAATTCTCTATTCCACTTTCACCTATTTTTATAAACCGGGGGATAAAGGAAACCACTCTTTATGTACATGTATGCCCTTTGAGAGGGACATCTGTATTGAAAACAGATGTTAACCTCTGATCTTTGCAGTAATGACCTTCACTAGAAACCTGCTTTTGCTTGTGCATCCAGGTCACATAACCTCCCTCCCCTTAAATGCAGACCGAGAGTTGCGCAGGCAGGTGATGGGCAAAGGAGTAAATTCTTGAACGAGGCCTTAAAACCATGGAAGACTCCAATTTTTCCAACTTTATTGGGGCAGCTCAGGTCTGAGGTAGAACAAATCAGTGTCAGTGGTCATTTTTGAAACTCTTGGCCAAAGAGCTCAGTTGCTGGGAGAGCTGTTCAAAGGGTCATACTGTCCAGGTTGTTCCTCCAGGGGAGTGGAGAAGGAAGGGTCCAGAAAACAAAGTCCCTTCCCCAGTGGCTGAGGAAATCCCTAAATCTCCAATTCCTTTTTGCTGGGATTTTAGTCCCAGCATCTCTCTAACTTGTGGCCTTGCGTGTGGCAGGTGCAGAACATCACTCCAGGTGTAGCAGCAGGGGCTACCCCACACGTGGGCTGCTCATAATAACAATATTTGATGAGATTTAACCATTTGTTCAGTTTCCTACCTGTGACCTTCTCCTTTGCTCTCCCTCCTGCCCTGCTCCTTTTCATTCTCTTGCCTCACTTCTTCCCCACTATCATCCGTCCAGTGGAAATTATCTACCTCAGCTTGCTTCTTCCTGCCTTTTTGCTTCCACTACTGTCAAATTACAGCTCTCCCTCCTTTCTCTTCTCCTTTCTATTCTTTCGTCATTTCTATCTCTCTCTATTATTAATTACCAGCCTCACTTCCCTGCTTCTCTCATGTGCTCTCCTTCCAGCCTTATTACTTACTCCTGCATGCCTGTGGCTCAGCCGCTTGCTGTGCGCACGCTCAACCCTTCTGCCTGCTGAAAGCTGGAGCTCAGGACCCCATGGAGGAGCTCAGCTTTCTGCAGGATCCGCTCCCTAAGAACCAATTTCCATCCCAATGTCAAAATTATAATGAAGTTCCAGCTATCTTTTCTTCTTCTTTGCACCAGAAAGTGCTGTGCCAAGCAATGCTATCTCTTGGTATTACTAGAAGAGGCATTTCAACCCATATTCCACCAGTCTCTGCAGAGCTGTGCCTGTTCTGAAAGATTTTGTGGCCTTTCCTGGTTTTGCACTATTTTATTTCCACCATGAATGTTTGGATCTGCAAAGTCTGGCATTCGTAGCCTTGCAGGGAGGAATTGCCCTTAGTCAAGCTCTGTCTGATTGACTGATCCCCTTCTCCAGCATTTCAAACTCATCCCATCCTTAGTGCTAGAAGAGCCTTCCCACCTCCATCGCACGCAGGTTTCCCATCTAGTGAGAAGGCAGGGATGGGGACGGCACCTTGAGCTCACCCCACACCTCAGAAATGCCGCTACGTGCGGGTCCAGCGGGGCAGCCGTATCTGCGTGTTGACTTTTGGACGTCAGGCTTCGGATACCAGCTGAAAGGCACATGCCGTGCTCGGTGCCAGTGATTCCTCTGTAAGAACCGCTTTTGTGCTGTTCCCACGGTGTGTCACTTCTGCTGACCACCGCTCTGCTCCTCATTCCTTTCGGCTCACCCAGCAGAGAAGATACGTGCATGGCCAGGGGGTGGGATGCTCCCCTCTCCCCCATGCGGCGGTTCAAAAGGGGATCCTGCTCCCCTGTGCTCACCTACAGTGCTCCTGCCTTTTCTCTGCCCCCTCGCCTCCCCAGCACCTGCCAGCCTCTCCCTCCCACCACGGGCAGCGGCTTGAAATAATCCCCTGTGAAACCTCTTAATTCTAAGGAGCTATTTAGGGAGCTGTGCTCAAATCCCTCTGAAATCCTCTTTTTCCTGAGGGCTGCAAAAAATAAAATAAATGCCATTGCCCCCACCCTCTGCCACAGCAGCGGGGGCTGAGGGGGCAATGGGAAAGGCAGGATTGCTTCATTGCTGCTCAAGTGCTTGTTCCCCTGGAGATGCGGGTGCGATCCTCTCCCCCAGGAGAGGGGAGCTCTTCCTGCTGCCATTCGCCCAGATGTGCCCCAACAGCTGGCAGCTGGTTGTAAAACACGTGTGCAACGTCCGCAACACGATACCAATGCCGTATGGCACTGTAAGGCTTCGGCTAGCCGACCGCCGCATAGCTTGTAGTCTCTCCACAACTCTATTAAACGATGTATTGGGCGCAGTTGTGCTGTGCATCAGGGGGTGCCCTTAAAGCTGGCGTCATTCTGGATGAGCAACTTGTCCTTATCCCCCTCCTGTCCCAGGGGGATTCTCTCTGGATTGGGAGCCCCTGGTTGCATTTGGTGGTGATGGCCAAATGGGGAGGGGGTCTGCGCCACTAAGGGACRTGTCTGCTGTGGTTTTGCTTCTATTGAGGGCAACCAGCCCGCCCATGGTGGTGGATCTTGCACCAAGCACGCTACCTGCTTTCCTCAGGAGCTAAGCACATGAAACACGGTGCTCAGCACTGGATGCCAATACTGGCACTGGAGGCCACACGGTGTGCCCAAACAGCATGGTTTTCCTCTCCTGATGTCTGATCCTGTCTCTCCAGCTATTGGTCAGAGTCCACCTGAGCAGCTGAGGGGTAGGAAGAAAAAGCCTGGGAACTCTGAAACCTACTGATGAACACCTGGGAGCTAGCTCTTAAAAATGAGTGCAAGGACCATTCTGATCATTGAACCCCTCAAAGCCCTTGGAAAGGCAAGAGAAGAGATGTCAAGAGAGGGTTGAAAGATGGGGGCTCCCATGGGGCTGGCTACCATCTCCCCCTCCACCATCTTGGCCACTGCAGCAGCCCTTGGGTCAGGTACCTGTCACTTCTTCCTCCCTTCTCTGCTTTGCACCCTCTTGCTTGCCTGTCTCACCTTCCCTCTTTGGGGAGAGGCTTGCCTGCCCATGCCAGCTTTTCTCTCCTCCTTAGCCCTGCTTAGTGCCAGTGACCTGTCAGCCCCGAATCACCGGACAGGCGTGCCTGTTGCTGGGCCAGGGGATGGCCGAGGCGGGCAGTCTGGCAGCGAGCAGCGGGGCAGGCTCTGCACAGAGGCTGGGGCGCTGACCCTTCCCTGCTCACCCAGTCTCCCCTGTGCAGGGTCCGTGCCTCCTTCCTTCCCTGGAGCTTCCCACCGTCTCTGCTAGCAGTGCTTCTGCCTGGGGTGGGAAGCCAGTGCTGTTTCACTGACATCTAACAGGGGTGTCAGATGTTTTCCTCTCCCCTACTGACAGCCCTCCATAGCCTCGATGGAGGGGAACAAGGGCGCTGTGAAAGTGAAAGCCACAGCGCTGTGCACTCCAAGCATTTTAACAGCTTTCTTCCACTTTCTGCATCTTTAATAGTATGTTAAAGTGGTGCTTGTGGCCAGAGGTCCAGGCAGGCATCAGATCTGCTCAGAGCCACCTGGCAGCAGTGACATTACCACCCTGGCCCTCAGGGTTTKTTCACCCCATCAGGAGCAACCCCCAGGGCTGGTGTCCCTCCCTCCAGCGTGTCGGCTGCTTTCTCCAGCATAGGTCCCCACGTGTACTCTCCTGTGCCCCAGTAGTGAGCACTGGGAGGGCTGCCTGCAGGGCAGTGCGGGGTTTCCCCTGGCTTTAGCGCTTGCCCTGGCACATCCCAAGGGGGCTGGGACCCACATGCAGCTGTTAACCACTGGATAAAGGATTTTGAGCCACAGGGCCATGCCCATGGGGGAGCCCCAGGTGGTGGCCCCAGGGCAGACACTCAGGGGGCGACAGGGGACAGGGGTGGCATTCCAGTGTCCCCATCGCAGTGCTGGCTGAGGCGGCACCACCGAGAGCAGCGCAAGGCTCCTGCCAAGCACCCATCCATCATCCCTGCAATGCTGTCAGCCAGGAAGTGTCTGTGTCTGGAGACGCTCAGGAGAGGTTAGTGTTCCCCGGGCTGACACCTGATGGCCGTGACGCTGATGGAGATGCCTCCCGACAGCCTGGCATGATGCCGCTGAGCTGAAAACAAGCAAGAAAACAGCACCAGCCTTCATCGGGGCCCTGGGGAGCAGCCCCAGCCCCTCACGGGGTGGCATGTGTCCTCACCACGGCCCCTAGGGACCAGCAGCCCTCACCCCCATGGCTGCAGCCCCGTGCAGAGCAGCCATGGAGGGGTTCATGCTGGCTGTGTTTGTGCACCACAGGAGCTTTCTGCAGGGGACCCTGGGGGGTCCGGGTGTTTCTGCTTCTAGATGAGGAAACCCAACCCAGCGGGAAGGGACTTGCCTGACTCACTGGTGTAATGATAGCCGGGGGGGATCAGCCTCAGAGGGCCCTATAGCCACAGCGCAGGGCAGGCAACCTGCCCAGGGGGCACTTCTGCCCAGACACCACATCTCCTGTAAGCCCGGGGGCTGCCGGCAGAGCAGGGCATGGCTGCCCAGCTGGATGTTTTTCTCCCTCTGAAGGCTGCGTGGCTCAGAGAATGCTCTTGGCCGGTTTGCATTGCTTCGTGCTGTTCGGGAAAACACAAATACTCCCACAATGACCCTGTAAAGAAAAGCACCCGCGAGTTTTGTGCTGATGCTGCTGACCCGGCTCCAGACAAAACCTGCCCAGTATTTGTCCAGATAGGAGGTTCTACAACATAAACTCAGCCCTTGCCGTCAGCCTGAAGCGCACTGCCTCCCRTCTGCTCAATGGCTCCAAAGCTGTGCACACAGTCTTGGAGGCACATCGGCCCCTGGGCTGGCCCTGGGGGACCAGGGGCATGACACGGGGGCACCCGGGCCTCGTGTCTCAGCACACAGGCAGCGCTGGCCCCCTGCCCCGCTCCCTGCCCATCACTGGGGAGCCCGCCTGCCTTTTGGTTGCAGCTCGCCCTTGTCTGCATGGCTGAGCCCAGCCACCACCGCCCCCTCGTCTGCGCATCCCCCTCTGGCACATGCCAGAGCCGACTGACGTGCCTTTAAAAATAACTCCTCAGTGGGGACGGGGACAAGAGATGGAGAGGGATGAGCGCTTTTGGTGGGAGGGGGACAACATCCCCCTCCGCCTCCCCCTGCCCTCCCGACGGTGCCACAACGTCCTGGCTGAGCAGCCGCTCCGGGTCGCCACCTGCCCAGCCCATGGCACGAACGCTTCGATGTGTTTTTGAAGCGCGTTTGGTCCTGCAGGAGGGAGAGAAAGAGAGCCGGCATCTGTGTCCCCTCTCTGCATTTACTGCAAATGAAGGGATTAGGAATTATAATCCAAGATTCTTATTTTAAAGTGGCTTTTCAGCTCTGCGAGGAGAACTTCAGCATGATGCTCCTAGGGGAGCTGGGTGACAGAGCAGCTGTCACAGCCCCAGCCACCGCAGGCGCTTGGGCAGTGGCAGCCGCGGCTCGGCAGTGCCCTCCGGGCTCCTGCAGCGGCTGCGTGGGGTGACACTTTGGCAGGGAGGAGGTGGGGGGTGGCGGGGTGCTCTGCAGTCCAGGGTACAGGGGGTGTCCCACGGCTGGGCACCTGCCTTGGCACCGCGGAGTGTGTCTGAGTGCTGGGCGGGTTCTGCTGTCGGGCTGCGCCAATGGATTTTCAGRGGGTCCTGGATGCTTTGGGCTTTGAAAAGAAAGAGGAGTCTCTTTGGAGATGGAGGGTGAGTCTGTATCAGCCGTCACTGATTAAATGGGAGTGTGCTGGGTGAGCGGCACATCCACGGTGAGAGGTGTGCGGCAGCATGGTCCCCCTGGCAGCGTCCCAGCCACTGCCCGGTGGGGTGCCACATGCACCCAGCCCCATGGGGGCTGCCCCCATCCCTGGGGGCACCACAGCCCCCGGGATGCTCCCCCAACTGTGGGGACTCCTCCACAGGGCAGAGCCCCAGGATCTGAGAGAGATCAGCTGCTGCTGGTCCCCCATGGCAGCATCTGCTCCTGGGATGCCAAGTGCCAAATTGCACCAGCCCAAAGTGTCCTGTGGCCCCTGGGAAGCTTCTGCCTCTCACCGCCAGCAACTTCTGCTCCGGCAAGGAAACGTGATCTTTCTTCCTTTGCAGTTTTTCCCCCTGCTCCTTCCTCCTACTGCATTCATGGCAGACCTGTGTGAAATGTTAGCAAACTGCTGTTTTTTTCACTGGCATCTCTGCTGCCTTTCCCTCTTCTAATTATTATAGCAGTGCCTCTTCTAGGACAAGTCGACAGATGCCCAGGGTTTTATCTTTGAACAAGCTATTTAATAAGGGCTTCTGCTTTTCCCTTGCGCATTTCTTTCCTGGCCGCTTGTCCTGAGCTGCTGGATGAGTTGTCCTTTTCACTGGGGACGCCAGAAGACGTGAGCTGAGGCTGAAGGCCGAGGTCAGATCCCAGGGGATGGTTTTTTTTCTTTCCCTTTAGAAAGGGAAGATAATTCTACCCGGGTTAATGTGGCCTTTGCTGAGCAACGCTCTCCCTCCCTACAAAAAGACGTGATGGAGAACCAGTCCCCACAGGGAGGTGAGAAGGGCTGTGTCAAATGCTGGGTCCTATGAGGCAGATCCTAAGTGCGCAGAAAGCTGATGTAAGTGCTGAAAGCAGCACGCTGCCTGCTCACGCCAGCTGAAACCCACCTCACAGGGACCGACCTGTGCTCTGGCTCACGCTGCTCTCAGCTGCGTGGCTTTGCTGTGGCCCACTGGGTGCAAAGGAGGTAATTCCTTCTGTAGGCAGAGGGTCACAGGCTGTGACTGGGAAGATAAAGGAGAGCTAAGGTGGCAGGAATCAGCCAGCCAGTAAGTGGGGCTGAAAGCTGTTTCAGAAAGCTCAAGCTGGGATTTCCCCCCACTATTGCTGACTCCCAGGCTCTGAAGGGGATGTACAAGGACCTAAACCCTTYTGGACCTGCTCCAGGAGCAAGGGGGAAGCTTCCCTTTGCACAAGAGCAAAGACCAGGGAAACAGGAGGAGGCTTTGGGCACCAGCTGCCTTGTGGCAATGCCTCAGTGGAGACCCAGCACCAGGCACCAGGCCCTGGTATGGCCAGGCTCACTTCAGTGACTATTATTTTCCCTGTTTTTACCGTTTTTTCTCCGTACTTGGTTTTCCTAAAGAGTTTTCAAAGCCAGGTGGCTTGGGGATGAGATAACATTAGCACCGAGGTGTTTGGTGGCGGCGCCTGCCCCAGTGAGAGGGTTACTGTGGGTCTGGGCTCCCCGCACGGCAGGGCTGTGGCACCGCTCACTGTTTTGTTTTCCCCTACCTTTATTCCCCCCTGCCTAGGAAGCTAAAGAGGGTTTTGTCGGCTTCTCTTGCCTTTTACTTGRATAGTTACACCTGTTGTAACATCAGCTGTCCCAGGTTGCTCCTATTCCTGCCAGGGCTGCTTGTCCTGGCGGGGAAAAGGCCCTGCTCGTAGCGTCCCAGGAGGGCTGGCGTCCAGCTAGATGCCATCAGAGCCCGGCTGGCAGCCCCCCGTGCTGTGCCCTGCCTGCCTGCCTGAGCCGGGATTAGCTGTTTCAGGCTTAGCCGGAGCCAGCATAGTCTGCTCAGAATATATGGATTTGTGTTTTCCTACAGGGAACATGTTGTCCTCCTCTTCCTGTGCTGCCCAAATACTTTGCTTGAAGTTTTTTACAAAATGTAATGAATAGCTCATTTCAAAAAGGCGGTGAGGGGAGGAAGGGAGAAGCGCTTCCCCTGTCGCAGGCAGTGTCGGGAGGCAGGAGGGTGCGGAGGCAGCTGCGGCGGGGGCGTACCAGCAGCGACATGGTGGCCGTGGGAGGAGTGAGCATCCCCCCCATACCGTCGGGCTGCGCATTGTGCGGAGGAGCGTCAGGGCACCCGCGGCTGCTGCCAGCTCAGAGYCCTGCAAAGCCGTCGCCTTTCACTGCATGTCGCCCTGGACTGACCCAGCTCTTTCCCAGCCAGCTGTGCAAATGGCACGGGGTGGCAATGGAAGGACACAGACGGCTTTAGTGTTCTGTGGGTGGACACCAGTTTGCAGCAGGGTGTGGGAGGAGGCTGCCCTGTTCTCTCTGATTTAGCAATGGGAAATTCATGACAGTAGCAAAGAGGGGCCGCCAGCTCCGGGAAATCCTGAGCGTGCAGCTGGGCGAGTGGCGGAGAGGGGCAATTGCTCCTGTTGCTGGCACTGTGTGAGTCCTGTTTGATCAGCAAGTCTATGAGTAGTCAGCATGAAGCTTCTGCACATTTGAGATGAAGAGCTGAAACATACTGAAAAAATCAAGACTTCCATAATGGGACAGAATAGGAAGGTGTATATGGAATATCAGGATGGGCACATTTCTCTGTCAGGCACTTAAAGTGCTTTTTCTGCTACAGCCTTGGCCCCACAGTCCTGTGGAGGAAGATCCTTCCCTCTCCCTTCCACTCCCTTTTTTTTTCTTTAAAATGAACTTAATATTGTTTGGGAGACTCTACCCTTCAGGAGGAGGAAGGCTTAGGAAGACAGGGCTCTTGTTTTCAAGAAGTCACTGATGACTATGCCGTATTGTCAGACCCCAAGGCTAGAGTATGGGTGTGCATAAAATAAGATCCTACCCTACACGCTTGAGAACGATCCCAGCTTGTGGATTGTATGGATTAAGGCAGAAAACACAGCTCCTCAGCCAGCTTTTAACCTCAGTTGCACTCATTAGCTGCAAGAAAGATGCTCCAAGACCAGCCAAGTGTGACAGAGCTCCTAAACTGGTTAAATCCCACAGCCCTACTCACCAGTTGTCCTCATCCTTGAGGCACCTGCTTATTTTCAGCCACCTTTCTTAGGTCAGGCAGGAGTACGGGCGTGACTCCAGGTTGCTAGACTCAGGATCTGGGCAGTGACTTACAGAGGGGCACCTCTCCCCCAGCAGCTGGCGATGACGGGAAACCTGAACCTGTGGGGAACGGTGGAGGCCGACTGTGATCAGCTGTCCCCCAGGCACCCCCGAGGCACCAGCACAATCTTTCCAGAGTCCCCCAGATGAGGTGGAAAGGGGCCCATCGCGCCCCGCACACAGCAGTGACGTTGCAGGCACTGTCCCCTCGCTGTCCCCGATAAGGGACTGTGACACGGCAGCTTTGGGTTTGCGGTAACCTTCCAGCCACCACACTGCTCCCCGAGGGCTCCACTCTTTGCGTTGGCCTTGGGACAGGTATCTGACCCCAGGGACAGCGCCTGTGAAGGGGGAGACAGCAGGCTGTGTAGTGTTGAGTTCAGCGGCGAGTCTTCTGCATCTTGCTTGAGAGGGGGTGGGTGGAACCCACTTACAGCAAAGCACTTGAGGGATGCGCTCAATTTAAAGTCCATCTTAAAAGTTTCAGAGAAAAATTGCATCTCAAAATTCTCTGTGGAAAAGAGCGGCATATTTTGATGAACTCTGAACGCATTGTATATATGTTATTGCTCATTATGTATACTGTTTAGATATAACAGTGTACAGATGCAGCGTGACAGTTGTGGTATGTGCTTTTTGGATTGTAATCTCTTTGTACCAGCACTACCTATCTAGTCGCAAAGGGACCTGCCATCTTCCGATTAATAATAGTATCTGCACATTGGAGCAAGTTAGGAGTATTTCACATATAGACAATCTGTTTTTATTGCTTTCATCTTTACAGCCAGGTGTGTCATCTAAACATCAGGCAGAAACTTCTCCAATAATCTCCTGTTTCAAAACATCTTAGAAAATGACTGTTTGGGATGGGCTGATTTATAATATATCCGTGGCACACAAAAACATAAACAGAAGCCTCTGAACTCCTGGGAAATTTCCTGTCTGTGTCTCAGAGGGTTTTCTGTCCTCCCAAGTGTTTCACTGTGGGCCTGGGGGTCTAAGGGATTCTTTGAAGCCAGCAAAGAATTTGCAACCTATAGACAGGGTTTTTTAGCAGGTGCAATCTGAACCAGCATCTGCTCAACTCAGCTGCAAAGGTGTAGGTTGCCTTCCCCCATCCATTGCAGAGGAGAGCTTGCTTTGTGTGCACGTGTTTGTCTCTGATCATCTCTCTCATCCCTGTGCAGAACTTCACAAAGGTCAGTTTCATTAACCTTGGGGTTATGCTTTGTGTAAATATGCATGTATATCTGATTTGCATGGGAAATGTCATTTTCCGTACGTGTCTCCCATCCAAATGTTAACCAAGCCTGAGCCTACGTAGCTTGTGAGATGTGCTGCGATGGTAACTGCAGCCAGCACAGCTGTCCTGCTCAGGCAATGCATGGCTGCATATGCCTGGTATTTTTGTACAGCATGTTCAGCTGTGTGGATAGTAGAGGTGCCTACATGTTATCTGCCATATAGTCCTACACGTTGGCAGATGGTGTGTGCATTAACACACAGCATGTGCTGACGTCTCTGGGTGCATGAGTTTTTCTGTGCCAGCTGGCGTCCAACACATGCATTGGCACATGCGGCTTGTGAAGTTGCTCTCCTTGCTGCAGCGTGCACATGCAGCAGCATGTGCTTTGCATGGGTGTGTGGGCCTCCTTCCCCAGAGGTGCAGAGCTACGCAGATGTGAGCAGAGGATTTGGGGCTGGCTCTGCTGCATGCCAGCAAGATGGAAAGGAAGGAGCTGCAGCACGGAAGGCTTTGCCTTCCTCCTGCCCCGTTTTCCTCTCTGCCTCACTGCAGGGGTGAATTTCACGTTGAGTTGCCGTCTCTTGGACAAGATTATTTCTTCCTGGTTTCCTCTGGATCTGATCCTCAGAGAGCCTGAGCATTGAGCTAGCTTCTGCTGCATTTGATGAAAAATGAGCAGTAGCTGCAGTGGGCTGCCCCGAGGCCAGCAGGAAGCCACGATGCTCAGCACTCCTTGGGAGCCCAGCCGTGGTGTGTTGCCCCTGTGCACGCCGATGGAGCCCAGGGACACAGGAGGGCGGCTGAGGCAAAGAAAACATTAGCGCACAAGTGACATATCTCAATATAATTTCTAAAACTCTATTAATTGAACAGATAAAATACCTTTGATCTATTTTTGTTATTTTGTTACAAAATATTAGCCATTTGGACTCTTTGCTAGGTGTGACCACACCACTTTTCTCAAAGGAAGCTTTTCTTGGTGATATTTACAGCAGGAAACAGGTACAGACAGACAGGTGCTTTCAAAAGCCTACACACAGGTAACACTTCTTTTGTTAGTTTTTTAAAAAGACACATTCAGATGGGGTTGTGACTAGTGTTGAAGAGCTGGGTGACTTCAAAGCTGCTGTCCCAGGCACGGCTGTGAAAGAGCAGGCAGGACAAGGACAGCTCTAGCTCACAAAACACTGTTGGCAGTCCCTGGAGCCTACACTAGCACAGTGAGGCGGCTGATGGAGCGGGAGATGGGGGAGCTTGCTCAGCAACTTGCATTTCAAAGCAGAGACTCTGCCAAGCAGCAGCTTCCTTGATTTAGGGCTCAAATTTGTTTTGGAAACCTCACAAACACGTGCAGATAGTCGCAGGTTGAGCCTTCTGAAAAACATGTAACAAAACTCAAACTCTTACAGCTCAGAGGCCCTCAAATACTTCCAAATCTGGTGGTACTTTTTTGTGAAGAAGTCTGAGTATTGATGAAATTCTGGTTGTGGACTATACCCACACCTGTCGTCTACAGGGAGGAGAGAAAACATGAACAGTGGGATGCTTTGAAGGTCTTGCAGAAAGCACTAAGTGTTGCTACCACAGTGGCCCAGATTATGGCATTAAAAGTACTACAGCAGAGGACAAACACTGCATTAAACTCAAATTGTTTGCACTAAGCTTGATTCTCCTGTCGCATCTTTCCATCCCTTTGCTACTGGTGTAAACACATTAATTTCACCAGACCTGCACCAGCATGAGCAAGAGAGAATCAGGATAGAGCCTGACAGTTTGTGTAATGCAGCTCTGTAGACCTCAGTAACACCTTGCTCTCTTCCACCTTCCAGCAGTGCCACCACCTTGTTTGGCTGCTGAGTACCTGACACTCGCTGCAGAATGCTCTTTACTGGGTTTCTCTTTTCTCTCTCCCCGCCTCCTTTTTTAATATAGAAGGATATGAATTCAGCAGCCAAAAGCCACTGGTTCATTTGGGTTGATCTAATCTCTGCAGCAGCTTCCTGCCTGATCCCACCACCTGAAAGATTGTGCTAGGTTCACGACCAGAATCGCTGCTGTCAAGAGCTGGTGATTTTTCTTTGGGCTGGTCCCTCCAGGTGAGCTGTGGTACATATTTTGTCCTTCATTAGATTGTCACTGACATGCTCCTTCTAGCCTGCCCCCTGTCAACGACTGGTCTGTGTGCAAGGGTATCTATTCACAGTACTACAGCTACACTGAGTCTGTGTGTCTTGCTTGCGTGTGGGAGGGCTTTGGGAGCAGACAATACAATAGATCAGATGAGGTGTAGACATGCTTTAAAGTGCTTGTCGTCCTTCGAGACCAACCTTCAAAGGAAAAAAAAATCCGTATTTTGAACTGAAGTCCGAAGGGCTCAGCTACAYGGTAGAATTTAGAGCAACCTGTTCCACGACAGCCTGGAATAGAGTGGTTTGGTGTCTCTCCAGCTAAACTTGACAGAAGATGTTGTAGCCGGCAGGCTAGAAGATAGCAAGAGTTATCTACGTTTGCTTCTCTGTCCAAAGCTCAAGGCCAGCATTAGCCTTTGCAAGGTCAGGGAAACGGAGCCAACTCGCCCTGAGAGACTGCTGCGCCTCAGGTACCTTGGCACTTCAGTTAACTTGCTTCCATCCTTCATCCAGCACGAAGAAGGGAGTCTCATGGAAGCTTCCTTATTTCTTCTTTACATTCTTGTAGCTCTCCCAATCAATTATTAAAGCAGCAAACCTCTCTTGTAGGAACTTCATAGACATTGTTATAAATATTTTATCTAAAAAAATTATTTCATCAAGTACCTTAAGGTTTTTGTTGTTGTCACTTCGTGTTAAGTGTCAACTAAAATCTAATTTATTTATTTTAACACACACGGAGACCTTCAGTGGCTCACTGCACTCTGGGAAAAAACAAACAAGTACTGCCACGCCTCTCAAGACAGCGAAGTAACTGCTGAGAAGGCAGGGCAGTGCCAGTGCCTCCTGGATACCACCCCTTTCACCACAGCAGTGAGTAAAAATAAAAAGGCAGCCACACGCTATGTTGACTGGACAATGGCAGGTGCCACACGTACGCTTTCCCAGGAAGCTAAGGGCAGGTCGGATGAGATCCCAGCTGCCGTGAGGTGGTGGGGTGTCACCCTGGAGGGAGCCAGCAGCAGATCAGGCCAGCTGTGCCTCACAGCTGGCTGGAGGGTGCAGGGCTGAGCCCTGGCTGGGGGTGAGGACCTCTGCTGGGCCCAGCTTTGAGATGTGGAGCATCCTCACTGCCCTGGGGGGCTGGCTAGAAGAAAGCTTCTCTGGTCTGGTGGGAGACTGGCCTTCTGTTCAGGGTTTTCTTACCATCTTTTCTGTCTTCTGCTTCCACAGTCCTCCCTGAGGCTGTGCCTGTTGGCTCCTGGTCAGTACATCTGCTATTGCATATAAAAGCAGCAGCCTACTGCTCCGCTCCAGACAGCTAAGACCTGTTGGCACACCTGGGTACATGGGTCAGGCTCAGAAGGGGACCTGGAAGTGAGCAGGCTCCTGCCCTGGAGGGCTTCACCCCAGCCCCTGTCCACTTCCCTAACCCCAGCTGGGCTTATGCCCAGGTCAAATATGTGAACTCTTTCATCTGAACATTTCAGCAGAGCCAGCAGACATCCAAAGAGCACTGAGGGGAGCCAGTCCCTGATGCACTGTGGTTTTTGTCACTGGCAATAGCCCCAGAGATGAGCATACTGGCATAATCCCTAAGGAAATTGCTGTGTGGCTTTTACCCCACGAGGTAAAAAAGAGTTTCCTGCATCTGTCTTCACTGCCCCTCTTCCCTTGACATTTTGCACATCCCCACCACTGCCAACAACTCCTGCCACTCCTCACCCAGCGGCTGTGTCATCAGCACCCAGTGCTCATGTCTCAACCTTGCACAGGCAGGAAGAGCATTTCTTTCTTTCTCTCTTAAAATAAAATAAAAATAAAGGCCCTAAAAGGCATTCTGTCCTATTTTAAAATCCTAAAGTTGATCTTCTTAAGCCTCAAAGGGAGATTGAGTGAGCGAGACCAAAGCCTTTAAGCTAATTAATACCTTCCCCTCCCTACTGCTCAAAGAGATTTTTTTTTCTAAAAATACATCCATAGCCCATTTTCAATGCTGTCTTCCTTCACATCAATGTCCCCAATAAAGCAGAGGAGCTGAGCTGTCATCTCTGTCTCAGGATCTTCCCCTCCCCTCACTTTGAAGCGGGGATAGGGAGGGAGAGAGGAGAAGAGGCCCTGGAGTCTGGTATCTGGGTAGCTGTCCTATAGGAAGGGCTGATGGAGGCAAGAGTATAGCCAGGCAAGAGATACAGATGGGACCTCACGTGGGTGGTCTCCAAAAAGCCCCTTCCCTCTAACACAGGAGGAAGAGCCCAAGTGAAGGGATCATCCGCCCCAGAAGGTGAACATAACATTTGGCTTTGCTTTCAGAATATAAAAAAGCAGGTGGGCAGGAAACGCAAAACCAGCTAGAAGGAAGACAGCAGAGGTGGGTCTGTTTTATGCTAGAGAAGACAAGCTTCGCGCGCGCGTGTGTGTGTGTGTGTGTGTTGCGGTGGGAGGGCACCTCTTGGTGCCATCTCTTTGGAAAAGTATTCATCCATTCCAGGAAGATCCCTGGGCTTAATCCTCTCCTTCTGCTCCCTCAGAACTGCTTGTTGTTTCCTTTAGTAAGCATGCGCCATACATACGCTACCATACAGGTGTATTTACATGTGATGAGGTCTGCTAGGTCTCAGCAGAGGTCTCTGGTACAATGCTCCAATATAACAACAGAAAGAGTTTTGGTGTTCAGAGTGAGGCCATCTTTGCATTCTACTGCAGCTCAGGACAGTCTCTCCTCCTCTCAAGCTCTCTTTCACTCGTGCACTCCCTCGCTCGGAACCGGCTGCTGCAAGGAGATAATTGAAGAGCAATGAGGAGAAAGCATGGCAAGTGGTACAAGTTCTCAGCTCCAGCTTAGCAGGCGGCAGCAGCGGTGGCAGGGGGAACTCCACCCCTGGGAGTGCCCCAAGGTCAGTCCTTGGCATGGGTGAGTCTGTTTCTCTCCGAGGCTGGCGAAGTTTTGGGGTGGGTACAAACCTATGGCCAGGTAAATGCAAGGCAGGGAAGGAGGTTGAGGAGTAGCAAACGGAAGACACAGTGCCTATAAAGCAGCAGGTCATCGAGCCTCTCGGGAACAGGGCAGCAAAGTGCTAGATGGGGATGGCATGAGCACGGGAGGCCAGCTGGGCTGGCGGGGTGTGAGGATGTGTGAGCATGTAGGTTGGCAGTTTCTATAGATGGCTCCTCACAATTAGCATCATCTTGAGGGGAGACAGGGTAAGAGTTAGGTCAGTCAGCTTTTTTTTTTTCTTTTCTTCTTCTTTTACTAAAAAATAAATCACAAACTAGATCTCTGTAGGCAGAAAGGGTCCCTGGGAGGTGGTGGGGAAGGGAAGCAGGGAAGTCTGTGCTGTTTTGGTGCTGGTGGTGTGGCTACACAAGGCTGCGTGAGCCACTGGAGTACCTGCGCCTCTGAAGCAGGGAGCTGGGGGGGCAATACTGGTGAGGGTGGTTGTAGGGAGGTGGTGGAGGTGGGAGGGGAGGCTGATGGACCAGCTTCATGGGGGTCCCGGGGAGCCCACTGCCCACACTGCGCCAGGGGGTGGAGGTGCAGGAATCGGAGGTGACGTAGCGTGTCAGAGTCTGGTTGAGGGCCGGCTCCATTCGAGCGAGGCACGGCTTGTCCAAGACAATGACTTTGACAATCTGCTGGCACTGTACAAGTGTCCCCGCCGAGGCGGGGTGCGAGGGCACCAGTGCTGTCTCCAGCCGGTCCCGTGGCATGTTAAGACGCGTGCTGGGCTGCATTCCACTCTCGGGCCCCAGGGCGGAGTTGTGCTGGTACGTTTGAAGCCTGTTGTGAATTGACACCTAGTTTAGAAACAGCCAAAGAAGCATTAAATGTTACAAGACTTTTCCCATCTGCTGCTACTGGCTGCCCTGAACCCCCACCAGCCAGCCTCACATGCATTAACCACCCCCCCCCCCCCCCCCCCCCCCAAAAAAAAACAGAACAGGCACAACCCCCGGCTGCACAGCCCCCTCAATAGCTCCATCGTCCCCATCTAGGCCTAAGTGCCCCTGTCCTTTCCATCACGTCAAAGGCGGCAGGGCCGGCGTTCCCAAATGCAGTGCAACTTTGATTATCCAAATGGCACAGGGAACGCAAGTCAACTCTACGAGTGGAGGCGTCCGTGAATTCTCATGGTAATGAACAGACCTCAGAGGTCATGCCCTTGTCCCCACCAGCAAAAAGGAGARGGGAACCAGACAGCAAGGTTTCAGATAATCGAGGTTGTACGTTTCAGCAAAATGACGGTAGCTGAATCTGAGATAGAGAGAGACAGAGAGACTCAAGCCTTTCCCAGCTCCCTGCCTTTCTGAGTAGGAAGGTACACCACATGACYGGCTAATCTGTTTACAAAGGAGAAAGCAGAAATCTGACACACTCTAGCAAAAGGCAGCTCCCTCTGATCCGTTTGATGGTTTGTCAGTGAAAGGAAATGATTTTCAAAAAAAGAAAAAAGAAAGAAAAAATGCCTGTCTAGCTCATACAATGATAAAAGAAATTAATGATGAAATGGCAGCAGATTAGATAATCTCAAAGAAATGGAAATGCTCCTCTGCTGGCAGAGTATTACTTGGGTGGCTGAAAGGGGTAAGGGAAGCAGGAGGTCATCAGGGTCCCCACAGAGAGATGCTGATAATGGAGTCAAATAAGGGAGCTCACTGAGTCCAGTTTGAAAAGGAGGAGCTGGCCTGGATTGGAGGTCCCTAGCAGGGGAAGCACAGCAGGAAAATGGTGCTTCCTGAATGGTGGATGAAGTTATAGTTCCTCCTGGCAAGGACATGGGCTGATGGAGACCCAAAACCAGAGCAAAGCTGCTGGCTCAAAACAGAATATCAGTCAAGTGACAAACCCTGGGTAGGAAACAAGTGCTTGCAGATTGACATGGCACTTCCAGCTAGGCAGGGGTACAGATGGGCAGATGGGACAGTGGGGGTGCCCTGATGGTCTGGCATGTTGKGCAGCAGTGCCAGCAACTGGGAAGGAGAAGCTGTGGAGTGGCCAAGCTTCCCACCATGCTGGAACAAGGATGAGYTGTCTGTCCCTACTCAAGCATGGAGGTTGCTCAGACTCACTGCACAGCAGGACATAATATTGTGTCAATATTTATTCAGGCAGTGGAACATCCCCTAGGAAAAACTGGTTGCTGGGCCATGAAGTGCTAATGACATTAGGATACATGGAAGCTACTCTCCACAAGGAAACGGTCCTCCCAACAGGAATAGGAAATCGGCTGGGAGAGGCACCTTCCCCAGGAAGGGGGGGTCTGCAGGGAAATGGGGTGCTCTTCAGGGAAAAGAAGCAGCACCCACTCCCCACAGAGAAGCTGAACTCTTCAAGTAAATATACTATGACAAGAGGGGAAAGAACTACCCTAGAAAAGGGCAAATTCAGGACAATGGAGATACTCCAGACAGGGAGAGAGTAGGAAGTAGTAGATAAGATTTTCAGTGTGAAGATCGCATTTTCCTGTTTCCTCACAGGCAGTGGGAGTATGGGTGTCTGTGAAGAAACAGGCAACCCACTGGATGCTAGACATCCCTGCAAAGATAGATGTACACAGGACAGCCAAGCTCCCTACCTAGGAAGGTGAAGCTCTAGGGAAAGTCTCTGGTATACAAAGGCCATGCTTAATCCCCTTCAAGGGGGGATGGAGAGACAGAGCTGCAGAGATTGTGCAGGAAAGCTGGGCTGCGGGGAATTTGCATGTGATGCTGCATGGAGTTAGCATGTCAGGGAAGTCTTCAGTGGGGTTCTCAGTCTCCCCGTAAGCAGTGGGGTGGGTTAGTCTACAGCGTTTGGGAGCTTGGTCCATGAGGGATGTTACAGTTATAAAAAAGGATTGAAAATGCTTTGAAGTTTAGTTTGGATTTGAAAGTTGTATTACCCGTCCTAGCAGTAACTTTTAATTGTATCTCTGGAAATTGGTAAAATTGTCAGTCTGGCTGGGGAGGCATTGATTAAAACCTGAGAAAAGAAACAACAGAGAATGTGAGAAGAGCTGAAGTGAGGGAGAATTACTTACCTCAGCTGCTCTGCACTCTACTTACCTCCACTGTGCTGTCCGAGACCTTCTCCCCCAAATCCTTCTTGCCTTTAAAATAAAACAAAAGATCTCACTCATGAGGTCTATACCTCTAGTCAAGAGCTGGCCCTCATAGTGTGGACYGGAAAGCTAAAGGGAGAGGTACAGGACCAAACAAGACTCTTGACTGCAAGAACAAATCCAGACCCTCTTGCAACCTGATAGCTGCTTAGTGGGGTAGGGGGAGGCCCCTTTGGGGTCCTACCCTTAGGGCCTCATCTCAGTGCCATTCTAGTGAGTTGGTAGCCACTCACTTCTGCACTTGACTTTTGCTGGCATACAAGCCAAGGCATGAATGGACATAAAGCCTTTGATACAAAGAGGCTGGTCCAAAGTGTTGGTGAAGAGGCTGGAGGAAGTTGATAGTGCAGTTACTGTGTTGCATCAGTTCAGGGAAGAAAAAGTGGGCCAGGTTCTCCAGCGGTTACCCATGCTCCATCAGTACCCCTTTGCTAGATGTTACAGCTACAGACTGGGTAATGAGACTTTAATGGCTTTTCTAGCGTATTTGAAGAATGCATATGTTCTCATATTTCCACTATTTGCCCAAGGCTAAAGGATACAAAACTGACATTTCTTTTTGCAGTTATTCTCACAGGAATCAATGAGAACACATTTGCAAAGGCAGCACTGCTTCACCAAGAGAAGTTGGGTGTCCTCTTACCTGTTGGAGAGCCTTGCTTAGACTGCAGTTCCATCTGGGCTCCATTGGTCCTTAATGAGAGAGTCTTTGCCCCTTGCTGTTTCTCCAGCTCCCCTGCAAGACAGACACATGGCAGTGAATGAGGAGAGGGATGGAGGGAAAGACACCAGCGTATTGAAGGAGCAATACGGGAAGTCAGCAAGGAGAATTAATCCAAGAAAATGACAAGAGAGTGTCAAGAAGGGAGGGAGAGAGGAACAGACAATTAAAAAACAGAAACTGGAGAGGACTTGACATGTGGAGGAACTTGTGTATCTCCACATGATCTTCTGTGTATGACCTGCATTTATACAGAATAGGTTATTGCTGCACAGGAGGGGACCRCTGATGCTGAGCTACTTCAGCTTATCAGTTTATACATGGAAAGGCCATCAAAGGGTACACGGACATCTAATCTGTGTAAGACAAGCCACAGAGGGACACAGTACAGACTGCTTGTCCCCTAGACATTCCTGGAGTGAAGACCAACTCTGCTAAGGCTACCAGACCTGTCCTGTACTTCCCAGCTATCTACAGATCATATTTGCATAGTCAAAGGAGTATGGGAAGGAGAAGAATCTTCTGGGTCTGACAGTCTAAGCTTCACTATTCCAGGCCACTGTATCATACACCCTGTTTCATAAGCATCATAAGTAGTTAAGTGCTTCCATTTCTCCTGCTGGTGGGTGGTTACAGAGCCTGACTGCTTTTTCACCCTATTGGTGAACACAAGAACAATCCTGTGCAGACTTGTGCTACTCATCCTCTTTCCCCTTGTTCCTGAAGAACCCGTTTCCTTTACCCTTTCTCCTTTGTAGACACACGCAGTGTGATGGCATTGGAGTGTGAATTGTATTAGAGGCCCTTACATTCAATTCGTATCTGTTCCAGCTCTGTCACTTCTGCTATTGACTCTTTCAGGTCTTCCACAAACTTCTGCATTTCCTCAGCACCCAGAGCACAGAAGTGTAGTACCTGTTTCTTCTCTGAGCCCGAAAGTGGAGTCACCAGTGTGATGCCATGGGGGTAATCTGTAAAGAAGATGTGTCAACAAAATAAAGAGGCATTAGGCATTCTTGTTGGAGTAGTTGGCTGCTTTGGTACCTCTGCAGGATAGAGAGCTTCCAACATGAGTCTAAAGGAGTGGCCTACCTAGAGTTTGTCACACTGCAAACTGCGGGAACCTGTGGCATTTCAGCCCTCCAAGGGAACAGAATGGCCAAGCTGCCGCAGCAAGGCAAGTGCCACCAGCACCACAGCACTGCCAAACACAGAAAACTCTAGCTCTTAGGTACACTTAGTGCAACATTGGCTCTGGGAACCTGAGCACACAGGTAGGACTATAAGGCCCTTCTGAATCTGTGGAGGAGTAAACAGTATATGTAAGAGGCCAACAACACTTTTTCTCCTGTGGGAGATGCAGCAGGAGAGGTTGGCTCCTGGAGTCAAAGCCAGTACAGCCATTAACATCCACAGTGGCAGGACTTCTCCCCAGCCTCTACTTCCATCAGCACATAACATGGCAGGGGTGTTAGCACGGCATGGCTGGGGAGCGTATCGTGCTGTGCAGAGAGAACGGTAAAGAGAAAGATGTGGGTTTGTAGGTCTCTGCTTAGTATTCCCCAACAGGCAAAACACACAGGAATGTAAATGAAAGGACATGTCCAGAGAGTGAAAATGCCACAACAAAAGGCCTTGTGTTTTAAAGATCAGGTTGGGTGCAGGGAGGTGGTGGCTGGAGATTCAGCCAACAGAAGCAGAACAAGAGTGTGCAGAAAACTTGCTATGCTTGTGACTGGACTTTATCTTTTGCTCAATGGCCAGTGGTTTCAATCCCTTTTCTCCCTCCCTCTCACCTTTCTCTACATTTAATTTCTCTTCTCCCCTGTCCTGCTTTCTCTTTTCCTCCACTGCTCCTGCATCTGCCTGCCTTCCCCACCATCTTCCTTTATCAGTCTTTACCAAACAAGTCAAAGGACCAACCTGCTCTTTGCTGCCAGCCCTCAGCTCCCCCTGTTTGTGTCCCAGGCCCCTTTTCCCACCCTGTGTCTGTCTCATCTGTTCAGATCACAAGCTCTTTAGGACATCTGCTTTTCTGTCTCTGSAGGGGATACGCAACAGGATGCCTTTGCCAGAAGATCCTTGGGCACTCCCAGGATCGTCACGATACCCCTGAAAGCTGATCCCAGCTCTGATGGTGCCTCCTGGGGATGCTCAGTTATGAATGACTCTTTTGTACATACAGGGATGTGAAAGCCTCTGCATGTTGCAGAGGGTAGGGTGTTGAGAGAGTGACTCATGCTGCCAATAGGGTAGAGGGAGGATGTAAAAAACTTAATATAGCCACAGTGCTGCTACAGTCTTSCTTCATTGCAGCATGTTCTGCAGGTGCTCACAAAAACCCCAGTGGGCATCAGCCATGCTTGCCTGGGACTGCTGTGCAGCCCCTCTGCCTGTGCCAGCAGGAAGCCTGCCTGTTTCTGGAACTCCTCCACCACACAACCAGCCTCAATCATGACACATCATGGCTCTATTCCCAGACCATCAAGGTCAGGCTGACTAGGGCTGGCCTCTCGCCATGCTTTGGTGGGTGCTGTTCCAAGGGCTCTGCTTCTGTCTTGGGAAGCTTTCAGCATGGCACAGCATGGCACAGTGCAGGGGAGGTGGCAGCAGCACCTGGGCCTTTATCAATGTCAAAGGTAGAGGTGGGCGTTGTGACTTTGGGCATGAGGGGAGAGGGGCTAAAGCTGGCAGCAACAGTTTTGTCAGCGAGGTTCTCCACCTACAATTGGCTCCTGATAGCTCAGTGAGATGTATCYGGGGATTGATTCCCTCATTCCTCCCCACTAGTGCTCTCTCTGCCACCATGAGAAGCCAGGTCCTTCAATGAGCTTAAGTTCAGCCCTTCTGCAGGTGCTCAGACCTAGTGAGAGGTACCAGGAGCCTCTTCTCATCACACTGTACCTGCACAGTGGTCTCCTCAGCACCAAGCCTCAGTTTTCTCCCCTCCACTTTTAACCGTGATGGAATCTCTCTTCTGATGCAAACTCACACTGGGTGACACAGCCCCCTCCCTCCTTCTCCTTTTCCTTGCCAAACCCCTCCAGGCAACCAAGGAGCAATGGACTTACATTCATTCTCAAAGAGATGGAACTGCATCCCTAGCAGGCCGACCGACTTGCAAAATGTGTACGTTGAGGAGCTTTTCTTCTTGGGGCAAAGCTTGAGGATCTGTTGGAGGGAGAGATGCATCATTGGGGAACAGTGAGGCAAGAAGAATGCAAACTGCTCAAAGCAAAAAAGCTTTTTGCAAGTTCTGCTGATTGTACATGGGAGTAACACTTGGTGACTGACAGGGTCTTTGCTCAGAAAGCTGCCTGGCATGCTGCACTTGTAACAACACTTCTGAAATTCTGTATGCATAGCCCTGGGGCCCACTCAGCTCTCTGTCTCCCAGGGGTGCTGGCTTTTTGATGCCCACATTTCTGACTTTGCAAGGGTAACTCTTTTCACCGAGGGCCAGATCAAAAGGCAAAGGGAAGCCTGTCAGAAACACCTTAGAGCTGGGAACAAAAGCATATACGAATGCTGCGCTGCCCTCGCTCCTTCAGCACTAGTTATTATGGATCTGATTTATCCCATGGAGTAGAGGGATAGCAAGGAGCAGACCCTCTCCCCAGGTTCACAACTGTACAAACGGGTGCAGAGGAATAGGTGGGGAAAGCTCTCATGTCCTCTGCTCCTACAAAAGGGTTTGGGTTTAGCCTTACATTTGCAACATCCACAGTTTCATTTTGCCATTAAATTCAGCAGAACTTCCATCTTGTTTGGCGTCCTTCCAGTCCCAGCGTACCTCTACCTTCCCTTGTACCTGTCTGAACTCAGTTGCAAGGTTGTTGGGGCAGGACACTTTTAAAAGTACTATACACATTTGGGGCTCCAGTAAGTAATATCTACTCTCCTACAGCCTTTGCAATGTTAGAAAGCAGTGGCTTTAAAGTGTATGGCAGGAAAGATTTAAAATGCATAGGAGGGCTACTACAGTACAAACAGACAAAGAAATGAACCTCCCTTTCATGAAATGAACCTCCCTGCTGGCAAAGGCATGAGAGAGAGCAATGACATTGCTTGGATGGCTGTGGGATGTGACAGTTCATTTTTTCAAGGGTTAGAGGAATTTTAGGTTTGGTAGGCTTCTAACAGTGAAGGATCCAGAGCTGTGTCTTACAATGTTGATGGACCAGGAGATGGTCTGTCCTTAGGACAGGGGGGAAACGGATGTTGTGGACTGGTTTTAGATTTCTTTATAGAAATCAGGGTGAGTTTTATCACTGCAGTGCCTAATTGCCAGAGCACACTCACCACCAGCAGGTCATTGAAGAGAAAAACTTCCCTCTGGTGAGCTGCCTGCTTCTGCACTTTGTTCACATCAGTCACTTCGTACAAGCGGCTGCAGCAGACCAGCCGGCGATGGGGCACGGACAGAACCTGCAGAAGACCCACAAGAGCATGCAGTGGCTGAGGCAGGTGCCACTGTGGGTCTCCCCCACCCTCAGCCTGCACAACCCTGCCCAGTGACAGTAGCACAAGCCAGTTCTGCCCACTCTGCCCACTCAAATCGTCTCCTCACCACCACTCCTCACCATCACTTTTCCTGCTGGTGCAATAGCAGGGAGAGCTATGCCTTTGTGATCTGGATAAATCAGAGGAGTGGGACAGGCTATAGGCAACCCTCTGGCTCACACATCCTATCTTCATATACCTCTGCCTTCCAGTCACTGGGTGACTGTTCATCCTCTCTCACCCCACTGGACATCTGCAGGTTTCCTGTGCTTTGAGAAATTATTCTGCTCATTTTGGATAAACAGCATGTTTGTTTTTGCATTACAGATCGGTTACTGCTAAAGAAGCTGTCTCTGCATTTGAGGGTCTCTTAACCCCAGCAATCCTTAGAGAACTCATTAGAGACAGTTGGGTGAAATTGTTTTCTATCACTTTGCCTTCCGCTTCCTACACCCTCACAAGACCTGAAAGTTTGAAACACTGCAAGGCTATCACTGGAACATTGGCAGGCAGGACCTGCATTGGCAGGCAGGACCTGCAATGAGATTCATGGGCAAACAATTACTGCACCAGATACTGTAAACTCTGGCTAAGGAGTTCCCCCAAAATTAGGAAAGAAAGAGATAGCAAGGAAAAAGGTGTTTGGAGAAAAAGGAGTGAATTCATCAAAACAAGCAAGGAAAGTATTACAGAAGAGGAGTAGGGGCATAGAGGAAAAAGGCAGAAAAGAAGGCCAGTGAGGGAGGTGGGGGTGAGAGTGGTGAGTGRGTGCCAGTGGCGTTATGGGTGCTCACCGTTTTCATTCCAACTATGGACTTCTCCACTTTAGTGACATAAGTCACATGGTCCTCATTGGATTTTAGCTCTTTCTGCTGGATCCTCTCGTAGATCCCCACCACCAGCTCCCGTGGAATGTCAGCACCGTCGTCCACCCCTGCCAAACACAGAAAATGTTGGGCAGGCTAGGCAGGGAGAAAAGGAAAGGGAAGAACCAGTGGTCCCTGMCAGGCAACTACTGCCTCTGCACTGTGCAGTGCTGGGAAGGCTGAAGGGAAAGAGCAATAGTTCGCTTCAGGCTGTCTTCTTTCTTGCTCTAACACACCTAATGCACCCGCAGGAGAGACTGGCATCTCTAAGACCAATGCAGAAGATTTCATTATTCCTTTGCTCTGCATGGTGGCTCCTTTCCATGTGTTCCCTAAGGTTTTATAGACACAATTTCACATCCATATATCTTGGGCCACTCAGCAGCAACCCCTGCATTGATTTCATATCATCAGAAGTGCTAGATGTGGAGGAGATCTATGATGGGATCCAGCTGCTCCTCCTGCCAATGCAAGTGTCAGCTTTCCTGTCTGTTTGGTGGCGTCCACCATTTTCCTTCTGTGATGTCTCCTAGGAGTAATACTTTCCTGTTACTCTGTCTGTGATATCTCTGTCTTGGCCCTGTCCCTTTCCTCTTTTACATCTCCTTAGATAACTCTCCAAATTTTGCTGTCTGACCCTTGCAGACCCTGGCAGAAAAGTTTTCTTTCACCCTTCCCTGAGCCAAACACCACAAATTAAACTGCCAATCTTTCCTCTGAACTGAATTTCTTCAGTCATTTTATATTGTTTTTCTCTGCTTTCCCTCCAGCTCCCTGGTCTGAGATGTACTACCCTGAGTGATGCAGGTGAAGAACTGCTGAGGAATGGAGAGGCATTGTCATCTCCTGGCTCCCTCATCCACATCCTTGCAAATGTAGTCTGAATACTCTGTCTTTTTTCAAACACAGGCTGGTGAAGCTACTGACCTGAGCATTAGCCTGCAGGTGAGTCTGGAATGAACTGTCTCGCCTTGTCTGTAATGGGGTGACATTCACTTGCTCTAGTGAGTTGTGGTGTGTTACACACTGGAGGTGAGTGATCCTCATGTTGGCTGAATTCATTGTGATGTGAACTGGCAGATTTTCAACTCTAAGTGCAAGTTAACATAAAAAAAACTTTTGAGTTAGTGCTATCATCAGCTGTGATACCAAAGGGGATGATGGCAGGTATCATCAGCCCCATTCAGTATCTCAGGAAATAACTTGAAAGCGGGCCTCAGTGTCACATTATACCAGTCTGAAGTGGATGACAAATTGGGGAAGGTGCAGGAGGCTGAGACGACACTTTCTGAACAGCAGCCAGGACAAAGAAACAAGTCAAAGGAACCCTCAGAAGTTCAAAATCTAGGCAGGGATTTACACTGGAAAAACTTTGAGGAAGCTTCATCTGAATTGCAGATGTGCAGTAAAAGACACTTGGAAGATGGCTGACCTAGGATGACCTGGGAGTGAACATGGCTGGGAAATTAGACAAGAATTTGTCTAGACATGATGTCAAAAAGGCCAAACAATACTAAGCTGCATTAGCAGATCTGAAAATAAGGAGAAGGCAGTGGCTCTATATATGAGTGTATTGTGACCACATCTGAAAAAGTGCTTTTAGCAACCTATTACCAAGATGGGAAGGACTGACCTTGAAAAACAGAAGAAAATTATTTGGGGAACTGATGTCTCAGAAATTGCGAAGAGGTAATGTATGCATGAACTCTGTCAGGCCTACAGTTACTATAAGTAATTGCAATTAAGAAGGGGAAGATTTAGCCTGAACAGAAGGAAAATGTGTTCATATATTCAAAGCAGCAAGGAGGGGCTTGTTTAGCACAATCCAGCAGGGTCTAAGAAGGATGGAGCTGAACAATAGGAAAATGTAATACAATGGACTGCTTCCAAGCAGTGAGATCTATTAAAAGATGAAACCATCTCTCAAGGAAAATGGTTGGTTTCTGAGAAGGCTGGACAGCTTCCTGTGGAAGACAAAGCTTAGATTTTCCCCTTCCCCAGCATCCTAGAAGACACCTCAAAGGGCCTTCCATGTCTAGCTCACAGGGAGGAGCAGCAGCCCTGAAGAAAGGCAGCTCCACTAGGTTTTTGCTGCCTTCACCTAGGCAGAATTTAGAGCAGCAAGAGGGCAAAAAAATCAAAGCAGGACCCTCACCTCTCAGATTGCGAATGAAGTCCTCCAGCATCATCTTCCTGTCAGGCTTGATGTTGGGGCTGTACATGTCCGTATTGAGGAGGATGATTGCAAAGGCCAAGATGAAGATGGTGTCCGGGTTGTGAAACTGCTGGACCACATCTGGGTTACACATGCAGTACCTCTGGCTGCAGCAGGAGGGATGCACACACTTAACATGGAACATAGCAGTCTTCTGCTCCAGGGTGGCAATGACTTCATCACAAGTGGATCAAATTCCTCCTTTCACTCCACCTCTCACACAAATGAGAAGGAACTGACTGCTCTCTGAAGGCAAATTTACCCACCAATGGCTGAAGTAGGCCACTGAAACTTCAGCCTTCTTGTCCTCAGGAACCAAAAGAGCAAGTGAGACTAGAGAGGACTACTCAGGCTGGTGTCACTATGTAAGAGTAATATAGGAGGTGTCTACTCCAGCCTGCCTTGCTAAGGGCAAAGCACTCCTCTGGATGCACCAAGGGAGCAACCCAGCACCCCTGCAAGCCCCAGTGCTGCTCTTCCTGTGAGTCACCAATGAACAGGGAGACCCTTGCTGGCAGACATGTCAGGACTGGCCTTGCTCTGGCCCTTTGTGCCCTTCATGCCACTAAACATCTGACAAGGACATGGCTCTGCCGCAGCAGTGGCACAGAGGACTCCGTGCTTCAGAAGCCCCTCCGTGATCACCTACTTTGGAAGGGAGGTCCCTGGCCATTCACTCCATGGCTGCTGCATCTTTTCTGCCTTGGGTGTGCTCTCTGCTTCCACCTGGTTGCAGCAGTGGGGCTGCAGGGCCCATTCTCTTACCTGAAAGCCTCAATTAGCCGCTCGACCTTCTGTGCCTCCCCCTGCACGCGGATGTGGGCCTGGAATTTCCGCAGGGCTTCGTCCAGCTCCATGCCTGAGAAGTCCATCTCATCCACCACGCAGCTGTGGGAGGGGGACACAGCCTTCATCAGCACCTCCTCCCATGGAGGATACCAGGCAGGCTCCTTCACTGCGGTGCCAAGGCTCAGTCCCCAAGGGAAATACCATGGGAGAGGCCCTGAGACATCACTACAGCTGCCCAGATCATACTTAAAACGGGTAGTAATTTCAGACAAGTGATTCCTGCACTCCACAGCAGGTGAGCAATTCTTTGCCTAACCATTTATATATACACGTGTGTGTGTATATACACCATGAGATATATATCTCTCTCATATCATACTATATACAGCATATATATTTACATATACATATACAGAGAAAGTATGTATATATGTGTGTGTTGATATTTATCTGTATCTGTATAGATACAGATATCTAGACATCTATATTGACATAGATATTTAGACACCTATATCAATAACAATATCAATATAGATATAGATCCATCTATTTCTGCCTTTCCTATCATCTGGTAATCCTTCACACATTGTCCATTTCTGCCTCCCTCTCAGTACATGCACTTGTTCACTATGCGCTTATCCATCCTTCTCTTATCTCTGTTTGCTGGGTTGTTCTTGCACTTGTCATCTCCTCACCTTCCATTCTGTCCAGTATACATTCCCATTTGCAACCCGTACCTTCTTCACCATTCTTCACTCCCACTCAACCACTGCAGCGACAATGTTCATTATATCTTTAAAGACGAGAGCCAGCTCACAGAATATAGGAAACGGAAGCTGCTGTACAGAAATAACATTGCAACATCAGCTGGCTTGTAACATCAAGGCTGGGTAAAACTCTGCCCATGTAGTCAAACACCAGGAGTCCCCAGCAATTCATTCTGTCCAAACCCCTATTAATTTTAGACATTTCTACCCATTCCACACAATCTTTTCCATTTCCACCGTACTTCAGTGCCATGCTTCCCTGTTAATCTGCTGGAAATCCTTCACCTCATACATCTGGTATCACTTTTCCTTTCACGGTGATGCATTGCACACTGGTAATTCATGGCCAATTTAGATACCCAAAGAAGGGGATGCCACCTCTCTTGTTTCCCACTAAAGCATTCTCAGCTTATAAAAGTCCTACTGTTAGTCTCCAAAACCTACTACTTCAGTTCTTGCTGTCTGTATTAGTCAAATAATCTAGTTCTTCTTATTCTTACTGCATGATATTTTGGTCATTTGTAATGACAACACCTTCCCCATGTGGCTTCAGCACATTTTGTTAGCATATTCCTACCTTTTGTGTCCAGGTCATTACTGCAAGCATTAATCAAAAGACTAGACTCAGAAAACTCTGCTCATAACCTCCCTTAGGCCCAACTTCCCATTTCAGCAGAGTATGTAGGCACTAATGTCTGCATCAGCCAATTCTCTCCCCTGTTTATGATTCCTCTGCTGATTTCTCTCTCTTCCACTCTCAACTAACAATTTCTCATGTCAAATGCTTTGCTGAAGTCTAGAATTACCTTCTGCGTGTCTCTTGTCTAGAAAACCAGCTATTTTAACAAAAAGACAGACATTGGATTAATCTACTCTCCACTGGCTTTGGTATGTACCATTTACCTTCCTGTCTGCCATTATTCTTTCCCATAAATAAATTCTCAAAGCTGACATTCTATCTGACAGACCAAGAAATTCACAGGTGCCAAAATCCCATTTTCTTTAAGCCTTCCTTAAATACAAAGTTACTGATTTGCTAATCTTCAGTCATATGGCACCACCTTGACTTTACAAGTGTATTAAAAATTCAAGGACTTCATTGGGGGTGCTGGTTGACAGCCGGCTGAATATGAGCCAGCAGTGTGCCCAGGTGGCCAAGMAGGCCAACGGCATCCTGGCCTGTATCAGAAATAGTGTGGCCAGCAGGAGTAGGGAGGTGATTGTGCCCCTGTACTCGGCACTGGTGAGGCCGCACCTYGAATACTGTGTTCAGTTTTGTGCCCCTCACTACAAGAAGGACATTGAGGTGCTGGAGCGTGTCCAGAGGAGAGCAACGAAGCTGGTGAAGGGTCTGGAGAACAAGTCTTATGAGGAGCGGCTGAGGGAACTGGGACTGTTTAGCCTGGAGAAGAGGAGGCTCAGGGGGGACCTTATCGCTCTCTGCAACTACCTGAAAGGAGGTTGTAGCGAGGTGGGTGTTGGTCTCTTCTCCCAAGTAACTAGCGATAGGATGAGAGGAAATGGCCTCAAGCTGGGCCAGGGGAGGTTTAGATTGGACATTAGGAAAAATTTCTTTACTGAAAGAGTGGTTAAACATTGGAACAGGCTGCCCAGGGAAGTGGTGGAGTCACCATCCCTGGAAGTATTTAAAAGATGTGTAGATGAGGTGCTTAGAGACATGGTTTAGTGGTCATGGTGGTGTTGGGTTGACGGTTGGACTCAATGATCTTAGAGGTCTTTTCCAACCTTAATTATTCTATTCTATTCTATTCTATTCTATTCTATTCTATTCTATTCTATTCTATTCTATTCTATATTTTCTGCTTCTATATACTTCGGATGCTAATTCTATCTCCCCCTCCCCGCCTTTTATTTCATCCTCTGTATTGTGTTTGGTTTGTTTTCTCATGTTGTAAAGGATAAACTGACCCCAAATTTAAGGTTAGGGGGAAATTTTCCCCAAGACAGGTTGTCTGGGACTGTATGAGGAGTGGTACAGGGAAAATAGAGGGGGAGGGGATTAGCTCTATTCTGGATCCTTCAGTTTCCTAGGATTATCTGGAAATTTTACCAAACAAACCTCTGCTAATAAAGGGATATGCTGTCATCAGTTTCTTCTTCTTCCTTTCTGTGATAAACTGGAGATGTGTCTGTTGGTCTTTTCTATAGTGCTGCAGTTTGCTGTAGGGTGTTGGGAAGTGTTTTGTGAGCTATGCTGTTGAATGCCATGTGCAGCCTTGCTAGAATAAAAATTTATTGCATGATGTCTCAAATGGGTGAGGGACAGGGTTCAAATGCTCAGAGACGTTTCTCCATTCCTCCATTCCCCTATTGATTCAAGAGTTGAGATATCATTGCTTAACTGGAGTGACACCCACAGAATAACTTACCAAGAGCTCTGGCTGAACACAGAGTGTTCACTATCTTCTAAGGTTGGAGTTGTTACAACCTCAACTAGGAAAAGTGGGCTCTTCCCCTGCACAAACTCTATATAATCAAAATGTAGGAACAACTGGTGAGGAGCAAGGGCAGAGAATCAATGGAGCTGCTCTCATAGGAAATCTTACATGAAATCTTGTTTTTCCTCTCCAAGAGGTAGACTGTAGAAACATCACAAATTGTTTCTGGCAACAGCAAAAACTTCCTCCACTGCCTCTTTCCTTTGTTATTTTTATTTTTCTCATACTTATACACACATGTCCCTTGGGTTGACATCAAGGCATTCTGCTTCTTGGAATTTATCTTTGATAGTAAGAAAAGTTTTTCTCTGGTTAGTCGTTATTGTGTTCACAGCTGCAACCACCTCTGTAGTTGGACTTTTGTTGTTATTTTTTAATCCTCTCCAATGCGTGATGTTTCTCAGCATTGACCCCAATGATTTTGCTGTTATTTTCTGCTTCCAGACATGTGGAAGCAGAGTCCTTGCATACACCATTGGGACCTGCTGAGGTCACCCTAGTAACCCCAATCCACCAGCATTAAATCATGTACCTTTCACTTCCTCCCTCATTGATCAATCCTTCCCCCTCCACACAGACTGCTCTAACACGTCCTCCCCTTTGTGTACAAATCTCAAATAATAAAGTCAATGCCCTTGATACAGAAAGCATCAACCGTTTATTAGGACAAGTAGGACAAGGCAGCTGTTTATAGCCCTTTTCAAACTCAAACAGGCATTGCTACATGAGTTATGCTCAGTTTCTCCTTTGAGAGTTTCTTTCACGGACTGACAGATGCAGGTTTACTTTGTAAATTCTAAGATGAACTCCTGGGAGTCCCTTCCATTTGTCTCTCAGCCCAAAGAAGGGTGCCCCCCGTCCTGCTTCCTGAGAAAAGTTGACCAGGCAGAAAGGACAGGTTAGGAAGAAAGTTTGACTCAAGCAAAGTCAGCCTGAGCTTGCATTTGATTTATCTATCTGACAAAGCCTGTGCCAAAGGCCTGAGGAATAGCTCCTAGAGGAGCCATCAGGTATCCTGCTACTTTCTTTTGCTAGACAGACAGAAAGAATGGTGGATCATAGTTGTCTGATATTTTTTGTGAGCAAATTTGACACAGCAAAGTCCATTCAAAGAGCCAAAGAGCCTTGTGCTATGGGGCTGCCGTGTTCCTGCTCCTCTTCTAGGTGGCCACAAGTTTTGCTGCCTTGCCTGACCTCAGATTCCTGTACAGACTCCCGTTAACTTTCCAAATGCACTGTGGTGCCTATGGCAGAGCTCCCCTGAAATGCAATGCAACTTTTGTTTGTGAAACCAGAGCAAGGAGGTCTTTGCTTTCCAAGGTAGAGACCCTGGAAGCTGACATAGGATATCTTGGCAAGTATACTGCAAAAAGTATATTGATCTCCTCAGCCTCCAGAGCTGCAATGTAAAAGGCAGTGTAACCGCATGCATGAGGGGGGTGTCTCTCCCCAGAACTGGATTTGCCAATGTAAGAGACAAAGGTTGAGCTAAGAGCGGATGGCTCTCTGCATCCAAGGAATAAACCAGCAGCTTATGTGCATGTGCCAAATCCAGTGCTGAGTTCATTTTTCCACAAACAGCAGAACTGTTCCTGCCTATTCCAGGACCACCAGGAGGCCTGAAGGATAGTGAAGCAGGGGCAGAGTAATCACCTTATAAAATCATCTCCTGTTTCAACTCCTTCCTCCCCACGGACTTGCAACAAGCCACATGAATTGAGCTCACAGTGCATCCAGAGATGCATTTAGCCCAGTACCTGCAGGGACAGGACTTTGGATGTTTGGATCATGTTGCTGAGGTGAGCAGGAAAAGTGCTGACACCCTGCCTCATAAACAAGGTGGTGGAGTTTGAGGGCTCTTGTGCCACCTGTATACATGGGGAGCTTGGTCTGTCCTGAGGCACTCGGCAGACAGGCACCTCACAGCTGCAGAGAACTGCATGCCAGGTACCAGGGGACAGGACCAAAGGGTGGGCTCCTAGCTGGATCATTTTGCTCAGCTACTACCTCTGTGGCGGCCATACTGCCTCCTAGGCTGCAGGGCATAGATCACCCCAAAAGGGGTGGACATAGTGGCATCAGAGCTGAGAGGATTTAGCACAGGGCTAAGCATGGCAAAAAAGCCTTATGGTGAAAGGGTTCAGTGAAGGCAKGAAGCAGCTGTATCGTGTGGGGCTGGGATCTGTTTGCCCAAGCGTAATGACCTATTTTCCAGCTTTTTCCACTCAGGTGACAATGCAGCAGGAGCTGGGCTGCAACTAAAAGCGTCTGTAATGAACCTGCAGCCCACACTCAGGGAGGGAGCAAGGGGGGAGTCAGCCAGGTGGAAAGTTTAAAACCACMAGGCACAAAGATATTAATAAAAAACATCCCTCTTCTCAGCTTCCCTAACCCTATGAGCTTTCTGAAGATGAACCAGGCTCAGGGTGGACTGCACAGGAAGAGCTCAGCTCCCAGGGAGGAGGGTGCCCTGCACGTGTTAACTGAGGCTCACAGAAAGAAGAGTGAGCAGAACTCACTGACTCCTTGCACCAGCGGGCACAGGCATGTGTCCCAATCCTACTCTCTATGCCCTCCTTGTGCAAGGGTAGTCTCTACAATAGAGACCATGGCCCACACCAGTCTTCCCTTTTTGGGGCATGCTGCACTACATGTATTGCCTGTTTTTTTCTGGGGCTGAGTCACGCCTGCTTGCCCTCCCAGGGTTGTTGGTAGCTCACACGGCTACTCACTTGGGCATCCACTCCTTCCTAAGCAAGAAATTGCCTAGTGTACCATGCCTTGCACCAGAGCTGCCTYGCAAGGTGGAGAGCCGTTCCCACTCCAGGCATGTTGGCCATGCAGGGGAGGGTTCTGCCCAGCCTTCATCTTCCCTGCCAARGGACATTGGAAACCCTTGTCCCCAAGGGACAAGGGAAACCACTGTTTCCCTGGGCACCTAGGCAGGTTCACGCTGCACCTTCAACCTTTGCAAGCCTGGCATGGGAAAGCTGCTTTTGTTCACAAGTTTGACCTGTGCCACAGCTCGGCTTGCAGCAGGAGGTCAGAACTGCCTAACACGTTCTTCCCTCTGTCCTGTTTCCATCACTTCATTATCTACTGCTTCACAGCACAAGCTGCAGCACTATGCTGCTCAAACCCTCCTGTAATGCAAGTCCCCTATTGATCCTCTGTAACATCCTCAGTGAGAAGGGGAAAGGAGGCTAGTTTGGGCTAACCTGTCAAGTTCACTCTGCCACTCCAAGAGGAATCTAACACTTCTTTGAGAGACAGCCTCTTTGCTGGGGTCCCAGCTCTGCACTTACACTCCTAAGAGCAGCTTTTCTTTCCCTGACTTCGCATGAGAGAAAGAGAAGACAATACACGCTTGACAGACAGGAGAGCTGCTCACCCACAGGGAGAGTTATGTCTAACAGCAACTTACAGTGTAACACCAACCAGCCCCCGACTCAGAACAATGTCTCCTCTGCTTGAATCCCTGCCCCTTTCTACTCTGACAGCAAATGCACCAGGACAGCCACTTCTGCACTTTCCAGTCCCACGACCTGAACACAAACCAGCCAGTACCAGCAGCACAGCCAACTCCATTCATGGCATCACTCACCTTCTCTTGTTCATGGATGAACTATAAATGGAAGCAATTCCTGAGTCAGAAACAGGTGGAGGGGAAGAATGAACTAAAGCGAAGGGAAGTATGAATGAAGGAGAACAAAAGAAACAAATAAACACAGAATGAAGAGTGCACAAAAAGAAATAAAGAATACACCTGAGCATGTAATACAAAAGAAAGGAATGAAGAAAGGATGCAAGAATGATGATGTGTCTCATATTAAAAATATGTGTTAATGCCTTGGGCCTGACTTTTTCAAAGTAACAAAATGATTTTTCTGCAGTACTTGCCAGGTAGATTTGATAACTGCTCAATACCAGATCAGTGCTTTAATGGCGCAGGCTACCTGTCTACAGCTGTATTCCCTGGACCAGTAGACATTGAAACCCTGGGGTAGGTCCCCAGTGACTCCTCCCAGCTGGCTGCGGGGCAGGTTGTGGAAGCAGATTCCCAGGAGAAGAGGCTTGATCTCACTGTGGGATGCTGGATCTCGGTGAGTCGTTGTTACTGTGGGATGCTCAAAACTGGTTACAGATGGGATTTATCCCCTGTAACATACAATGCCTAAAAGCTAGATGTCCAGCCTAAACTAGCACATTGAGAAAAACAACACTTTTGAGGGACCCGTGTCTCTCCATTGACCAAAGGAATTCGTAAATTGATAGAAGACACTAAACTTGGTGGTGGCTAACAATAGGTGAGATAAATCCTACTTTTAAAGATTGAAGCCTTTTCTGCAAGAGAAAATGACATACTGCATCTCCCTAAACAGACAGGCCTGAGCAGTTTAGTGTTAGCAAAGGATGTGTGCCAATTATAGTCAGATACTGTTGAAAATCCCCTGCTCTCTCCCTTGTTCCTCTGGCTAGCGTGTATGATTACTTGTGAGTTATCCAGACACCTTTTCTGGGTTCCAAGAAAATCAGTTAAAGGTTGAAAGATAGAGTAGGAAGATGGAAGGGAGAATATAATTTCAGGGCATTTAGGTGCTGGGCACACAGGTGTGGGAAGGCAAAATAGCATACCAAAGTGCTCAAGCCTCATACTGTGCTTACCCTCGCTCACCCACCGCCCATGTACATAAGAGGCTTTGCAACCAGCATGGCACTTCTCTGGAGTTTTGCATTTACTAGGTGGGCAGTAAAGAGGGATCATCTTCACAGTGCCAAATGCCACTGTGCACTCCTGAGCTCTGTTGCCTGACTGCAGGAACAGGCAGTGGTTGGCTTGTTTGTCAGCCAGCACAGCTTCAATACTTATGGAAGCCAAGAGAAGTTTGCAGAGTATAGACTTATGGCTGGACTTACAGCTGAGTCTGGAGTTTGTAACCTGGGCAACTCTGCCCTGCCTCCAAATACACAAGGGAGGCTGATACTTTTGCAGGTATTTTAAAAGCTGTCCTATTATTTATTCATGTAGTTGGGTTAATTCAACCTGGCTGCAATAGAAACAATGCTTACAATACACAATTCTAACAAGTTTTCACACCGAGCGAAAGCTAAACTAACACAGCAAGTGGCATCAATAATGGAAATTGCTTTCGGGAGGGAGAGGATGGGCCAGGAAGGCTCCAGGGCCAGGTCTGGGATGTAAAAGAGCAGAGACATCTCCCCCTGCATACAGGCTTGCTGACTGCAGGTGGTCAGAGCTTGTCCAACAACTACTGCCTGCTCATGGCCACCCTGCCTGGGCATTTGAGCTTGCCAGGACTAGCAGTGCCTGTTCTTCTTCTGCCCACTTGGGCCACAAAACCAACTGTGGCATTGGGCAAATTGTGCAGAAGCTACTGTAGGACCTATCCTGTCTGCCACGTGCTCTCCAGGGAATGCCATGTACCCTAACACTGGCTTGCTAAGTGTGGGTAGATGTGGGGACTGCGAGACAGCCCTTGCAGAGTCCCTTCTTCCAACCTGTGCCAGTGTTCCTGAGCTAGTTTGATTGGAGTTGGATGGGGAATGAGAACCAGACTAGGTCTTAGTTCTAAAATGCCAAAAGGTCTTTGAGCTGCCTCTTGTTCCCACACAAACAGCTCAGTTGTTGTGACTAGCCCTTGAGCTATAGTGCACTGGAAGTGCCAGCACACTATACTACACTGCCAGCCCTCTTCTTCCTGCAGCATGGACAGGAAGAATATCCAGGATGATAATCCTGGGCCAGAATTTCTCCTGGCAATGCCTTGTTTCCATGCATGTCACACCGCTGGGTGTGCAGCCATTGCCCAGCCAGCTCTCACAAGCAGCTCATGGAAATTTGCTTGCAAAAACCACCAACCACTGCTATCCCCAAGCTCAGAACTGACACAGGAAGAGAGTGAAAGTACCTACAAACAGCACAGCTACAACCAGCTGAATGTGTGTGTTTTTTCCTTCCTGTTTTAGAACATTTTGTAGTATATTTTAGTATATTTAGAACATTTTAGTATATTTTATGTCTACTTTTATCTTTACCTTTAAGGAAGACGAATCAGCAATTTATTGTGAAGAGGGGATGGCAGCACAGATTGTTAGTGCAAGAACATCATCTGTTGCCTGGCGAGATCAGACACAGGTTTGAACCCCAAATTCACACTCAGTTGCTTGATATATATCCATGTACACACAGTCCATGTCCAAGATATGTCCATGTACACACAACCTCAACAGCTCAGTTCCCATCTTTGAGCCTTGTTTTCTACATCTGTAAATAGGATGGCAGGATCACTCTTTCATCAAACATTTGGAGTGCTACATTGAGAGGTGCAGTGGAAACTGAGACTAATGAGCATGACGGAATAGGGCCACCTGCTTTAATGGCCCTCCTGCAACACGCAGAGACAAGACAGGCAACCACAACATAGCAGCTCCTGGGCATTGAGGCTGGGAGGCAGACACCAAGCTTTGCAATAGGGACTGTTCCCAGGAGCTGCTGACACAGAGTTTGTAGTCACATGTGAGGCAGAAGAACATGGTCATTTGCAGGGATGATGCCAAATTTAGGACTACAAAGAAGTGCCAGCCTATTGCTATTGCAATATTTCCCTGTCTGTGCAGAGGCTAGGTTTGGACTTCAGCAGAGTATCTCAGGGGAAGCAGCCCACACATTGCTTGCTGGAGAAAAAGAGGCAATGACTTTTAATTGTAGCTCTCAGCATGAAGGGCTGAGAACATGTGAGAACATGTGAAGGGAGAGAACATGTGTCTCGTTGCTGGCCAAATCAATACCCATACAGTGTATTAAAAGAAAGAGCTGGACCAAAGGTCTGGTACCTGCAGCAATAAGCAGCAGCAATTGCAGCAAGAATGAATTTTGAAATTTGGCCCAGATTTGGCTCCTGAACTGGCATCCTCCAGTCTTTCCCTGGAGTAGAAGTGGTGTGTGTATTGGATTTAGGGTTTCCGTTTGGCTTGGTTCAAGAGAAACCACTGCAAAATTCAAGGGAGATAGAGAACATTTTGGAGGATGGGAGAATATAATAAAGGATCCAGTGCAAAGGACTTCCTGCCTAATGGAAAGGCAGCTCTCACTAAGATCTGTGCTTCTGCCTAATAAAAGAAAGACCCAGCTGAGTGCTGGTCATGCTTTGAAACATGTCTCTGAATGAGCTTGTTGACCCCTGACTACACAGGTCACATCACCCTGCATGGCAGCCCTCACATTCACACTCTGGTGTGAACTCGCCCTGCTTTCACTGTAGCAGTTCTGAGGGTGGGAGAGGTGGTGTCCCCTGTTCCTGATGTCCCCTTTTTATCACACAGAGAGTTCTGCTTTCTCCTTTTCCCTCATCTGAAGTAGATCAGGACCAAGCAGGAAACAAAGGCTCATCTCAGTTCCCCAGGCCTATCTTTGCAGAAAGCCTGTCATCTTGGAAAACGCTCAGAACAACAAGTAAGATGCTTTTCTTCCCAACACTTCAGACCCTGCTCCTGCAACGCTGGGGGCTGACAAGTTAGCAATGGTTACAATGTGGAAGGCAGAGCAACAGGCAGGCGCTGAGGTAGTATAGGTCTCAGGTATTCACAGGATTTTGCAGCCCAAATTGCAAGACTTGAAAGAGGAGAGAGGTGTAGGCTGAGAGATGCATGGCTTGTGTGACCAGGAGAGGGTCACAGTGAGAGAATTGAAGGGAACAATCCAGCAAAGGCAGCCACTGAACAGAAGCTGGGAGGAAACCTGAGATCTTGTTCAGAAAAGGGACAGCTCAGCCCATTGGAGTTTTTGGAGCGGGGATGTTCCTCAGTTGTCTGTAGGAGACAGACATGTTCCTCTGTGACTGCAGTGGTAATGATAAACCCTTAGTAGCATGCTTCCTCATGCAGGCCTCTTCATTACCACAAACAGGACCAACTCCCCTCTTATTATCCCCGCAGTGCAGTTGGGCAAACTGAAAAGGCCACCCATCTCAAAACTGGACAGAAAGAGAACCAGGTGTGGAGCCAGCATTCGCTGCTCCCTGCTGGTCTCACAGCCAGGAGCAGTTATTTTTCTTCCTCTGCCTCTCTTAGTATTTCCCAGAAAGCATCAGAGGTGCTGATGACTGCAGTCACAGAGTTTCCCAGCCACAAAACCTCCCAGCATCACTAGTTCTACCACCCGATGGTGCTGAGCTCCTGCTAGACAATTGCAGGCCCTCTGAGGAGAGACTGGAATGAAAGGGCTGCTGATATTAAGGGGGAAACACATTGCTGGGAAATGCATTGAGAGGTGCCAGATAGGGAGTGGGACTGGTGAAGTTCCTGCAGAGTGGGGATGGAGGGGCATGGAGGACGGGGTGCTTGCTGGTGCAGCCAGGGGCAGAGTGGGCTGGCAACTCCTTTACAGTGCAGAGAGGAGGGGAAGAGGTTTCCACACTTACTCCAGGACGTCCCTGTTGAACTGCTTCTTGCTGTTGCCCAGGAACTCCCCAATCATCTGGCGGCTGAGGCCCTTCCGCTGGAGCAGGAAGTGTGCCACCCCAATGGGGGTGTCCGGGATGAAGCCTCGGGAGATCAGGAACTGGATCCCTTTGTCTGGGTTTCTGAAAGGGAAGGACAGAGACATGGTGAGTTTGCATGATCTCTTTGAGGCATTACTGCCTCTGGCTCACCTCACAGCTTGCAGCAATGCAGCCCTCAGTATGTGCATGGGCTCCTATGAGCTCATGTGTGTGGCAGGGATGGAACTGGTGAGGCCAGGGAAAAGTGACTTGGGGGAGTCCCCCCCAGTTGCTGCTAGAGGACAAAAGGATGCTGTGAGACCTGCTGTGTCACTTCCAGCACCTGCTGTCACCTGGCGATCACAAGTGCCATCCCACTGCCACAAAGGATCCTGCTGCACAATACCAGCCTCATCAGTGATTCTCTTGGGCCATCTGTCTGCTCCAGAGTCAAAGTCTCTGCTATCCTCCCTGCCCCAGCTTGGTTTGTTTAGGGTCCCTGTGAGGACATGATTAGACTGCGTGCCCCACACAGACAGCACAGGAAATATCAGTACGTTCAGCTGCTCCAAATGCAACCCACAGAGAGCCATCCCCAAGGACCAGGGGTGAGAGCTGAGCACGTGACCCTTTGCTTTAGGGGAGCTGGGGTTGCACCTTCTGTAGGGCAGACAAAGGCAAAGGGAAAAACGTGACTGTGAAGAGACTTAGGAGACGTTGCTGCCACGGTCTATGGGCAAACGAGGCTCAAGACACAAAGGGGGATAACCAAAGGTGGGCACTTTTTCTGTAAAAAAAAAATTCTCTTTTTCATACATTTTTAGTGCTCAGTGTTGAGTGACACTTTCTACCTTCCTCACCTGAGCCTGGTGCTGGCTACCAGAACAGAAATCCCATGCTCAGATTTGCTTATCTCTTCCTCCACTTCCCCCACCCTTAGCTTTGTTGTTCTTCCCTTCTCTATTGATTTACCCCCTCAGGCAGAAATCTCTGTGTGTGGGTAGATGAGAGCACGAACCTGGAGAATGCCTTGTCAGAGCTGGGAGAGACAGACAGAGGGTTTTCCTCCCTCTGTGGCTGTGAATGCCTCTCTGAGAACAGGCCTGGTGCTGAGCGGGCCTGACTGCCTGGTTGTGGGAGTGATTTTCTGCTTGTTAGCGTGCTGGTGTCTGTGCCCGCATACACAGCTCTTGGGGGGTAGTGCGTGTCTCAACAAGCACACGTTTGTGTGTGTCTATGTCCTGTACATGCAGATTTCTCTTGCGCCATACGTGTTCAGCAGAGCCCATGTGTCTGCACATTATGGCTTTCTCCTCATGTCTCCTATAAGCCCATATGCTTCTATGTATCCTGGGAGTGGCTGTGAGCCTATGTGGTGCCTGTCCCACAGTACAGACAGGAATGAGAGCGTATGTGTGTATTGTGCAGGAGGTTTTCTTCCGATATTTCAGTCTGCCCCACTGAAGGGTGTCTGTGATGATGCACTCTTGCTGAGGGGAATTAGTGCAATGCCAGGAAGATTTCCACATTCCTTTGGTTCTCTGAGCTGGTCAGTGGGGAGAGGTAAGAGGGTAGCTTCTTCATGGAAGGATGCCATACTTTCATCATTAACCCAAATTCAGGGATCTTTGTCAAGGCTCAAGAAGTGAGTTTGCTCAGGCAGTTTCTTGGGGTGAGGAAAGGATAGGATGAGATCTCAGAGCACGTGAATGCATGATATGCACAGGCACAGACTGTGACACTGTCAGGTGGTAAAGGATGTGGGTGAGCAGCATATGTCTAGCTATAAGGGGATCAGCATTCAGGAGAATGGCCTACTCCCTACAGGGGCCTCACGGGTATACAAAAAGTAGATGGGCTTGAAATAGTTCTGCTTACTCTGTAATGTCACAAAGAAAATATCCTGGGCAGTGTGGCATCCCCGGGGAGAGTGTCTGGGAGAACAAGTCAGCCCATTAAATTTATGAACAGGAGAGCTGCAAGATCTGATATTGAAAAACCCAGTCCTTCTTCAGGGAAAAGCAACAGTGCACCTTCTGTATTATCACACAGATCTCCTGATTCACTTTTGAAGAGCACAGGCAAAGTTCTCTGCTAAGTGCAAAGGTCATATGGTCAGGGCTAAAGTCAAGCTAAGCAACAGAGATCCATAAAATGCACCTCTGCCTGCACACTTTGGTATTTGGCAAGGGACAGTATGGTGTTCACAGCACGAAGATGATCTCAGCCACACTGGTGTGACTCCAAAGCCACTGGACTGACTTTGGATTCACTCCAGAGGAGCTGGGAGCTGAATGTGGCCAGAAAAATGCAGCTCACACACTGGCATGGATGTGCAGATTTCAGTAGAGATGGCACACACAATGCAAGAGGATGTAGGATAAAACAGTCCAGCTGTGACAGCCCTCCTGCATTGCCTAGTCTACAATTCAAATATACATGCACACACTATTCTTCCACTAACAGCAGCCTTTCATCAGTTTTTCCCTGGATTCAATTTGTTCTCCACAAAATCCTGATAGCAATACAGCATCTCTGCCACTGAACACCTGCAGACGTATCCCATGTACTGCAGCATGCAGCTTTTACCCAGATGTGCAGCAGACGACTCCCCTTCCATCTCTCCTGAGTCTGATCCCTGCTATTTTCTTTAGTGTTGCAGGGGTGTTAAGCACGGCCAGCAAATGCTGCGGGATTCCTCACGTCCTGCTGGCTTTCCCTCTGCCCACGCAGCCAGCTGCCCACACACACTGAGTTATTACAGCAGTGCTGCATAATGAAGCACTCTTGGTTCCAGGGATTCCACCCCCTCACAGTAGAGTGGGGATGGGGAAAGTGCCACAGCAGTGCAGCATCGATGTGCTCTGCTCTGCTCCGAGCCAGAGCGCTGCTTGCTGAAAAAGCAACTCAAGGCCAGATAGACTATGGCAGATGGTGCTAGCAACTAGAGGCTTTCAGCTCTTGGTCCAGGGGAGCGGTCAGCAAAAAGGATGTGCACACAGGCATGCACAGCCTCAGCTCCATTCCCTGTGGGCTGGTGCCCACATCGCAAACCCTACAATGGTAAACTGGCTCCTTGCTAGAAATTGGCAGGGAAACCAACAACCAAATGACTGCAGAAAGCTGAATGGTCTTCCCAGCCCCTTGAATTGAGGTACACTACAGTGTCACAAGGGGAGTCACGTGTCCCTTAGATCCCGCTCAGAGAATAAAAAAAAGGCTTCACTCCCCAGAGCTAACAGGTCAGTTCCCTCCCTCCCTGTCCTCTAATGTTTTGTCAGGAAAACTGAGCCTTACAGGTTACCGCACATTATTTCAGCAGCTAGTTTCAAGGGAGCAGGGGAGGCCTGGCTAGGAAGTTGTGTTTCAAAGCTCCACAGTAAGTTTTCTATCCCACAGGGACCTGCAAGATGCAGTGAACCCAGGTCACAGAATGAAGGAGGACGGCAGAGCTGCTTCCCCAAAACAGACCTGGCACTGCTGATCTGTCACATAAATGTGTGCCAGGCAGACTGGGGGAGGAGGAGAGGCTGGGAAAAAGCATTTTCACTCCTGCTTTATCTTCACATCAGTGCTCATGTCAACTGTGCAGGAACCAAAGGAAAACACATTGGGTGGAGGGACTCCTGCCAAGCACGGTTGAGAATACTGAAACACTTAGTAGCAGAGACATGAGCCCCATGTCCCCCTCCAGAAGTACACCTGTCCCAACACAAACACCAGAACATCTGTGTGGACCTGGAACTATCTCTATCATAATCAACTCCCACATGTGTCTGCTGCCCACATTCTCTCGTTCCAGCCCGCTTGTGTTCATCAGGCAAATCTGTGTGCGCCCAGAGCCTGACTTTGATATATACACATGGACCCACCTGTTCACAACCTAATCTCAGAGCTAGTAAAATGTCCTCCTCGGTTCTGTAAGAGTCCCAAATCTGTCTGCTCTAACATCACTTCAGTTCTGGATGTTCTCTGAGCCCAGCCCTAAAAACCTCTCTTCCAGGTTCCTGCGTCTTGGAGTCCACAGCCTCCGTACATATACACATATATAAATCCGGTGCATTGCCCCCTTGTCTGTGCAAAACTTCTGCCTAGGACTGCGTAATCTTTAGTCCTCGCTCTGACCAAAAGGCCCACGCTAATGGGTGGCAAAACATTCTTCTAGTATGGGTGCATTAAATCTCCAGCACCTTCACCAGGGGACTCAAATGGAAACCAAGACAGCGTAAGATGAGAGTCTGATGATGGAGCAAAACCCAGTATTTCTCATGGCTTGCTTTGATGAGAAAAGTCTCATCGAAAGACAACGAGCAAATCTAAAGCTCCTTATAGGAGCTCAGCTGCTTTCTGCCAATCCAAAATAGACTATGTGTGACCCCTCAAGTTAACCTCTTCTGACGGTAATCTCTGGGCTGCTCTGCTTTTGCTTTCACACCTACAGCCTTTTCATAGGATATCAGACTCAGATGTGTGTGAGACTGAGATGACTAAACCTGGTCTGTCAGGTGAAAATCTACCCAAATATCAGAAGGAAAATGACAGCCAGAGCACTCATACTGGGCTAACTAAGCTCAGCTCTACCTCTGTTTCTCTCTCTTTACTTGGAAATGCCCCATGTTAAGTAACCAGGGCTGGGTTTACATCCCCAGCTACTCTTGTTCCTTTGCAACAGAGTGGAGCAGGAGCCTAGGCTCAGCTGGTGGATGCCAAATGGACAGCAACTGGGACTGAAGGTTCAGAATTCAGGAGATCATGGGCACGACTCATGGGGCACTGGGCTTGTTCCTCTGTTGGGCAGAAGATCAGGACAGCACCTGGGGGACTTTAGGGAAAAAGCTTCTGGGCAGCCAACCTGTGGTCTGCATTGCATACCCAAAGGGTCATGCTCTTGAATACAAAAGAACTTCCCCGGAGATGGATCTAGATCAAGGGCCTGCCATCTCCTGTTCCTGTGAGGCATGAAATAGGCTGGAAAACACGAAAGAGGAAGAGTCACTTACATATTAAAGAGGTTCAGCCCAATGCGGTAGAGGCGCTTCCTCATGGTGTCTGTGGAAAGTGTGGGGGACTTGCAGCTAGCTGGGTTCTCGCAGTGGTACCTTGGGAGGCTGAGGATCATGGCCTGCAGTGCTTCTTTCGAGGACACCTCAGAGGCTGACTTGGCTGAAGTGGAGGTGCTGCTGCTGCTCAGCTGCTCCGAGTTGTCTGCATTCTCAGACTCAGAGCCTTTGCTTTGCCCTGTCTCGTTGCTAGCATCAAACTGGAGCTTCTGTACTGCCATCTGCCCAGGCTCAGCACTGCTGTCTCCTGTGCCATTAGTACTGACATTCACCTCAGTGAAATTGTGGCTGTTCTGGAGAGCTCCGGACTCAGGTAAGCTCTCCGGGGCAGCCAGTGGTTCACTGGCTTCTCCCTCCACTTCTCCTGGGCTTTCTTCAGCCTTGGTAGCGTGAGAGAGCCCAGCCTGGGCATTGCTGCTGAGGCAGTTTGCCATGGACACCGAGGTAGACGATGAGACAGAGATGTTCTTGTTGTCGATCTGGACTGTGACATCTCGAAAAGCCATCATGAGAGTGCTGCTGCTCTTGGGTAGGGTATCTGGCAGGAGCCCTTCCTCCTTCTCCTTGTCCTGCAGCTCAGTTTCTAAGTCTTGGTTTGGCTGCATTGAGCTGGCACTGAAGGTCTCCCTTATCTGGTATGAGCCCCCATCTTGCAGTGAGCACATGGTCTTCAGGCTCCAGGTGCTGAGGGCATCGTCAATAGACTTAGCCAGGGACTGAACTTGTTCTGTGAAGGAGTCCTCCAGCTCGGTCAGTGCCCCACTGATGGTGGCTGGCAAAGATGGGGACCTTACCAAGGGGATGCCCACAAAGTTGTACCCCTCCACCAGGGCTTTCTCAGCGGAGAAGCTCTCTGAGTTCTGGACCCGGACTTTCCTCAGAGAGATGCGGCGGGGCATGCGGCTCTCCAGCAGTGAGTTGCGGATCTTCTCAAAGTTCTTGCTGAGCTGGTACTGCCGGAAAGCAGTCTGGATGGTGCAGGCTGCCCTGCGAGATACCAGGTGACCTCCGTATTTGTGCTCTAGCATTTCGATCTGAAAGACATAGAAACAGGAGAGATTATTTTTTGTTAATTGACTTCTGATGGCTTTCTGTGACCCCAGTTCCTACACTGATTAGTCTGTAATGACTGTCAGAGGAACTTCTAACATTGAACTAGCTTTTTCCTGCACTGCCGTGCCCTTGATTTCAACGGAAGGCCACCTTTTGGGCATGGCTGGCTAAAGCATCAGTACTGTGAGCTTCCTCACAGCTGTAACATGATCATGCCTCTTCCTAGAGCGCCAGCCATACAAGCTGGAGCCTGGAGGTGCCCCTCCCTTGCAGACCCACTTCTGATGGCCTTTAGGGCAAGCTCATCACTGCAAATAGTGTTCCAGCAATGTGTCTTCCTGCTCAGCAGTGCTCTGCTAATGTCAAGCATCATCCTTTGTCTCAGAGTGTTACTAATGCTCCTCTCCTCCTTACTCACCTTAGGAAATACTCTCAGGGAAAGGAGAAACCATTCAGAAAAAGGAAAGAAAAGCTACTTTTTAAATGCAGAAAATGCTGGCTTGATCATAGGAGCTAGTGAGAAACGTCAGCTTCCATAGAAGTTAGTGGAGGTTGGGTTTGTTCAGTGTCTTTTAAAAAGCACTCTGAATCCCAAAGTGTCTTCCTTTCTGACATCTTTCAGGTGTTAGCCAGCAGTGAAATGAAAACTATCCAAGAAAAGAAAGACTCTCAGTTTTGAAAGGTAAAAACTTCTGACTTTAAATGTGGAGACAAGATATTAAGAACAAGTAGCAGGAGGATTTACTCCTTCCTGAGCTGGTAACAACAAACACACATGTAAATACATACACACACAGTTAAGTGGCATCTCAACAGGCTTCATCAAAGCAAGCAAGTATGTATGGTAATTTCTCTTCCGTAGTCTAGTATTTATACTTGCTGGTAATCCCCTCACTCTTCCTCTGCAGCTGGGCCTTCACTAACACGCTACAGGAGAATGTTAGATGACTTGGTTCCAGTGAGTGACTGACAGAGGACAGGGGGGACAGTGTGAAGATGATGGTGGATGATGGGATTGAAGAAAAAAGAAGGATGAACTAGAATTACCTTCACTGAGGTTTTGGCTGAACTATGAGCTAAACTCCACATTGTCGGCACTTCACAGGGCAGAGTGCAGGTGCAGAATGTAGTGTTCATATATGTGTGTGCACATGTGGAAAAGCCAAAAAAAGGTGAAGTGTGGGACTGGGAGCGCTGGTAAAATCAGTACTGAATTAAAAGAGGATTCACTACATCATTCATGTGGTGAGTATGAGCTCATTAGCAGATCCAAAGGGTGAGTTTTACTGACTGCATCCTTATCCCCAGACAGATACCACTTGCCCCTCACCATGCCTTGCTGGCCCAGTACTCACAGGATGAAGGACTGAGCTCACAGAAGATCTGAGATTAAGTGCAAACTGGTTTTGTAGTGAAAGTGAGACTGAGGCATGAGCCTCAGCTCGCAGAGTCATGTCATGTCATCTGCTTCCTTCTTCTTTTCCATTTTTGTAACACTATGTAATTTGCAGATAAAACCATCAGTGAGTGATCTAGGTATAAGTGAAGGCCTGGAATGACAGCTGTGAGAAGTGTAAATCACCTCTGGCATCTTTCCAATACTAACTCCTCTGGAAGTAGGGGAAGACGATATGACCTTGGGAGATGAGAGGAACATGACCCCAGCTGTTCTGTCCCTGGTATCTGCACTGGTATCCTGGCTGCTGGAGTAAGTACTGAAGGCCTTGCCCACTGGCACCCCATCACCCCAAGCAGCAACAGGTCTAGGGATCCTGCCGCACTGGATGAGAGGCTGCCATTTCTGGAGGGAGCAGGGGACACACACATCCTTTCATATTTCCCTCGCTGGAAGTGAAGCCGGGACCCTTTGCCTTGTGCTCAAACATAAGGTAGGCTTCTGTTTTCTGTTTGCCTTGCCCTTGAATTCACATCTGTCCAAAGCAAGCATCAAAGCTCAGCACTGAGAAATACTAGCAATTTGTTTAGCAATGGGGTTGTACATTGCTACAACTGCAGTTGTAGAGGCAGCTAGCTCAGAGTTCTGCTTACCCCTAATTTAAAAAACATTAGCCTAATACTTGCCCTGCTGCCCTCCCAGAAAGGGTCTGCAGAACTGGTGCTAAAAATCACCCACACAATGATCATGGATTTAGGTTCATTTACCACAAGACCTGTCAGTATGCTTTTTGGATAAACAAGGTCTCTGCTTATCCTCAGAGTTTGATGTGGCAGGAAAGAGGAATACAGGGACAAGAAGAGATTCTGGGTAGCAAGCAGAAGGGTTTTGCTGGGGTTCTTTGTCCTTCTTTCCAAAATGACCATCTTAAACCCCACCATAAAACCAGCACTCCTGCCACATCTCTTCAAAGTTGGCCTCTCTGGGAAGACACTGAGTTATCCCTTGTCCCTTCCCTTCAAGAGGAAGGCTTATGCAGATAAATGCAAATTAAACCAATAACCCACACAGGCCCAACCCAGACAGTTATTACTGACAACTGACCGTGAGCACTTAATATAATGGTCTGGTTAATCAAAATGTAGAGCTAACTGTGTTGGGAGGGAAAAAGGAACAAATGGGAGGGACAGACACAGCTATCTGAGGGACAGAACAATAGTAAGATGCAAAATAAGGCAGAAGCAAGAGCCTTATAATTATCTGAGGTTTCCAAGGAGGTGACAGCCATTCTGAAAACATGAAATTCATATGTTCTGATCTTATTAGAGGCCAGGACAAGATGTCATTGCTGATCTGAAGTAAAAGGCCAGTTTACCTCATGTAGAGACAGTTCCCAAAAAGGCAGACTTTAATAACTACTAAGAGGAGAGATCCTTCTAAAAGTCTAAATGAACGGTGCAAGCTGTCAGTACCGTGATAAAACATCACCAGCCTTTTGCAGTCCATTATCTCAGTCCTCCAAAAGGGCTAAGGCATTAAGGAGCAGAACAAGATGTAAAGTGAGAGGACTCCCAACCTAGTCTGTTCTCCAGTTCATACCAGGTGTGCAAGGACAGGTTCTGCATGTGGTCCACTGCCATCCAGCCCTGTCCAAAGCAAGGGGAGTCCTACAGTGTCTTGCGGCTGGGATAACAAGGACTGGGGACTGGTCCAAAGGATGCTTGAGAAGACTGGCAAAGCCAGAAGCAGCACCCCCATAGAGAAGTGCCCTCCCCACCCTTGCTTGGTAAGAGTGGGTCTCCGTCTCTCTCTCCTTGATGCAGCCCAGCCATTTACTGTTTACTGATGTCTGAGACATTCACATTTGCTATCAGGTCGAGCTAACTGACACTCCAGAGGAATTAAGGATTTCACACAGCTGTTGGCCTGTTTTCTTCCTCTTGAGAGGAGGAAAGGGCATCCATTAGCACCACAGCAGTCACAGGTAATAGAGATGTATGTCTGGCTTGCTGGAAGAACCTTCTCTTCCCATTTGAGAGGAGAGAAAGGCCAGACATGACTGGCCTTCTCTCACTCCTAATAAACCCTATGAATCACAAGTAATTGCCTACTTAAAGCTACTCTTCTCTGGGGAATGATCCGACAGCCGGTGCCAAAGGAAGGGAAAAGCAGGAGGGGGGTCGGGGGGATTTCAAAGAATAATTAGCTTAATACATTTCTGGGCCTCAATATGAACACTCAGTCTGAGCAATTCACGCCTTGTGGCTGAATTAGAAATGGCTGGGAAATATCCATTGCCATGAGGGATTGCACATGAAGGGAGCTTTAACAAGGTCAGCCTAAGGCAAGCCAAAGTGCCAGGCCTGGATATGGCCAAACATTTGAGGTGCACACCCCATGGCTTTGTTGCCCATAGGCATAAATTCATAAATCTGCCAGGAGAGAAAGGGCCTGATCTTATTCTCAGTTAGCACTGGTTTTCCACCCAGGTTGCCACTAAGGACGGCGACATGCCACCATGTTAGCAAGAAGAGAATCAGGCTCAATGACAGAATCTTAGTCACACAAGTCAATGCATGCATTGTAAAAAATAAAAAAAAGACATACAGAGCATACATGTTCTCTATCACCCATTCTTAACGCCTTTCCCTCCTGCCAACCTTTCACAATGGAAGGACATTGCTATAAGGGCCATGTGTTAATGGGACGTTTTCCTTCATACATGGGACATCTGCCACCCTTCAGCACAGCAGAAGAGTATGTATGACTGAAAGCTTGCTCCTCTCTCCTTCATCGCCTCCATTTTCCCAACATTACAATAGAGCCTAAACATAGGGGAACTTTAGCACTTGAGTTTCCCTTCCAACCACCCAGCATAGTGTACTTCTGCTCTGCACACTGTCAGCATGCTCTGTTTCATGGGACAGAGAGCGAGGAGAGCCATGACCGCACTCACCAACCCTCTAGTATGATGCTGAGGGGCAATGACTGGTAGATGACCTGCCCCTCCAAGCCCTGCAGAAGAGGCTGTATGCTACCCTCCGTCCTTACCAGCACTCAGTCTTCTCCCAAAAGCTAAATGTGACTTCAACTGCACTGTGAGACTAAAAATGCCTCCTTCCACCTGTTTTTCTTACTGCAAGTTTTATTAATGCATTACAATTTGTGCTATGACTAGGGAACTACTGGGACAGTGCTGTGAGGGTCCTATCACCCTTATTCCCATTCAAGAGAACTACCTGACAAGTAAGTTGATAGGAATACCTATGAAAAGGACTGGAAGACTGGAAGAATTAATACCCTTCACTCCCTGAAAATCTCCCCTTCCAGAGCTGGAGGCAATCCACTGAGGACATCCATCAGGCTGGAGGAGCACACATACAGGAAGCCCCCTTTGCTGTGAAAAAAGTGGTTTCACCTATGAGATAGGCTAGGTCCCTGCAAGGTCAGTTCTGCGAGGCACCAGAATTTAATGAACAAGCAGCTAACATGTCTCTCTGTCTCACATGCACCCAGGGCAGGTCTGGCCTCTGCTGCAAGAACAGTGATAGGACAACATGACCTTAGAGCTAAAATAACACAGGACAGACACTTCCCAGGACAAATCAGAGCAGCTCTAGGACATTGAGGAGGCTAAGCCCATATATAGCAGCCAAGATCTGGCCCACCCTGAGGATATGTCACATTAGTTTGTGAAGCCAGGTAATTAGTCTCTCTTGTTTCTTTTCCTGGTGTGAAGCAAGAATTCTGTCCAAGTTGAGTATGCAGTATTTTAAGAAAGACAGAGCTGAAGAGCTAAGGTCTCTTTTCTGCTCAGGAATTTATTGGGCCATTGATCTGACATGTATGTTTAGGAACAGCAGCAATGCCTTGAGGGAAGTGGCAGAGAGATGTCCCAGAAGCAGCAGCAGAGTCTGTTGGAACCTCATTAGCTGAGACCCATTGTCTGCAATAGTACAGCTCCCACTGAATTCTCCCACTGAGCGTAATCTGGACACTGTCACTAGCGCTTGCTTGTCCTCCTCATCTCACATACTGCAGGGTCTGCATATCAAACAGCCTCTGGTTGAGCTGCCATCCCAGGGAAAAGTCAGAAACAATTCTTTAGGTTTTGTTTTGCACAACAGCTCTCCTGGGCTGTAATCTGCAGAGACGCAGGGTGGGAGGGGCACGTTCCATCTCATTGCCTTTGAGTGAGGAGGCCGGCTGCTATTAGCCCCTGTCCCGCTATCCCCTGCTGGGAGCCCATCAGGAGATGCAGCTAGAGATGGGTAGACTTGTGCTCTGGAGCTAGACTGTAGCCTCGGGCACAGGAGGCAGGGCTTGCAACTTCAAGAACTGAACCATTTTCTCTCAGCCTGGTAAACCTGCCTGTCTCTTCAGCATCCATCACTGGATTGAAGGCAGTGATGGTAGCACTACACAAACATCATGGTAGACACTGTGCAGGACACTCATTGAATAAACCCCGCTTCCCCTGAAAGCTCATGATTTGAAGAGGCTAATGTGGAATTGCACTGAGGGCCTGCTCAGTGTGATCCAAGAGGGYAAGATGGCTCTTGGAGACCTCTCCCATAAGGGAGGTCTTTTGGGACAGTCACTTCCTGGGAGCCTTACAGGCACTGTACGCTTGTGAGCAAAGCAGTATCTCTGGATGCCACAGCTCTTGGCTGCCCGCAACCCGTCTCTAAGCCTACAGTCACAACTGAGTATCTGGGTCCATTTTGGACCACAGAACCCAGGCAACGAGGAGCAGAGCCCAGCAGGTTTGAGTGAAAGGGTGTAGCAGTCAGAGGTGGGGAAGCTACTTCCTCCATCAGCCCCACGTAGCCAAAGGGCCAGGCCTGTTCAGGCAGGGCAAAAGCTCAAGGTGAACAAAAGGCTAAAGTATTTGCTGAAAGACATCCCACCACAGTGTGAATGCAGTCCCACCCACCCCGTCCCCTTCTCCCACAGCCTGAGGAGGAAGCCTCTGTACCTGTTTATTCTTTAGGTCAAGGGAGAGCTCATAATCGGAGGCAGCTGCATGGGAACACGAGGCCGTCCCTTTGCTGCGCTGCACTCTCACTGGGGAGCCCGTGTGGTGGAGGCTCGCCTTCTGCACCAGAGGGGAACACCCCGCTGCCTGCTCTTCTTGGAGCTCCGCATGCTGGGCTTTTAGCGTCAGGGTGTCGGACCTGCCTTCCTGGCCACTCTGTCTGCCGGCCTCCTTCGGATCCTCCGTTTCACAGCCGGCTTTCTTGCTTGTGGAACCGCTGGGATCATCACTGTGAACAAAACGCAATGTTTCGCTTTTTTTATTTGTTTTTATTAGATTTTATTTATGATTATGTTTATTGTTGTTCACTATACTCATTCACTGAGCTGCATTTTAAATGTTTAGGGAGCCTGGGCTGTGAGGGGTCTCTCTCAGTGATGGATCAGGACTTTAAGTTGATGCAGCCAAAGCTCTGATCTCTCCCTCCCTAAGAGCAGGCACCTGTGCTGCACACACTGTATGAACCAGTCCTGTGACTCCTGGAGCTGCCCAGCTGCCTCTGCTTGAGGTGCTGCAGTTGGAGGTGAGGGGCCAAGGAGGGTGTCATGGCCTACGGACACCTCTCCTGCTCCCTGGAGCAGCTAGCAGCTGGCAGTCACCCCTGTGCCCTTGCTGCCTATTGCTCAGCATYTCCCTGGGCATCCCAGAGTCCCATCTGGCATGGAGCCTGGATCCCAAGGATCCAGTTTTCCTCTGGAGTTCCTAAGGGCATGTGGGAAATGGTGCAGGGCCAGCTGAATGTTGCAGTGTTTCCAAAGGAACTCTTGGAGAGCTGAGAGTATAAAGATGCAACAGAGCCAGCCAGCCCTGAGATCCTGACTCTTTAAAGCATGTCTGCACTACAGCCATAGCAGACTGCAGAGCTTCCAAGAAAGAAGCCGTTTCTTTCCGACCCACAGGACAGATTGCTGTGCCGCTGAGATCTTGTGGAAAAAGGAAAACACCTTTTTCTCCTGTCAGCCACAGCAGTAATTGTGTGAAACCAGGGCCTGGCAACAGTGCTGACATGTTGCTCCAGACAGGATGGGATTAGCATATGTCTGATGCATTGAAGTGCYGAGGAAGTCTGTCGTTAACCTCTCTTGCCGAATATTTTCAAAAATCATCCAATTTCAAACAAGATTTTGGTATTCTGGGGGACTGTTTGAACCATGGGAGTGTTTATTCGTTGTTACATTAGTCTCTTTCCAGTGGCTACAGAGAAATAATTTATGGTTTCCAAGAGTGTGCAGGCCAGTCAGCACGGACTCTGGGTTCTACTGCACTGTGTACATAAGATACAGCTCCACTGGTTTCCGCGGGATGATTATTTAGCTGAGAGCAACATCTAGTTTGGAAATAATTACTACAGAACCAATGCATTTAATTCCATTGGAACCAAGGATGTGTACTGCCTCCCATATTTAAACACCATTAAATTATTTAATTCACTTCTGAATCATGTTTCTTTCTCTTGGATTTGCTCCACACACGACCAGTTCTGCTGTCATCTAGATAACAAATCATTTTATGATTGGTGTTGATGTCAGAGCAAAATCAGGGAAATTAGATAGGATTTTCTGTAGTGCCCAAATTACTTAGAAGCATTTAAGTCTCATTTTCAAAAGTGCTGTAAGCACTTAAGAGCCCAAGTCTTCTAACTGTAAATAGACTTTGCCTCCTAAGCTTCGGAGCACTTTTGCATACTTACTAGTACTTTAAAAGGAAGTTTATTCTCTCCAATGGCAGCTCTTCTGTTCAGTAGATTTAACAAAGTTAGAAATATTCCCACAGTTTCTAAAAGGGCTCCAAATCTGATGAGCCAAAGACAGTACCACAACTTCAGAACTAAGAAAGATGAAGCATTTAAAGGTAGAAAGTTTCTTCTTTCATACACATGCATGTAGTCACCCGTTAGACTTAAAAAATAAATTCACAGAAGAAACCAGTCTCTTACATAAACATGATATAACCAACTTTGTCAAAGCATATTAAAATGACATATCTGCACACTCATCAATCAGGAAATACCACCATTAAAATGAGGCATAAAACTGTCCTTTTAGGTTGTACACCTAATAAAATCTTTCCTTGTTCTATTCCTCATACTATATAATTGAACATTCTTTTTTCTGCACCTGAAGATGTACATGTAAAGTATGTACCCATTTTTAACTCCTTCTGTTCTTTGTCCATCCACGTTGCAGGAAACATTAATAAAAGACTTTTCCCTTACAGCTCTCACTGTAACATTTTTATTGGCAGCCTCTGTTCTATCCATTCTCATTTTAACCAGCAGAGCAGTAATTTTTATCCTCAGCTCAAGGGATGACCAGGTGAACATAGATTTGATCATGTTTTCATTGAAGTACATGCCAAAAGCCTCACAAGTATTTCAGTGGGAACCGAACTGTGCCCTACAAAGCAATTTCAGCTAGACACATAAACTCTGATTCAGCAAGCCACATATCCCAAATTGCTCTGCTGAGTCAAGGCCACAGTGCACAGTGTGCTACACAGACTTTCTTTAGGGCAGATCAGGGCCCGAGGCAGTAGACTAGAGAGCTAGTTGACTTCCCTTGGAGCATGAATGGACTCTAAATGCCAGCAAATATTCCCTGACGTGATGGTCCTCTAAACACTTGCACATATGCTTAACTCTATTTTTCTGAGGGCCTCCACTGAGACTGCTCATGGTAGAACGTGAAGTGTGTGCTTAAGAGTTTGCAGCATTCGGGCCCGTTGCTCTGTAAGGCTGTACATCACCTCTAGTGTATGCTACCTATTTGGTTTTCTGTCGCACACAGTTTAGAGTCTGACTGAGCAACATTCATAGTGACAGGATATCCTGCATGCACTGCTAATATAGAAGAAAAAACAGCAGGCTTTGTAGAATCACAGAATAACCTAGGCGAGGAGGGAAGGCTGGAGGTCTCTATTCCAACTCCCTGCTCAAAGCAGGGCCATTTTCAAAGACAGATAAGGTTGATCTGGGCCTTCTCCAGCCAATTCTTGAATACCTCCAGACATGAAGATTCCCTGGGCTCTCTGGAAAGCCTTGTCAGGGCCCTTAGTGCACTAATAGACCTTAACGGCCTGACCAGCCTCACTTGGGGGCCCCACAAATATCCCCTGCACAGTTCCCCCTTTTCAGCTCAGCCTGGGGCCATCAGTGCCTGCCCCAGCAACACTGTGAAAGTGCTGGTCTCCAGCTCCGCCACAGCCTTCCACTTTCCATGGCCATGGACCCACTTGATCTGGACTCTGACCTGCAGACTGACTCCCCAGCTTGACCTTGGACCTGCCTCATCACCATGGACCTACCCATAGATCACTGGGCTGTGTCTGACCCTAGGTACTCTCACTGGACCTGATTCTTACCCTGGCCAATGAGGCAGAGGGTGTTGGACCAACCTAAAATACTCAGAAGCTCCCTTTAACCTCGTTAGGCATTTAGGATATTCCTCAAGAAGACACAGGAGGGCCCTAAGACTGCAAGCACTAAGTGCACACATTCAGTCACAGATGTGTGAGAAGCACCACCAAGCTCAGTGCTCCCGCTCACAGTGCATAACTGAAGCCCCTGAAGACGCTGTGCTAGGATAAGAAAGTAAGCTAAGCACACATACACATATAACCTTGCCTTCCTCCTCCATGCATGCTCTGAGCCCAGTGAATACACCCATACAGAAAGTATTGTGCTTATGCGTGGAATTTTCTGAGGGTCAAAACTCGGTCAAATCAAAATCAGATTCCACTGAAGCACTCAAAGGCATTTTTCAGCTAGATGTTTTTATGCTAAATATAAACTTTTTAACCCCCTGCTGGTTTGGCTGTTGTGCTGTTCAGAAAGCAATAGCAAATACTCTTGCTGAAATGGGAATAGTTTCTACATGTTCTTTTGTGAAAAAAAAATGGCTGAACCACTTTTACTTAGTGGGGAAAAAAAATCTCAAAAAAAAAAAGACAAACCTACTTCACCTTTGGGCAAGAGACCAAACCTAGCAAATTTCAGCTTCAGCTGGTAAACTTTGGTGACTTATAAGCAATGGAAAAAAGGGGTAAAGACAGAGTTTGCCTAGCAGCCTGAATATTAGCATTACAGCCCTACGGTTCCACTTACCACCCTGTTTCTGAGGAAGTGTGGTGGGGAGCCCTATTCTCTGTTGTCCAGTAGCAGCAACGGATGAAGCCCCCACATGAGAGACAAAACACACTGCTAAAGATCAAAACTGATGCTGCAGTGAAATATAGGCTAAAACCTTAACGATCATGATTTTTCCCCTATGTCCTGAGTGACACAGTTGATTTGCATTGGTAGAGCACAGTTTTTGTTAATAAGTGAAGGCTCAGGAGCTATTGTAATCATAGTAACAAAAAAACCCCAACAGTAAGAAAGGTAAGTAGGGCAAGGATAGACACTACAGCATGGAAGGTCTCCGGGAAAAAAATGTTATTAAGTAAATTATGGGGATCCACTTGCTTTCCCTTGGCCAGTGAGCAATCAACCTCCCTGCCTGTGGGATGAGGGAAGGGAATGGAGCTATTGTACGTTCTGTTTCTTGGATGAGCAAATTTTTCTAACCACTTGTAATAATTAAAAGTCCCATGCAGAGTCTAAGGTGTGAATTCCAATGTCCTGGCCAAACTCCAACTAGGTTAATTTAGTTCTGTATCCCAGCATCACCCTTGCAGTTTCAACTGTATTCAGTGTTCTTTACTTGCTGTCCTAAAGTATCATATACCACCATCTTTCACAGTTTTTACAGCTACTCTTGCATGATAAATGAAGCAATTTACTGCTAGTCATGCAATCAGGTAGGGAAGGTTTGTAATGTCTTTGAATTCTGTTTGATTGAAAGTTGTAAAATTAATGTAAATCACTTGCAATCAGATAAAAAAGGAAGACTACAAATTCAGCTGTTCTGTTCTTCCTAGATGTTCCTTTACGACCCATAGCAACTAGCTTAGTCATTATTACAAACAGATTTCATCTGCTGTAGAAAACATCTCTCATGTTTTAGGTATCTCCTGCTACTTTTGCACTGCTAACTTGTATATGCCTGCTGCAGACAGAAACCAGTTTTGTTAACAAAGATGGTGACTACAGACAATCTGACTCAGGGCTTATATGAAATACTATAGCTAGTCTAGCATTTCAAAACCGGGATATCGGGGTTCTGGGCTGAATCCTAGTGTTTGTTTCAAGAAAGCGGGACGGCAAAAAAGCTCTCACTGAGACAATTCAGCTGGGCACCCATAAACATTTTTGTCTAGCACGGGTAAGCGAGACTTCTGATATTTAGCTTCTATGTGCAGATTTCTCAGGAAGATTTTCTATAAGGAGTACACTGAGGGAAGGATGTAGGAGATGATAGAGGAAAAACAGTATTATGTAGAGGGTTTTTTATTACTTCCTTTTTTCTCCCTTCCTGGTATTTTGGAAACCTAAAGTCCAAATCAGTGATACTAAATTATCAAACCAGAGAAGCTTATCCACCCATTCCTAGTAGTATCAGCTCCCCATGTTTGTACAGAGCTGTTGTATCATACTCTGTCCTGGGAGAGATTTGACTGCTTTTCAGTTCCTACAGCATCAGGATGGTGCACTTCCTTGCATATGCCTTACCACCTCCTTGCTGCTGGAAACACACGTTTCCAGCTTGGCAAGGATCTGTGCTTCTAACTGCCAGCTGTGGAGCTGAACCATGGTTATCTGTTGGTTCTTGACTGTGAGCCTTAAACATTCCCATACCTGATGACTTGAGAAAGAACATGCAGCCCCTTCCACCCAAATATTTCAAGACAATTTCAAGCTAGACCTGTAGGCAGGAACACAGAAGTTGGATGCTCCAGACATTACATTCCATTGCCTCGCTGTCAAATACCAGAATCAGTTCACAGTCTGAGAGAAATTTTCAGAGCTCTCAGAAGGGTGTTTACAGGGTAGCTGAGTGACTAAACAGGGCTCTAGGGCCAGGAGAACCACTCTTCTCAAGGACAGTAATGTTAGTCCTGTAAGAAATTAAAACCGAGCTTTCTCACTGGTCACTCCATAGCCACACAGCTCCCATGAGGTCAAGACACAACATTCATCTCTTTGCTCCTTCTCTCCTACAAGAAGAAAAATTATTGCAGATAAATAAGAGCAATAACAGAGTACCAAAAATAGCAATGGCTCTTCTGGACTTGGACAGCAGTGTAAGAAACCAGTCACTCAAGAAGAGGATGCTCAGATGCCCTGTTGGCTGGTATAGTGGTTATGCAAAAAGATCTAGCTAATTGGATAGGAGGAAGCTATGGGTGTGAGGTGTTACAAAAGTACTACAGAGGCTGACCTCACCTTCTCTTTGTGTCCCTGTGTCACTCCAGGAGAAGACCAAATTGCTGTTTCCCATGTATAACTTACCAAACGCCGCCTTCATGGTATTCAAGGCCAGTGTGCAGGACTGTGACCTCTAACTGAGGCAAAGACTACATGGACTAGTTGTGAAGGACCACAAAAATTTATGAATCCATTTCACAGAGCTCCTTATGAGGATCAGTTGGTTATTGTATATATGCTGCTCTAAAGTGCTGTAAGTGATTAGTATTATCATGGCCTGAGAGCTATATGAGACTTCAAAGCTTCAGAGATGTCAGAATAAAAAACCCTTAGAAAGTGCCATATGGAGAATTAGAAAAAGAGGTCACTAGCTAATGCCAAGAGAACGGAGCCCAGACCCCAAGTCTGCAAGAACCTGTGCTCCCTCTGTCTTAAGACATTTCAGCATTTCCGCTGTCCTCTCTCCTCTCCCTGCTCAGAAAAAAAAAAACAATCAATTGCTGAGTTAGCAGGGTCCAAAGTGCCTTTTCAGTTTATTTCATTTCAGTGTTCCCTGAGGACACCCATAACATATGGTGAAGGGGTTGATCGGAATTCAATGAAAAAAATGGCTGAGACAGGCTTGGTAATATATTATGGGATCTTTTCAAGGTTCAAAGATTTCTGATGTGCTGGGGTTCTGAGTGTAAAAGAATTGCTTCTGATTTGCTTTTAAGTTCAGGTTTTAGGGTGACTTGGAGGCAATGCTCTCTGGGAGCATGCTGAAAATGATGGAAGGCAAAAGTCTCTCCTGCCAGAGAGGCAGGGAACTTGGAACTTGATCTTGGCAAATCATCCCCTGCCAGCCGAGCTGCAGCTTTCTCAGACAGTCTCCCCCAACACAGACAAATATAGGAACAAGATTCTGATTTTGTCTACATTCACGTAACACCTTGCAAAGCAGTGGCATCAAGCCATCTTCACACACTAGTTTTACCCAAGAGGAATTAATGATAATTAGCCAAGCTCATTACCCATCCCAGAATATATTACTTGTTTCATAAAAAGGCTGGCACACACACCTGTAAAATAGATTTGACAGTACAGTATGGTAAATATATTGGAAATCAATTAAATTTAACATCCTTTAGCACAGACTGAACCAGGCAACATCTTTTCAACATTGCTTAAAGTGGTTTCGGTGAGATGTATATTAAGCAGACAGAAAATGTAATAATACTAGCAAATGCCTCATGTCCACAGGTCCAACATGCCAAAGTCAGGGCCTCCATTTCAGATTTGGTATTTAAACATGATCCCCATGTACTGTGTAATTCCCACATTGTTGTGGTGGTGTGCCTTTTGCTACAGAACAGCACTACAGGAACTAAACTTTTCTGATGCACAAGATGATGGATGCATCTTTGCACCCATGCCCTCGTGGTGCAAAGATGATTGTCCAGGTGTCCGTCTGGGCTGGCTGCCGGTCTGAGGGCCAGGCTCTCCATGACTAACCTCAGCCACTTGAGGACTAGGATCTCTGCTTTCTCATGGAGACAGACAGACTCCTCCAGAGCATGACTTGGAACAGCTAAGGCAGCTCCCACTGAATGAGAAGTGGTGTTTATGGTGCAAGGCTGCCTGTGCCCAGTGGTGCGGTTGTCACAGTTTTTTTCTTATAGTTCCTATGTGTGTCTGGGTTACACCTCAGAATGACACTTGGGCCACCTCTCTGGCATACCCCTCTTTCCTCCTCTCTTCCCAGCCATGCCTTCTATTTCACTAGCTGCAGGAGCACAGGGCTCAGCTTAGGAAGTACAGAGCCTTTCTCAGCTGCCTGCCACACCTCGGTGCATGACGCCCCAGGCTAGTTGCTGTGCTGTCTCTGCAGGTTAGACTAGGAGGAGGTCACACAGTCTGTCACTGCAGAGGGGGTTACTTGTGGCTGTGTCAAACAGGGCACACACTGAGGTGTGAAAAGCACCAAGTGGACAGTGAAGGCATAGGGGGGCCCTGCTCTGCAGCGTTTAATTACTTTTAGTTTAACCCCAGACCTCTCTTGCCTCTGCCATGTTTAGTAAACATGACCTTTTAGAGAAGGAAAAAACAGATGGCATCCTGCATTAGCGTAACTGCCCACTCAGCACCCCGGGAAAGAGAAACTTGGCTTCTCAGCAGCAGTCTTTCTGCCACTTCGACTCAGATCTCTTGGCTCCTCATCCCTGAGGCAGGTTTGAACATCACTGAATTCGCTGACAAAAGCCTGCCGGTGCAATCATGCAGAAGATAGAATTTCACTGCTAAAATGAGATGAATCCAGGGCTGGGAGGCAGCAGAGCCTCTACAAGGCAAGGAAACCTTGCATATCTCCTCAGCCCATTGCTCTCCTATTCCAGCTACCTGTGAGCTGGGTGAGGGACACAGCTCTTGGCATTTATAGACCTAAGCAAGGGCTTCTGTGGTCTTCTTTTTCCACTTGTTGTGACAGACCCTGTGTTGGACTGCACCTCTGGGTTCTTTCCTAAGGGATCAGGGTAATTGATTACTGAAGGCAGCGAGTGAGCAGCTTCACAGGAAGATCTTTGTGTAACCCAGATAAATTTTTGTTTCTGTTCTCAAGTATCTCAGTTATTTTGTCTCTTGTGATCAGAGTAGAAAACAGTAGAAAGCCACTGCTTGTGTCAAACCAAGGAGAAGGAAGCCCAGTCCTCCTCAACATAAAGAGTAACACAGCCTCAAATCACCATCCTCAATACAGACAGTCCAAACACCATTCACCAGCTTTAGGAAATCAAATATGATCCAGATTTTAACTTTGCCAGTGTGTTCAGATCTAGGGTTTTGGGTTAGCCTATGGCTGAAGACCAAGATAGAAACAGCATGATTAGCATTCCTTCTTCCTTTCCCCAATCCAGTGACCATCCCCACAGCCTTGTGCAGCAGGCACAAAGCTCTACTTTTCCAAGTTCTAACCTATTTTGTCACTGCTGCTTCACTCACACTCTGATCCACTTCATGTCACTTCTCTTCCCTGAGGCCTTATTCCCTTTTCTATCTTCCTTCATTCCCCTGGAAAACAGGATGACTTAGCAGCTTACACATTTGGTCATACAAGCTCAGATTCCCCTAAGGCCACTTAAACTTTTCTTCCCTATGAGGAATGAAAATTATTCCCATCCCTATACTTCGTACTCAGACATGGACCTTTTGGGGCAAGATCATTAAGAAAAATAGGAGTTTGCCTTGACACAACCAGTCCTACTGTGTTGTTGAGCAGAACTACGGCTGGTGCTAAATGGCATTATGCCAGTGGACTGCATCAAAGTCAATGGAGGATCTAGCCCAATATGCTATATTTTAAGACAATCTGTAACATGCTTATCAGATCCAATTGTGCTGTAACAGCAGGGCAATACTTTTCACAATGCAATTCTGCACCATCCATTTTTGTGCATCTTGACCTACCACTCTCACATTAGTGTATTCTGGGAAATTACAGGCATCTGTCACATTTCGCCAGTCACCCCAGAAGACGTGTGAAACAGTACCAGCAATGTGTACATAGGGTAATCTATCCCCATCTTCCCTCTTTCCCCAAAAGATGGAATGAGAGAGACTGCAGTCAACCCAGATACACAGGCAATAATAACAGCATCATAACTGTTTACAGGACAGCAGCAACATACCAGTGTGTGACATGACAAAGGTGACACATGGTTCTAGTCACTAGGCAAATACAGTTCCCGGTGGGATGATGGTGCAATCTGTGTGTGGAAAGAACCAAGGGGACAACCAGAGATGGTTAAAAGTTACTAGAACACACTTCCAAATGGTGTGGCCACAGTTAGATTCCTCAGCCTCAAAAGAAAAATCTCACTGAACTCAACTCCTGTTTATGTCTTGATGCTTTTCTTCAGGATGATGCTCCCTCATAGAAGATGGAGTGGTCTCCAGCTCTTCTGCAGTTTTCGAACAGGCCAGCTGACAGTCCCAAAAATCTCCCAACTTTTTTACGCCCTCTCCCTCAGCCATCTAGCTGTTTGCAGAGCCCAAATAGAGTTGCCTGAGCAGCTGTACAGTGTGCTCCTCTTCAGCATCTCAGACTCGTCAGTTCTTCCTGGAGCATATGAAAGCCTGCCAGGGCCACATGCAGAAGAAGGAACTCTGGAGCACAGACATGTTTTTCCAAAAGGAGAGCTTATTGTATTTGAGCACAGAGCCTGCCCCATGGGGGTAGTCAGAAGATGAACCTGCATAGTAGTGAGTTAGTGTTGCAGAGCACAGAAAAGAAAAAGGGCCTTTGGATTGACATCACACTGCAAGAAAATGTGTAATAAAAGGCCACAGCCTCATTGCTGTCACTGCCAAAGAATGCTGGCATGAACAGGAATATTCCAGCCTGCTCATTTATCTCCTTTTCATGTCATAGAATCATAGAATCATTAAGGTTGGAAAAGACCTCTAAGATCATCGAGTCCAACATCACCATGACCACTAAACCATGTCTCTAAGCTCCTCATCTACATGTCTTTTAAATACTTCCAGGGATGGTGACTCCACCACTTCCCTGGGCAGCCTGTTCCAATGCTTAACCACTCTTTCAGTAAAGAAATTTTTCCTAATGTCCAATCTAAACCTC
>JAYKAV010001664.1:683865-759859 GCA_035582835.1 Phoebastria nigripes
TGGCCCCATGGACTTGTGAGCGTCCAGGTGGCGTAGCAGGTCGTTCACTGCTTCCTCTTGGATTATGGGGGGTTTATCCTGCTCGCCGTCCCCATTTTCCAGCTCAGGGGGCTGAATACCCTGAGGATAACTGGTCTGAGTATTAAAGACTGCTGCAAAGAAGGCATTAAGTACCTCAGCCTTTTCCTCACCCTCGGTGGCAACGTTCCCCCCCGCATCCAATAGAGGATGGAGATTCTCCTTGGCTCTCTTTTTGTCATTAATGTATTTGTAAAAACATTTTTTGTTGTCTCTAATGACAGCGGCCAGATTGCATTCTAGTTGTTCTGTTCTTGTTCCCTCCAGTTTCTTCTTTCATTTACACTATTTTTTAACTTCCTGCTTTTCCTGCTCCTTCTCTCCTGTCATTCTCCTTCTCTGTATAGCATATTTGCCATCCATTTTCCTTACAGTAGCACTGTTATCTTTGTTGGGGTGAGTCTCTCTCCCTTTCTTTCTCATTGGCTTTTTTTTCCATCTCTTTGCCTTATCTCTCTCTGCCTTGTAAGCCATGAACAAGTGTGTATACAGAGGGTCCACAGAAACCACCTGTCAAGTTCAACAGAACACACCTTAGTGTACAAAAGATCTGGAATGGTCCAATTTTGCAGGTGAGTGCATCTTGACTGATGCAGATCAGGTCAGATGATATCAGTAGAGGATTAGAATGAATGGTGTGAGCTCCACCACAATCCATCTGCTATTACTTCATCAACCGTCTGTGCCCGTTTGCCAGTGCTAGATACAGGACTATTTCCAAAGCTGTCATAGCCTCTTCTCATGCATCTCTGTGGCGTTATCACACAGAAAACACAGGATACAGCAGGTGTTTATGTTGCATTCCACTGTTACCAAGAAGTTGCCATGTTATGGGCAGGGAATTCTTTGCAATACAGGAGAGAGAACATGAGGATCATCTGCAAGCCATAAGTGAATCACCTAGTATTAAAGCAACTAACTGATCTCAATAGCTGTTGAAAGTGGCTCCCACAACTGTAAGGTTGGCTATGATCAATTCTCTTTCACTGACATTACTGCTGCTGCGGCCCAAGAAATGGGAAGCACTGTCACATGTGGGAGAAGAGTACCTGAATCCAAGTCTGAATTCCTCTAGGGCAGAACCCATGTAAGCAACAGAAGTAACAGGGGAAAAGGAAGGTCTGGAAGAACACGCGGCCAGTCAATGGATACAGCTTCAGGCTCTCAGAAAACATGTGTCTGATGGGTATCTTTGCAGTTTCAAAAGAGGATACTTCAGATGGGTTTTCTTTGGCCTCTCTTTCCTGCCATCTTCCTCCTTCCTGAAGAAAGGTGATGATAGAGGTAAACAAAGCAACCAATATGACAGGGAGACTCCAGTAACTGCCAGAGATTTTTTTTTCCTGTTGAAGAGCCCATCTATTCTGCACTTTACTTCCCCACCTTCATGTTCTCCAAACTTGCCTGAAAGTGGCTGCACCAGCTGTTGGAGAGAAGGAGCAGAGAAATGCCTGTGTGGGAGATAGTGCCAAAATGTCCTCTTTACAGGACTGAGATGCTGCATCTGAAACTCACCTCCTGTTTCTTTGGATGCTTCCAGAAAGAGCCATTCCTCCCAGGTCATAGTACCAGAAGTATTGCCAACTATACCTCCCTGCAAGAGATTCCCAAGGTTGTTGGTAACTACGATGTTAAGGAGCTTCTCTAAAACATTTTTTGCTTGTAATTGTGTTTCCCTATTTCCCCCAAATCTACATGCACTAAATACCTTTGTGGTTCTGGACCTAGGCTCCTGCAAAGCAATTAAAGCTGCTAGTCCTGACTGTACAAAACACCCATAAAAAGCGAAGAATCTACTCACTCCCAAGTTTAGGAAGAGTTCAAATCTGGGTCTAGACATTACTCCTCGCCCACATCTCTGTGTCAGACTAAAATCAAAACTCTGACAACTGTGAGCCTGGGGCATATTTATGTGAACTTTGCTGACCCATCCCTGCCTGTTTGCAGCATCCCCACAACCTCCAATCGTAATATCTTGAACAGGATTATTAAGTCTACAGGGAGGAAAGAATAAGAAGTAGATGAGCTGTTAAGAAGCAGAAAAAATCCTCTCTTCATGCCTGTGACCTCAATAAGGAAAAGAAATGAGAAAGAAGCACAAACAGGATGTGCTAACAAAGCAGAAATGTTGCTCAAACTTCTCCTGTGTGTTTTCAAAAACAGTGCTGTGGAGGACTTCGGCACAAATGAAAGAAGTCAGATTGAAGAGCTTTGTATATGAAGTCATTTGTCCTCAGAGCACACAAGGCACAGACCATGAGCGTAGAGGCTTGCTTTGCACTGGCATGTCCAGGTGCTATAAGCCTGACCTGGAGTGTTCTCCATTAAGAATCAGAGGAGAACTCAGCCTCCATGGTCCACTAATTGTAGGAGCTTGCACTTGACACTGCCAGCTGGGGGCCAATTAGTCAGAGTTGTTATGCTGTTTTGTGTGGTAGGTTATAGATCTGATTTGATACAGACTAGAATCATTATCATGTTTCACACCTAGGCCAGAGCCACTGAGTTCCTCTGAGCTGAGAGGAAGCACTGACCTCCGGATTATATATCCAATATCCTGCCAGCAATCCGAAACCAGAAAGGCTAATTTCCCATTTCATGAACTGGATTTGCATTCTTTCTGTCAGGCAAGGTCAATCTTTTACAAGTTCAGACAAAATGTTGGGTAGCTCAGTTGTTTTTCTGTAATGCTTAAAGAGTGATGGATACTGGTGCAAAATCATCATTCCCCACCTGTTTTTTATCAAGATGCTTCAGTGGTATCTAAAAGGAGAACTGACTTGGAAAATGGTTCAGTTCTCATTAACTTCACAGGCCTCAGCCTTAAGGGGTATTGCATTCACAATCCAAACAAAGTCTTGTGGATTTCTCAGGAGGATCTAACTATTAGAGGACCTAGAGTGACCCAAGGGCAAAGTGAGAGCTGTACTCGGTGAAGAGATGCTCCCGGGCTACAGCAGTGGGGAGCCAAAGAGGGACATGATGCTTTGACCGTGCAGTGGATAATATTCATGGCTCTTTTGTGCCAATGCCTTCCAGCATGACTTTATAGGACAAAGAACAAACGCACGTTCAATGGAGAGAGGTCAGGTAAAGAGACATGAAGAGTCAGAGACAGCAGACCTCCAGAAGTAAATGAAATCCAATTTTGTTTTTTAACCATGTGCTGCTTAGGGTGTAGCATACTCTTATGCAACTCAGAGAGCTGGGAAGATGTTTGAAGGTTTGATTTTGAAGAACTGTCCAAAATTTGTCCATCCGCTTTTCACCCTCCCACATGCAAAAATGGAGCAACAAGCACAAAGGACCTCTTCCAGCAAGAACACATATTTCCATTTGTGTACGTTGGTAAGTCAGAAGTGGGGCAAGAGGGAATTTCACCAGAACTGCAAGGGAGGCTGGCTTGGAGATGTAGCCAATGGCTTACATGTCTCCTTACCACTAATTGGTGCTGTGATGCCAGGCAGTAACCAATCTGTGACACTGACTAATCCAGCAGGCACTTTAGAAATGAGTACACAGCTGTTTGAAGTCTAAACTATATTGAGTTACAATTTAATTGGTCCATAATCATGAAGTAAACACTTGCCAGTTGCACTAATCGTGTTTCAACCCTGATCTAAGCAGCAGTCTCCCTACTGGAAAGTGAGGAAATATTATGGGAAAATATGAGCAGAGCTTGCCCAACTTTTCCACAGATGTTTCCACAGATGTTTCAGACCCTAGCCTTTCTGCTCAGTACACATCCAAGCCCTTCCAGAAGACTCTGTTCAGATCCCAGACCTCTCCTCTTCCTGGGATGACTCTTTGTCTCCTTTGCCTTAAAAGCAGGTCAGGTCCCATCTGCACTTCTTCCAGATAGGAAGGACCTTCTCTCTCCCACAAATGCAGGTGGAACATCCTCCCTTCCAAAAGAGCTATCTGGCATCTGATCCTGCCCTTCACACAAATGTACCGGGATCCCATCCAGTCTCCTTTGTGACATGACCCTTCAGCCCTCCAGTGCTATCCCCATGTCCATTGCGAAAGTGGACCTGCCCCAGGCACTTTTTATGTTTTATGTAGAACTTTTCCCATCACTGGAGCAGAGGTGATTTTCTGCTGATTTCCTATTCAGCACCGCAGGCGAGCCAGAGGCAGGCTCCGAAAAGCCTATGAAAGGCAACTGAATGAATATACTGTTCGCTCCAATTGTGACTCCATCATTTCCTCTCATTACTCTAATAGAAACAAATCTTTCTCATCTCAGCCCTATTACCTCACACAAAGGAAAATGCTATGTAATCCTGTTAGAGCTGGGCTGCTGCTGGACACGTTTTAAGGTCATTGTTCTGGGATGCCAGTCTCCACTGTGTGAGACTGGGAGAAGTGGGAAATGCAATTACTAGGCTATTCAAATCCCTAGAATGAAACCCTGCCATTAACAGGCAGAAGCCAGCAAGAAAAAGAGCAGTTGCTTTATGAAATTATAGGGTTTGGCTAAATCAGAGTCTAATCAGCACCTCAGTAAAGGAGCAGGGTTAGCTCCTACTGCCATCCATGGAGTCTCCTCATTCCCCTCAACCTAATCTTTGGCGATCCCAGTCGAAGCCCAACCTGCAAGATGGGTTATGGTCATGAAGCCAGTGGTGTACAAGTCCAATGGAGACAATGGTGGTCCACATCCAGAATTTACACTGTACTTTGAAATGGGGAAGCCCTAAGAGTTCAGCAACAGGAATCTGCCTGCTGCTGCCATCACCTCATACTGTACTTTGGCTCTGAGCTTCTTGGGGCAGATTCTGGGATCAAATCTGTCTCCTAATATTCATGGCCTACAGCACCAGTCTTGCTGATTGCTGGTACAACCCAGCTAAGCAGCCAAGGGGGAAAATTTGCATTGCTAAACTCATGGACCTGTAAGCCCCCAACAAGGAATTCACATGCTGGAGGAGAGAAGGGGGCTAGCACTGCTTGTGGCAGTCAGTGAAGCAAAGCAGAACAATATGAGTGGGAATGATCGCAACCGCCTCATCGAGTTGGCTTCTATTGAGTGGTTAGACACTGACATGTTCCTAATCATTCCCACCCAGGTGAAGCAAAAGCATTTTTAGCTGGATGGGTAGGAAAGAAAGAGTCAGAAATCTTACAGGACAAACATTAGGGAAGACCACACAAGAACAGCAATGACCACCTCAAACCACAAGCAGAGACAAACTTTTGTCCCAGACTGTTCCTGACAGCCAACCTCCTACTGTTATGCCCTGTGTTTCTTTCTCCTTCTGCCCCACACTTGAGCTGTATGGCTGCTCTCGCTGGTCTCTCCTGCAGTCAGGCAGTCACTCTTCTTACTGCCTTCATGCCTCTCTTTATCTTCACCTTCCCTGCTGTGTTACCCTCCTGCTGCCCATGTTCCCTCAGTCTCCCAAAGTATTTCTGTCCCACAAGATAAGGCTGGGTTCCTGCTGAAAGCAGGACCATTCTTGCAGGTCCCAGAAGGAAGTGATGTGGGCTGAGGTAAGGTTCCTGGTAGAGGAGGAGAAAGCAGCCGATCACCACTGGAGTTTCCAAGTCCCTTGAAGAGACGAGAGTCACTTCCCTGTTTATGCTCTTTATTAGTCCCTATTCTCTTTAATCGGCTTAGACTGATGAGCCGAGGCAGCAGTAGGGATCAGCCGGGCTGTTTAATTAAAGGATTGCAGCTCAGCCCTGCAGTTTGGGGGTTTGTGTAAATGAGCTGCAAGTACATTATTTAATCTGCTGCGCAGAGAGGAGTTGGGGCATTAATGAAGCAAACTCTAATTAAAACTAGACGGCTGATGGTTATTAGTGGCATCAGTTCTGACAGGATTTATCTCATTTAGGGAAACGTCTGATCATGGAGGGGGAAAAGAAAAATAAACCCGAGCTGGTTTATCAAATTCACCACAGCACCACTTGTGACTGGCTGTCCATTCAGCAGAGCTCAGGAGAGCTGCACAGGGAGCCCCTGCGACCCAGGCTCTCCCATCAGGAGCCCTGATGAGCTTATTTAGGGATATGCCTCACTCACCCAGGAACTGATTGCCTATTCAGGCTGTCTGACCCACATATTTCAGTCTTGATTGACTTTTGTTCTGCCTTGGTTCAATGGGGAGCCTGTTCATGATTTGAGCAGGGTGACAGGCTCTGTAAACGATCTGATGAGCTTCTCCCAGCAGTGTATTGAGCCATTCCAGAGCAGCATAGCTATCAGCTATGGACATCAGCTCCACGGTGACGCTGTGGTTTTCCCTCTCTGCCATTTTTTTGCCCTCCACACTGCATTGTATATGTAACTTTAGATATGAAGGAAGCCCATTGCTGACTGCAGGACCTAGCAGAGACTAGGAGGTGTTTTCTGGCCAGCATAAAGCTGACCAGTGAGTTTAATAGTCCTGCATGTGCTCTGCCTTTCTTCTGGCACAGTGTGGGAAGTAGGGGTGCTCTTCTTGCCTGAGACAGTCACTTAGAGAGATCGCATATAAAAGCTATTCTGTTTCAAAAAGAAAAAATTCTTTGTGCCTGTTTCTCACCTTCAAATAGCCATGGTGGCTTCAACCATCTCTCTCTCTACATAGAATATTGTGTCACACAGAGACAGATTCAGGACTGCTATTGGGGTCTGGGGGTATTAGAAATGGAGAGGACAAGAGAAAGCCTTGGGCAAAAAGCAAGGAAAGCAGGAGGCCTGCAAGCTACAAAAGACATAAAACGGACAGGCATAGATCAGTATGAGAAGCCCCTTAACTGGAAGCCCAGATGCAACACACTGTAGGGGTCATTGTCATTCATCCCCACTTCTGACTTTCCGGGCCCAGACTCATCTTTGGATGCAACTTGCCAAAGCTGTTAAATTACTGAAACAAATGATTGCTTCCTCTTCAATTTACCTGCCAAACCCCGGGTGAGAAATTTGGTGGTTCCCAGCACAAGGAGGGCAGGCAAACTCAGGCTCAACGGATGGGTGGGGCCTTTGGGAGTCACTGGGATAAAAGGAAGGCCTGAAGCATGAGCATGACAAAAACGATCCTAGAGCTTAAGACACTGTAGGACTGACAGCCTTGTAGGATAACAAAATGCTAGAAACTAAGGGAACCGATCAGAAATAAGATGGAGGCTGGGACAAGAATGGGGCAGGGTCAAGGATCAGGGTATGAAGATAGAACACTACAGCAAAAGTGAGCCTCATTCAGACAAAATAGAACACATAACCAAAACTCTCTCTCCAGAAATGCAAGGGAGAGGTGGCTGTCCCTACCACAGAAACCTCTGCTGTCTCCTCCTCTTCCTTGCTAGCATCTCCCCATCTGCCATGGAGGTGCAGCTGCAGATGTCCCACAGGGCTGTCATGMAAACTTTACCAATGCTTAAAAGCCCTCAGCACAGACATCATGGGGGTTAACCCTTCCATCTTCATACATAAATGGGCAGGAGGGGTCCTGCTTCTTTACCCTGTCTCCAAGTGTGGCTGAACCCTACTTTTGAACACACACACACACACCCCCACCCCTGTTCTCTTCACAGTTGTCCAGCACTCACACGTTTCCTTGGAAGGAAATCAGAAACCACAGTCTGCACCAGCGAGCAGAACAAACAAGAGAAATATCATTTAAAAAATGCTGTAGCCTCACTACTGCAATTTAACTGCCCAATTCTGTCCAGAGCCCTCCCTAGTAACTCAGGCTTCTTATACAGATGCCAAAGGTCAGATGTAAAAGTCTAGCAGTGTGATGAGGGAAATCTTTAAAGAGAAACCTGTTTGCTGTTGACAGAAGGGTGATGAGGCATGAGAAGGAGGAGTAGGCCTGTGAGATGGAGGTGTAAGAAGTTGTGAGAGGAGAAGGAGATGGCAAGAACAGAGGGACAAGGCTGATCTGGAAGGTATGCAGTATGTGCATCTCAAGTATTTTGAAGCTCCTTGGACTTCAAAAAGTCTTGGCACTGATGTCATTGGTCTTGGCACTGATGTCATTCACTGATGAGGGAGAGCTATGACAATTGCTGGTGTACCCACACCTGGCTGCACTGGATACAAGCTGGTAATAGTTAATAGTACCCATCTATAACTGTCCTTCATTGGAAAGCTCAGACCATTTCAACACATGTAAAACTGCGCCCCCCACCCTGTCTCAGGGTGTGAGACAGAACCCTGAGTTTGTTTGGTGACTTCTGCTGTAGCTTAGAGGTTATGGGTCTATACTGGTGTGTGTCCAGGCACTTTATAATGTGGGATAACCAATTTGAAGGAGAAGAGTGAAGCATGTGTATGTCGGTGTCAAAGTGATGCAGAAGGGTAAGAAAAGGTACAAGCGTGGATGTGGGTTGATGGAAGTAGATTTGAAGAGAGGCTGAAAGTATGTTTTTGGAGGTGCATGGGTGTGTGTGAGTGGAGGCCAGAGGAGGTTTGTGAGCAATTACACAACAGTGAACAGTAATCTCTGGGAGGGAAAAGAGAGGGACAGCAGGGCTGGGGACATAGGACATAAGGGAGGCTGCATGAGGATGGGCATGTATAATATGTGAGTTTTGTCTGGGGCAGGAAGATTAGTGATGGATGATAAGGAAGTAGGCGATGGAAAAGAAAAGGTCTAGCTGGCAGCAGTTTCCCACCTTGGTGAGGAGTCCGGAGATGAAGGCTTCTGCTCTGCATCAGCTGCTGGGCAACAGAACTGGTGTAAAACAGTTTCATTCCTGTAAGAAAAAACAAACCATAGCAGGTCAGTGTTCAGCTCACTCAGCAGAAAACTCAAGGGAGAATGCCTTTCCCAGGGCTGTTCCAAGGGAACAGTGACTCCCAGTGATGCTGAAAGAGAAATCTGATTATTACATTAATGTTTTGCACTCTGAGGTGGTGGGGCGCAGGAGAGAAGGGGGCTGACAATTCTATTCCCCTACCTTACCTGTCCTGCTGCTGATGTCAAGCTGTAAAGAATGGAGCAAAAGCGTCCAAATAAAAAGTTTTCCTTCTATCAGTATCTGTCCATGATCTTACGAATCATCTTACGATGATTCATACATACATCTTACGAAAAACAGTTTTGCCTGTCTCTAACTTTTATTTCTTTTGGGACAGAAACATCTCCTTAGATGTGTTTCCTTAGATATGTTTCCTATACATTGTAATGCAAGGAAGTTGATTTTTTGTTGACAGTGGCTAAATTAACTCTGCAGACTGAGAAGAACTCCTGAAACCTCTCTAGAGCACAGAAATGGCCTCAGCACATCAGCACTGGGCATTACCAGAAATAGTAGCGGAAAATTGACAGTTAGCAGGGCTGAGATCATGACGAGAGGAAGACATCACAGCAGAGAAAAGCAAAACCATAAGAAGTAACAAACCTGAGCAAAACAGGGGGAAAAAAAGGCTAAAAATGCGTTTCTTAGATAAGAAAGGCAAAAGAATTCATCCAAAGCAAGAAATCCTAGACCAAACTTCCAAAACTGCTCGCTAATCTTGAGTGACTTCTTCTTGGGTCCCTTGCCTGGAAACATTTGTAAGGAGCCTGGTTTTCAGGGGTGTTGGGCACTTATCACAGCATTGGAACCCAGTAAGAGCTGCTCAGCACCTCTGAAAACGAGATCCTTTTAAGATACCTCCAGGGAGGCCCTTGAGGTGTCATAGGCAGCACAAATCAACAGCCAATTTTGAACACACTGACCTTCATCAATGAAAAGGAGTCACTAAAAAGAGACACAGTGTCAAGGGGGGAAGGTACTAGGGGAATGGAAAAGAAAATGAAAAGAGGAGAAGAAAAAGAGGGGAGAGAAAGCAGGCTGAATCCTCAGATGGCATAAAATCACCCTGTCTCCAAGTCAGTGGAACAGCACTTAGAGCTCTCTTCTCAGTGCTACTGCAGAGACCCAGGGCTTAAATGGGGTCATCTCCTTTTAAAAATATTTTTACAGCTTCTAACCCAGCAGTAAAGCTAAGTCTCCTGGCTTGTCATGGGGTCTTAGTTTCTTTCAAAGGCCCTGCCACACTTTCCATCACTCTGAAATATGAAGCTTATCACCTTTGTCTTTCTCAAAATCTGACAGACATGGCCACAAAGATAGCTAAATTACAGACAATGACGATACTGTTCCCAGCCACCTCCTTCCGGCCTCCCAGCTAGCTTAATGTAACAAACTGCTTAGTTCTTCCGCTTCCTTGGCTTCCAATGCATTCTCAAAAGGAATCCTTCCTTAGAAACAACAGGATTGGCAGGAGCAACACAGCAGAGGGAAGACGAAAGCATTAGCTTTACCTCACTGACCTCTGCCCATGCCCTCGGTCCCTGTCTGTGACATGTAACCTGCTAGAAAATAGAGGGAGTGCTTGTGTGACATACAAATTCATCTCCTGGTCTTCCATTTCTGTAACTACCCAGCTCACATCCCTTCTCTATTGCCAGCCTGGTTATTGCTGGTTCTCACTATGCTGTTTCTAATTTAAACTTCTCAGGTGGCAAGTACATATCTGACTGGTGTGTCCATAAATTACTTGTGTTGTCTTTTTACTGAAGCAAGAGGTGGGATCGCATTTGAGCCTATGTTCAAGCAGGCTCATGCAAATACTCCAGCTCCTGCATCTTGTCACTCTGCTTCCAGCTAGAATCCATCAGGAATTTTCTGATAAAATTTTAGTTTTGCATAAAAACATTGATCCATCAAATTTAAACTATCATCTGGTGAAAACATCTTGGGTTTGACAAAGATTCTTCAAATTACAGGGCTTTACCTGGATTTCCTGGCAGGTTCCCGGAGGACCATGCCTCCATATCCCACATCTCTAGTGCAGCCATGCCCTACAAGTAGCCCCTTGAAGAGGGGCCATCAGGTTTTCCACCCAGGTCTTTGTTCTGCCCAACTCCTAAAGCAGCAACACTGGGAGCTGGCTAGCCCAAGAGGTGTGGAGCACCTGTGCCAAGGCAGTCAGCTCTGCAGAGCAGCCCTGGAGTCACAGACATCGTCAGCTGCAGTGTGGAAATGCACAAGACTCTCAGCTGATTCAGCAACAGCCGGCATTCATTCCAAGGAGCACGCTTGGTTTCAGAAGTATTATATATTGGCATTTCCTACTGAATTTCATCTCCACAGGAACAACTGGGAAAAAAGGGCCTACTTCCAGATAAAAGTAACAACATATTTTGAAATCATAGAATCATAGAATCATTTAGGTTGGAAAAGACCCTTAAGATCATCGAGTCCAACCATAAACCTAACACTGCCAAGTCCACCACTAAACCATGTCCGTAAGCGCTACATCTACACGTCTTTTAAATACCTCCACGGATGGTGACTCAACCACTTCCCTGGGCAGCCTGTTCCAGTGCTTGATAATCCTTTCGGTGAGGAAATTTTTCCTAATATCCAATCTAAACCTCCCCTGGTGCAACTTGAGGCCATTTCCTCTCGTCCTATTGCTTGTTACTTGGGAGAAGAGATTGACACCCACCTCACTACAACCTCCTTTCAGGTAGTTGTAGAAAGCAATAAGGTCTCCCCTGAGCCTCCTTTTCTCCAGGCTAAACAACCCCAGTTCCCTCAGCCACTCCTCAGAAGACCTGTTCTCCAGACCCTTCACCAGCTTCCAAATGGAATCTTCCAAAAAATAGATGCCCCAAATTTCAGCCATTTCCAATCTCAACACCACCCTAAATGAACTACACTGTTCTCTGCTTTTATGTGAACAGCAGATGCACCACTCCAGTTCCTAATTACACATGAAGAAAGCAAACAACAGGGAGAGAAAACATAGGGAAAAAGAGGAAGGAACAAGGACAGACAAAAAACTGAGAAACAGAAGCCTGTATATAGATGAAATGCCTTGCTAGTTAATTATCAGGATAGAAACACAGAGAAAAGTAAAGGGGAAACAGGGAAGGGAAGAGTGATGTGAAGTTACAGGACATTAGGCTCAGTCTCCTGTGGGCGTTTTAAGAAAAAACATCTCACAGACACTCTTCAGAGAATCAGTATGCTCGGAATACTGCAGCTGCACAGTCAGCTCTTGACTTTGGTTCTCATGATTTCTCATGTGTGTTTAACACTAACCCAAACCAGAGTCCTCTTGAACCTGTGAGATCCCAAGATCTCTGGGGTAGTTCTGCACCTTACATGCCACTACCAGATGTTGATCATGCCCACAGGCAGAAATCTGCCACCAGGCCATCTGGGATCCTTGAGTCCCCCTCTGGGGGCCATGACTCCCACGGAGAAGCCACCAGGGACGTGGTGAGGAGCAGACACTGCCTGATAGAGGTAAATATATGAGGTGTAAATGGATATTCCAAGACTGTGCTGAAAGCTCTTCCCCTGACTGGGGGCAGAGAAGGATATCTTATCACTCCTATTAAATCTGAGTTCCCCAAATGCCCAAGAGCAGTTGGAGGTCTGGGTCTATTTACATTCTTCTTTTACAGCTTGCATCTCTTTCTCTTTTGTGCTACCCAGGCATACACCACAGGGACTGGGTTCCACCTTGGAGACTATCCCTGTTCATTTTCCTCTTTCCTTCCATCTCTAGATCCTGCATATATCTGGTATTTTGCAAATCCATGCCCTCGCCTTTGCAGCATAGCATGCATAGCCCAGACAGGAGCTGGGAGAGGCGTAACTGGCTATGGAAGAAGTGGACCTGTTCCCACCCTGAAGAGGCTGTATTAATTGCTATCTGGACAAAGCAGCTCTTATCTGGGTGCAAAAGGCAAGTGTCCTAGGGCCTTACTATCACTTCTAAGTCTAAAGTAAGTGCTCTAGGAAAGCAGCTGTCATCTTAACTGTGTGAAGTCTTCAGGTAAGATGTTATTTTTGTGGCTGCAATTCAAGAGGGCCTGGCAGGGTTGTCATGGCTGGTGGCTACCTGGATTTCATTCCCCTGTGGTGTTGTCAACCTCTGCAGCTTTAAAGTGAGCCTTGAGATATTTAGTATCTGTCTGAAGTCAGTGTAAGACTTTTGATGGTGTTTTTTTTTCCTTTCTGTGCTTTCTTTTTATTTTGTTTTTAAACAAAACTTACTTCGTAAGTCAGAAAAGCTACATAAAACTTGAATGTGCAGCCTCTGAGGAGTTAAACACCAGAAAGCATAAGGCTTGTTTTGCCTTTGAAAAACAGGGAGGAAGGCAACATGTCTTCAATCCAGTGACAGTTGATTCAGACTCATTACTTTGGGTGCTGATCTGTAATTTTTTTCTTTTTAAATACTTCAGGTATGTGGCAATGGTCTACCAATTAAAAGGGTAGGTCCAGGGCTTTCTTTTTTGCCTTTCTGTCTCTTCCTCTATGTCCTCTACCTTGCCTTCCTCAGACTTGCAAACCATTGCAGAGACTGCAGCTAAACAAACACTGTTGTGTGACATCAGGCAGGTGATTGGGAAGAGAGATGATTTCTCCCATCAGTCAGGATACTGTTGAACTGTTCTGTTTCCAATTTATTGCTTTAAAAACAAACAAATTATTATCTCTTGGGCTGCACCCTGATGAAAGCTTGGAAGGGAAAAGGCAGCAAGAAGAAAAGATGTTCTGGATGAGTGAAGAGGAGTTGGGTGGTACAAAAGAGGAAGAGGCTAACAGAGAGGAGGAGGCATGCTGAAGGGCCTATTGAGGTAAATGTTGCTAGCAGTATGTGAGTTGTGCGTGGAGAAGCAGCAGAGACAAGGACAAGCATAGATGCAAAAGGAGGACGGGGAACAGCCTGAACCCATCAGTGCCTTGCTTCTTCTAGCTGGGATGCATGCTCTGGAGGCAAGGATTTGACAGTCCAGACCTATCTTAAATGCAGAGAAAGCTATGCCTGGCCCAGTAGAAACCCATGCCGTCAATTGAAACATTAGCCCCCTCTCCTCTGAGAGAAAACTGACTGAATTTTATTCAGTTGTCTTTAACATTGCTCCTGACAAGAGGTATCCTCCAGCCAGCTGCCTGCAGCCACAGTGGGGGTATCTGTGAATGAACTGTCCGGTCACAGCAATTCCTGCTCTGTGATGAACTTTAGAGAGGCCTGTGCCAAACCTTCTGGCTAGCACAAGCTGTCTAGTCAGCTCAGGAGTTAGCTCTACCTTTCTGGCTTCTTAGAAAATTCAATTGTGCTGCAAAGGGGCCCCCTGACTCATGCTGCTTTGGTTTTTACAGCTATGGATCCCAAAGAGCCAAGCCTCTTTTCTCTTAAAAACTGGTGTTGTAGAGGGTACAAGAGTTGAGCTCCAAAAATTGAAAGTCTCTGTAGCTACCTAGATTGCACATCACAGGTCCAAAGGAGTGCAAACTTTCCTAAAATTGCCTTAATGCTGTAGCTTCCCTTCGGACAAGTGCCTGGGGCTTTATGTTCATTCAGCATTGTTGCCCATCCTAAGTATCAGTGCCCACTAGTTTAGCACTGATGACAGCTGTCCTGAAATAGAGATGCCCATCTGCTGAGAGCTGTATTACAGTAAACAAGTCTAACCCCTTTTTCTTCTTCTCCTGTCCCCTGCAAAAGCAAACCCCCAACCCAGACAGCATATGGAAAATGGTGCTCCCTGCTCTCCAGCAGTCAGCTTTAATTAAACAAATATCCAGTGTGGCCTGTTCCCATAGATAAAGAGCATCTCTGTGTTTTTCTGCATGAATGACTTTAGACTACAAGAAACGCCAAAACAAGACAGAATGAAAATTGCTCTCATTACGAGTACACAGAGTGTGCTTCTCTCTAACATGCTGCATCACCCCTGCATCCCACCATGACTGCTGCCCTGGTCAGTTATGTAGGACAGCTGGCATGGCCCCTACTGCAAGAACAATGAAGATCACTGGGTTCTCCAACTGCCAGTACTTGCTTAACCTCTGCAGCCTGGTACTTGGGCCCTACTGGCCTGCATATTCAGTAGCCTTGCCCTTGGCCCAAGCGTACATCAGTTCTTAGAAATCTGACAATGCTGAAAGGCAAATGGTCATCCCTCAAGCAATGTTCTATCAGTAAATAACTAGTCCAACTAGCCTTTCTGGTTTCCCTTTAAAACTCCACCTTTTGAAGAAATGCTAGAGGCTTTGACCAAAAGTCATTGTTTGTAGTACTGGACATGTCAGCTTTCCTGGAGTCTTTTGCTACTTGTCTCTATCTTGCATTTTTTTGGATAGCTGCCAAGAGAACAGATGGAGTCACAGAAAATCATGGCCTCGAAGGGGAAGATTAAAGGCAGAAAGAGTCAAAGGAGAACTGAATTCATCTCAGATGAAGTTTTACTGGCTGACATCTTTCCTAAGATGAGGGCTGGAAAACCACAAACAGGAACTATTTAGCAATGCTAAGTTTATGAAAGGCTGGTGGCACGGTCTTCTGACTCCCCCAAAATGTATAGCTCAATGCTACCTCTACCTACCAACAGAGCTGTGACACAGCCTAGCTAAGGTTAGCTGCAGGCCTTATTCCTTCCATCACCTCCCTCCTGTGCTAGATCTATTTCTGACTCCAGTCAACCTGGAACTGAGAGTTGAAGTGAGATCTGAAAGAGGCAGTGTTTCCAAAAGAGTACCTTCTAGCCACTAGATGTTTCTCCACCAGTTCTTCACTCTTCACTCCAAAAATACCMTCAGTAAAACTTTCTAGCTGTCTTAATTACTCATCTCGATTGTAGGTCATTAGACTGGTGTTTTGGAGGGAGTTGAGTATGGGCAGAGTTTATGTTGTAGGGAAACCATACATGATTAAAAATAAATTCAAGGTAATTTCTGGAATTTAAGTTCTTTAACTCCTTGTAAGTCTGATGGCCTCCTCATTGTTATGGGATACTGTTGATGGCAAGAATTTGGCAAGATTCAGAGAGGAACTGGACATTTTAAAGACTATCCTATGAGAATACTTAATGCAGATCCTTCCCAAAGCCAATGTATAGGACTCAAACTTTTCAGCATTAGAAGGCAGCTTTTATGGGTGTCCCATGGCTATCTACTGTGACTCTTCTTGCTCTTCCCTCTTGARCATCTGATGTTGGCTATCTCTGAAAAACAGCTACACAAACCAGATTCACAAATCTGATTGTCTGAGAAATCCTGTGTTAAAGGGCAAGGGGCTTAGTAGCCAAGATACTGAAGTGTAGGAGTGCAACAAGACCGAAACTGTCATTTTATTTTACATTCCCAGTAACTACAACAATCCCAACCTAAGTGTCTCTGGGATGCATCTTAGGAATGGACTGATATGGTAATCTTCTCTAAATTGTCAAAGACTTCTGTATTCAGTCAAAAAATGTCCCAGTATTAATCCCCAAAGAGGAGAAMTAGACTAAAGCAGTCTGAAGTCAGATTTGCATGGTAGATTGCTGAGGATGAAACTACAACAAACGAAGCAGGGGGAAGAATTGGGCAAAAGATGTTAGGAAGACGATTTGGAATTTGTGTGTGTTGACCCAGCAACCTCTTACCGACACCTTTAGGCTACTTTCRTTTTATTTCCCCTTCCCTAACTACTTAGCCTCTGCCTCTTCCTATACTCCACATCTGTGGTTTTATGGCTACAGATTTACTTTGCTCTCCAAGTCATCACTGCCTCGACTCCCTCATCAGAAATATCCTCTCAAGTGGCAGTGACTATCCTTAGTCCTTTAGCTATCTGGAAGGTCAGTGCCATATTTGTAAAGGGCTTGCATATGCCACTATAGTCTATGCAGAACCACTTTATATCTGTTCCACATACTTGTCGTTGACTCTTTGGTCTGTTGCCTACAGGGGTAGATGTTCATAATGTATCATAATGTGCCAGTTACATCATCCAGATCTAGGATTTTCTTAAATTATTTCAGACCAGGGACTGTCTAGCTCTGCCTGTAACCCTTAGATACCTAATTAATTGTAYGAAAAAAATGAAGATGTGTCTAGATGATGTCTAGATGCCAGCACGTAACTACTGCCTACAAAAACAAATTGCTGAAGAAACCTCCTGGCAGTGTCAGCACGATGGATGAATGTATAACATACACATACATGCCCAGCCTTGCCAGGATGCATGGTAGCTCTTCTTTCAGTCCACTTGAGTGCCTATCATTCCACAGCTCTTTCTTTAGSATTCTCAAAGCTGTTCTTCCTTCTTCCCTCCTCTGCCCCCCAAAGTCATGCTGGAAGGGGTGAAGAGGGAAGAACTTACCAGGAGTATCTATTCTCTCTGCTTGCCTGCCAAAAATGAAAAACAAAATATGTTTTGTAGTCTGGAACTTGGCCTGCCTTGAACACCTCATGAGTGTTGGAGAGAATGTCTTCTTCCATGATGTTTGTCTAGAAATTTGATGATCAAAAGATCAGAGCTCATCCTCCAAAACCTACTTAGCACCTGCTTAATCATCATGTTGTTCCCTGGTACAAATTCATTTTAAGTCATACATCCTTTGTATAGCATTACTATAAATTTGTTTTTCTAGTGCTAGGGGATGGGATGAAGGCGGGATTCCCATTGATGGAGTATTTCCAGTTTCTCACCAGAATATGTTGATTTTAGAGACTCTATAAAATATCTTAAAACAAATTCACCTTGGTAGTATAAAATACGATATGCATACACTACTGTTTGGAAAGTGAAAATTCAATGTGACACGCTGATGCAAATGTGTGTCTCTGAGCTACTGCGCGTTCTTCAGAACAGCACAGCTTGGAAGCATAAGCACAAGGCACTGTGCTGAGGAAGTGGAATTTCCTGTGTTGGAGGAAGAAGATCTGAGCCAATGCTGCTGTGATCTGATCTTTTTTTGGTTAACTAGTTGGGTGACTATAACAGATATGTCAAATACGCCATTCATTTATCACCATCTGCTTCTAGGGATGGAGATACTAATGCCATATCTTCCTGAACAGTTGGTTTCTCAGCTTACTTTAGTCCATATATGTGGCAGGCATTTCTCCTGTACATCCTCACTCTTACCTTGAAGAAATTCTTGGGGAAAAGCGTGGGCATGGCTGGCAGATGAGTGCATGGATTTCGGAAATAATTTGGGGTGTTTTGCACCAACTTCAGTGCGAAAAACATGACCAGTGGACAAATGTGTGTGGATGTGTACTAAAGAGGGTCTGAGCATGAAGGGATAGTGTGAGCTGGCATTCATGGGCTTAGGGTCAGTCAGCAATGTGTCTGGGAGATGGTGAAAATGAGCTGTGGCCTCTTGTGTTATGGCTTAGTGGGGTCTGCTCCTCTGCCATAGACCTAGAAACTCTCTTTTCCCTTGCTAGTGACAGGCTACTTGACAAAAATTTCCTTACTCGAGGATCTAGGCTCCAGACATCACTAGCAAGAGTGAGGAAGATTGGAAAGATGTCACCTGTGGATTCACTGTATTCAGTGAAAATTGCTGCTGACAAGTCCATTTTGTTACCCAGAAACACTTGAAGGAAATCTAATCCATTTGTTAAGCCTACAAGGAGTGGTTGGGCTAACTGCCAGATTTCCCCTACGTGCTAGAAATGGGCAAGAGCAGAAAAAGAAATGGAACACGCCCCAAGAATCAACTGGAGGGGGAGAGTCCATACGGGCTTCTGGGTCCAGGCTGCCAGATAATCTCCTTGTGACAGCCAGAAGCAAAGTCTGGGACCAGCTTTTGGACCCACTTCCAGCACTTCTCATGCTAGGTGGCGCATTACTCTCTCTGCAGTTTTGTGGCTCTTGGTGCTTCAGCTACAGTGGGATGAAATAACTTACTTAAGGTGAACTAAGGATGATACACTCACTCCCAATTATCTGTGGACTAAGTTCATTATAACCAGAGTCAGTCTAGGTGACAGAAATTGTCCACAGGAGSAAACTTAAGATCAAGTATCTACTGTACAAAAAAGTCTGATCCTTAAAGCAGTAAACATAAGATATCGCATATGCATGCAGTGCCTTAATAAAAGGAAGCATCTTGAAGAGATTTGGAAATAGTACTCAACTTGGAGGGAACAAAACATTCAGATCTGGGACACATGGATGGCCTGGGAGAAGCTAGCATTGCTGAAAGCTCTCTGTAGAGGGGTACTTGTATCTCTGATGTAGCTATGTTGGTGTCTCTCGTAGAATTACTAGTTGAGGAAATACTCTTTGGGTTTATGGGGGATGCTTCTCATGCTCTCATATTTGCCCAGCGGAAGTGATTCACTCAGAAGCTTCTCTTGCTATTAATTTCTTTCCTAAGGCACAGTAGGAACAGGGATGAGGGAAATGATTGTACTTACTAAGCAATTCCCAGGAATAAACTTCCTGGGTGGAAGAGAGTTTGTCATCAGCTGCTAGAGGGGTTGGGGGGGCTGCCTCTCCTGAAATGTCTTTGAATCACATGTCAGTGGGGAGTCCATTCATCCCATTTAAATTGGATTTCTCTCTTCCAGAGGAACATCAGCCACATAGAGCATGGCTGTCTGCTAATTGGATTGGTGCTTTGTAAGCACTAAGAGGAAGAAGGCAAAGTGGCCACGATGGGAGGAAATGCTGTATGTTGGACTATGCAACAGCCCAAGTGCACCACCAATCTTGTTTAGATCCTCTATCAATGGTGGAAACAGTTGATGACTTATTGTGATAGACAAGTCACAACATCATTCGCTCTGATTTGCTAACAGGGTGAATAGTGGTACTCAGGAAAAACAGCTACTGTATAAAAGAGCAATCTGATATTCTAAGTGTATGTGCACAGCTAATCATATGGAGGGGATCCTCTAGTGACACATGCAACACTCACTGGGAGTGAGCAGAGGTTTAATAAGTTGTAGCCAAAACTATACTTCAGATATCACAACTAGGAAGCTGCTATGTAAATCTAAAGCATGTGTGAGGGGGAGTTTGTGTAAGTTCCTGAAATCATTTCAATTAAATAATTACCATAAACAGAAGTTGTATCGATTAATTTCTTAATGGAAAGATGGTACCTTAATACAAAACTACTTTTCCAAGACAACATGTGACCCTTTCCAAGACAGCATCCCTCACTTCCAACTATCTTCAATATCATCATTTCTTTTAAACGTTATATATATAATGGAATAATTACATGTCTGCAAATGCCTGCTGATAGCAACCTTCTGTAGCTTTGAAACATCTTTTCATACCTCTTCTCTTTTGTACTATACAAAGGCCCTTTCTTCTTTGTTCAAATAATAGATTTATAACTACATAAAATGGAAATAGCTGGCAAAAGCTCACTTTTAATTACACTGATGAGCATTCTCCAAATCCCCTCCAGTTCTTCATATAATAATTATAGTTTGTCAGCCTAATACCAATGAGTATGTGGTCCTCCTAAAGAGATCCAGAACTAGCATTCTGCTTGAATGCTCTGCTAGCAGAGTAAACACCTTTTTTCTTCTCTCCTATTTTGGGCTAATATGTACGAGCACTATAAAAAAGCTAAGGCTTGTGTTAGTGGAATTGGCAACCCTTTTCGTAATTACTGGGACTGGGAGATATAAACGGAATTTAGGTCTCTTCCTCAGTAAGAATAAATTATTTTTACTTTTTGAATAAGTGTCAGAATTGGACTCAGTAAAAGGATTTTTGTTATGACTGAGTATTAGATCTGTTTTTAATCAGGCTTAGACTTCTTACTGGCTTCTCACTCACATGGCTCATCTTTACCCCTTAGTTCAGGAAGAAAGCCCTGGAATTTTCCAGAGGCTAAAATCAAACTGTCCCTCAGCACTGGAGAATGACACAAAGCTATATGAAGGAGTGCTGTTCAATAATTCAGAATCCCATAAACATGCAAATTAGCTGCATACACAGAAATGGCTCACCACTGAGCTCTTCATATACCTTAGCAACACTGTCTTCTGTAGACTTGCCCCTGCATGGAAATGCATGGCCAGATTTGCTGCTTGTGTCACTCCAGTTCTGTGCCCTTGCAGGCAGCTCTGTATTCAATGCTGGATACCAGAGTAGCATGACAGTGAATTGCACCAGCTATTAAAGACAAGCTTAAAAGCTTGTTACTACCACATTGGGCCGATGCACTAAATTTAGGTAGTGGTTTTATTCTGCGTACTCACCAAAGATTATCAAGATTGTTCTGTGGGGTAAGTCCTGCTGCCTAGTACTGAGCAGCTCAGACTCTACTGTATGTTGAGGCTTGACACAAAACAGTATAACAAGAGGAGTGATGTTGAATGCAGTGAGAAAGATCATGGCTTGGCTTGGCTTGGCTTGCAGAAGGCTGCTTCAGGCCCTTGGTTTGGGGCCTTGGCTATGGAAACTCAGTTACTACCAAACCTGCAGGTATCTGGGGCTGTTGCATCAATGACACCTACAATTGAAAGTGGAGTGGTTTCCTAACTGGGAAGGACAACAAGGAGAATTAGGAATGCAGAACCGAACATGGGCTGCTTGGTGGCATACACAAGACTAAATTTTGCTGTCCTCTGATGCTTCAGAGCTGAGCTGCTTCTGCTGTGGGAAGGGGAAGAGCAGAGGAAAAGGGCAGGACCAGTTGCAGAAGCTGACTCTAATGCCTCAGGTGACAGATAGGAATAGTCACCATTGTTTCAGGAGGAATTTAATTTCCCCATTTCCCTTCCACACACCCCCATGTGCTTCCACCAGGGCCTTGACATATGGAAAGTAAGCAGTGTTCAAGACTGCTTGTGGACACAGCAGCTGGTTGACACCAAGAGCAGCTGAATTTGCATATGTAATAATTGCCCTGGAAGGAAAGTATCATTTGGCACTAATGCAAGTGGGGAGAGAATGCAACTTGTATGCTCAGCACTTGACCATCACGGATACTTGGTTTTGGGTTAAGAGGAGATTTCACAGTTTCTTGAGGCTTCATAAACTCCTGACCTTGCTAAGGTAGCAGAAGAGCAGGTGGAATTAATGAGGTATCCTAAGATTTGGAAAAGCTATGAAAGTTGTTCTCTTTCCCCATCTTAACTGCTCAATAATTCATGGGATTTAAAACCAGTAGGACATACAACGTACTGTCAAGTCAATTTATCAAGACGATGACAGTTTAGGTTAATCTTAGTCCCAGGAGTTGGATTATTTTATACTCCCTGTCTGGTGCGGCAGCACTGGGAAAAAATCACCACAAAAATGGAGAAGGCATCACTTCTTAACCTGATGCCTTGCATATACTAATTGTTCATCCATGCCCTATCTCAGAACTGAGATACAAATGTCAGCTTACACTCATATACCTGCCCAAAAGAGCAGTGCTTCAGTCAGTGATGACTATAGGAACCTATATAGCCTGCATCTGCAACCAAATGTACAGCTCATCTTGAATTAAATGAGCTGCTTATGTCTGTCTATACTATGGAATCTCTCTGTAGTGCCTTATTGCAGCTAGCTTGTGCCTTGCGGGGAGTATTAACTTGCTAAAGCATCTGACTTACAAATCCATTACTGTTCTCTACTTAATAAAGCTTTGAGCTTCCCACCATGTGCTGGAGTCCTTTGTTTCCTTTCCTTTATTTGGAACAAAATATGTATGTGTAAGGTGTGGTTCTGGAAACATAAACATAAGAGATTTTCCTGTACTACAGGAGCCTGATTTCTGCAGAGATGTTTCAGGAAAGTTGCAAAAACAATTACTAGAAATCAGAGTGAGGAGCTGTGGGACTGATTATGTTTCTGCTCCTGAAACAAGATGGCTGATGCAGACCTTCTGAACCTTGTGGTACTTACAGCTGGGCAATTTCCTCTAACAACTGAGATTTAACAAGTTTGCTTCTGTACCCTGGTGCCAACAGGGCTGTAGCATAAGCTGACACCATGTGGCTCAGCATAAGCTGGCAGTGCCATTTGTGCTTTCACACTTCAGCTGTGAAACTACATCAGTGATGGTTCCAGACCCTAGATGCTGGGATGTGACAATACTTCCCATCTTGGGAAGAGGCGACAGCAGTGGCAGTATCTGCATCTGTGGTTACTTTAGCACTAGGAGCTGTTGAAATCTTGATTCTTGTGATGAACGGATTCTGCCTAGACTCTAGTTTAGCCTTGGAAGTTGTGTGGTGGGGGAAATTCCACTTTTTGCAGCTGCTGTTCTGTATAAAAAGTGTGTAGTGCATGACGAGATCCCAGAGCTATAGAAAAGGTGTTGGGAAGAGACAATGAAGCCTCTCACACGGAAAACAACCTAGTAAAAATAAGATTTTAATCAAACAAGTGTCAAACAGTAAGAAGCACAGAGGTAGAACTCTGGATTAGAAAGGATAGCCATCTTTGTTCCTATTCTCTAAGCACAGGTATGAATAGGCGAGAGCAATTATCACACTCCTAGGCTAGGAGGGTCAGCCTTGCTCGTAGCTGAAACACAGCCCTCTGCATCCAGGGAGTAGCTACACATAATAGTTGTTCTCAGAGTGGCTCCAGAGCAAACAAATTGTGACAGAGATTCATTAGTCACTGGATTTCTTTCATGGCAATGAAGTAGAGCTCACTCAATGTGCCACAGAGACTAAATACCCTCACTCCTGTGCTAGGAGGGGTACTCTGTCTTGAGGGTCATCTAGTTCTATGCTATTTACATGCGGCTCTGCTGCTCCACCCCAGTCCTACCCTACAGGGAGATATGATTCTTTGTGCCTTGTGGCTTGATCCTGGATTGCCAGAATTCCTGTCTTCCCACGGCTGCTATTTCCTCTTCTAAAGGATTAGTACCTGATTCCCTACAAAGTTAGCAGAGACCAGCATGCTCACACAGCAGAAATACTCTTGAAATGTATGAAGAAGCAGGAATGCTGTCCTGGGCTCCTGCCTGCGTGCCCTTGAGAAAGGCAGAATTTGAGTTGCAGCTGCAGACCACTTTTTAGCCTCTACCGGCTGAGGCCTCCAAGGTAATTTTGGACAGTGATCTGGGGACCATCTGTAAAGTGAAATCCTTGCTAGACAGTCAGCAGTCACCTGATTAAAAAAAAAACAGAAGTATTTCATAGGGGAGGGCAAGTAATACTGAATAACATCCATCCTCGCAGCAAACTGACAAAAACACCTAAATGGGGTGAGAAAGGGGCATCCTCTTTATTTTTGAGATAAAAGTTGTTCTGCCTTGCTTGCAAAACCAACAAGTAAAGAACACTGAGAGGCAAACCTACCTTTTATACACTTGCCTTCTATTTTAACTAGAAAGGCATCTCCTCAGGACTTGCCTTATCCCTGCCTCCTCCCTGGTCATGATTACTTCAATACAATGGCCAACATCATATCCAGACTAGATGAGAATAGTTGTATTGATCATAGAATCATAGAATCATAGAATAGTTTGGGTTGGAAGGGACCTTTAAAGGTCATCTAGTCCAACCCCTCTGCCATGGGCAGGGACATCTTCAACTAGATCAGGTTGCTCAGAGCCCTGTCCAACCTGACCTTGAATGTTTCCAGGGATGGGGCATCTACCACCTCTCTGGGCAACCTGTTCCAGTGTTTCACCACCCTCAGTGTAAAAAWTTTCTTCCTTATATCTAGTCTAAATCTACCCTCTTACAGTTTAAAGCCATTCCCCCTTGTCCTGTCGCAACAGGCCCTGCTAAAAAGTTTGCCGCCATCTTTCTTATAAGTCCCCTTTAAGTACTGAAAGGCTGCAGTAAGGTATCCCCGAAGCCTTCTCTTCTCTAGGCTGAACAACCCAAACTCTCTCAGCTTTTCTTCACAGGAGAGGTGTTCCATCCCCCTGATCATTTTTGTGACCCTCCTCTGGACCTGGTCCAACAGGTCCATGTCTTTCTTGTGCTGAGGGTTCCAGAGCTGGACGCAGTACTCCAGGTGGGGTCTCACCAGAGCAGAGTAGAGGGGCATTGATAGCTCCATGTTTTTCAGCTGACCTCTCCATCAAATAACAGATCTCCCAGCTCAGTCTAAACTTAAGTCTCATCGCATTTTATTCCCCTTCTCATTCTACCTCTCGTAACAGTTGTTTCTCAGCTGAATGTTGATTGCTTTCACCACCACTCTAGTGAGTGCTTACTCCAGCCATATAAACTCATACTCCATTGATGTGTTTCTCCTTCTACTCACCATATTTTCAAATTAAGCTTGATACTAACAGATTAATCTCCCTGGTCTGTGTGACAGCAGTTATGCCCACAATACAACTGGGATGGAGCTCAGCACAGTGGTCCTTGCTGGGATCTGAATCATCATAAGCAAGAGATACTTCAGCAAGAGGACAATAACAGTGGTCACTAATGATTATGTGGTGGGGTACTCTGATAGGCAGTTTCTATCAGGAGGAACTTTGCTTTTGCAAGAAAGGATGCATTATGTGATATTTACAAAATGACCAAAGAGATGTCATTAAAAGTACTGGTGTGTGTCTGTTTGTGGTAGAAAGAAGCAGTATATTACARCCCTGAGATACAGGCATTTTGTATAAAGCTGAATACTGAAAAAAAAAGTTAAGTTGATTCTTGCAAGTCAGAAGTTTCTCTCATTGATAGCTTTTTTAAATTGTGCTGCTGTGGAATTCCCTCTGCTGGTGCCAGGCTCCCTCCTTTAAGGAAGCATGGCAGAGTGTGGGGGCTGGGGGCAGCAAGTACATAAAAAGCTTTAGGTTTGTCTCCTTAAGGAAAGGGCAGATTTTAAAGCCTTTTCTCTTCCCCTTGCAAAATTATCCTCTGGTTAACTGGTATTGACTGCTTTGCTACTTCACTCCATGACTCTCTGTCTGTAAAGGGCAATGTCATACCTGGCTGTGTTTTATTTATTCTGTTTCTGTGTTACTTCATAATTTGAAGCATATCTTCCAAATTCCCAAGCTCATGGTAATTGATGCCACTGTGAATTTGAGGGCATTTGCTTGGGTTTTGCACCTTTGTGCAGAACAATTTAATTTTTCCACCCTTATAGGCATGTTGAAGACCACCATCTCTTTTTTCCAAAGTAAATTAACAGAATAACTGGAATACATAAGACATTTCACACCCTGTTTCTATGTCCTCAGTTACTAGGCACTTTAATTCCTGTATCTCTAGGAACAACCACTGCCTTAACAATTTTCTTCTTATGTACCACTTGTGTCTGCACTATACAGTACTAAGACAGTGAAGATCATATTGCCAGAGTTTTGACCCAGCACAGACAAGGCTCACTAGAAGAGTATGTTGGGATGTTCCAGAGAGATGTTATTTTGGAACCTGCAAGGTCTTAGAATAGCAATAATTTGTCTTTTCTTGCCAAAGTAATGCTCTTCAAATAACTTAAGTGGAAGAGACAGTCTTTCTCTTCAGGCCTTATGATAGCAGGACTTGGATTCTATTCCCACACTCACTTCCAAACAGCGACCCATTCTTAGTTGGACGGAGACAGAATTTCCCATCTTGAAAAACAGCTTGCATTACAGATTGGAGTCTCATGGTTAGGTTGCACTTGGAATGGACCATGCTTTTCTAGCATTTATTGAGATTTCATAGTGATTACTGTCATAGGACAGCTCAAGCCTCTTTGCAAAACAGGGCTGAATTGTACAAAAGGCATCAACAGAGAAAAAAATGGGGGGTTTTTGATGCTTCAGCCACGGGGTGTAACTGTATGCCATGATTCAATTGCATGTTTCAGGTACCATTGTTAAGATGTTGTCTGGAGTAGTCCGCTTTCACTGCTTACGTAGCTGAAAATGCCTAGCTGGTTTTTGTATTTTCAAGATATAAGGCTATTTAAAAAAAATCAATATTCAAAACCAGGTTGAATTTGTGTTACGGTGAAGTTGAAGTACCAATGGGAGACTGGATTTTGTGGAGAAGAATCATCTAAAGGGACACTTAAGGTAAAACACAACCCTACGGTAAATTTATTGGCATCAATGGCATTTACATAGCCTATGCACATATGGATCTAGTTTGGAGACTTGTAGCTCCTATCTAATCAACAAGTTTAATGGGAATGTCAGCCCTTGATATCAGGAGAAGCAGGATTCTGTTCTTATACAGTAGCTAGGCAAATGACATTAATTGAGTCATTTTATAATTTGTTTTTATTCACTCTGTAGCTGTGTGAATGAAGTGAAAAATCAATGAATAATATATTCAGTGAACTTTGTGATATTTCTTACTCCAGAATCAGTTTGTCCAGCTCTACTGGAGAACTTCATAGGTGCCATGGTAATGTTTCCATGCAATCCACTTATCAACAGTTCTGAGACAGGATCAGAGATTCTAGCAAAGGTTAACCATATTAGAAGATACCCCATAAATAAAACATAAGCAAAACATAAATGTACTAGGAGATTCCCCATAAGCAAAAAGACTGGAAGGTTTCTGAATGATGCACAGGGAGAACTCAGTACAGAGTCTGAGGTACAGAACGTAAGGGAGGAGTTTGGAGGCCTCTGCAATTCTTACTCTTTTCAGAGGAAACATATAATAACTGCTATCAATATGCTAGCCAGAAAAGAGTAAATAAAGCTTGCAATGTCTTTGACCACCTACTTGCTTGTGTAGGCATCAATTCTACATCTAATCATCCTTTGTCCTTGAAGGCAGAATGGGTTTGATTGAAACAGAATGTACCCTGGCTGGCTATATGCAATCCTTTAACATCACACTCTTAAACCCCAAACCCTGGTCTTATTAAACTGTTAGCGCTTCTGGTACAGTGGGAGAGACAAAGAATGCCCCAGAACTGCAATAAGGTACCACATGAATACTGTTTCCAAACTTTTTAATCTTTCCCAGCACATACAAAAGCAGCTAGCCAAGAGTAAGGGTTGAAATGGAATCTGATTGTTATTCATCTGGGATCTGCTCCAACTCCTACTAAAACAGTATTTCCACTGAGTTTGTATATAATCTGATTTCAAGTCCCATGCAGTGAATCCTAGCCAGTTCAGCTCTTAAGGGTTGTCCGGACTCAAATGTTAACTATCTGCATTCAAATGAAGGTTCTTCCTACTTATGAACAGATCTTATTCTTGTGTCTGTTGCATGAGAAATGTCATTTATTGCCATTTCAAGCAGGAGAATCAGTAAACAATATGGCTTCTCACACAGCAGCCTCCCCTAGCAATGCCTATGTTGTCCTCTCTGTCTTCAATCTTTTTACATTTGTAACTAAACACTTTCAAATCAGAATATTTTTCTATGGTTAGCAGAATCAACAGCCTGATCTTAAAAGCCCCTAGTGATTCCATGCTGAATACTTCTTGAACATGGGTTTAGAGAGGGATTATGTGTGCAGGCATGCAGTTCTGAAAAATCTGTGGCTCTCATATAATCCACAACATACGATCCAGCACGACCCACAAAAAGACTGAAGCAACAGCAAGAGAGGTGTGAACTGTCCCACTTACCTGTACAGAGTCTGCATGCCAGTATTACAAAGTTCTACATKACTTACTGTGTCCCACTAAGTTGATGCTGAGAGCAGGCACAGCCTGCAGTAGAAGGCGGTGCGTGCTTCACTTTTAGGAAAAAAACCCAGTAGTTCTTAGCTGCCCCATCTCCTCACTGAGATAAGTGAACCTCTTGCCGGTGCTAGGCACATCATTTAGGCATGTCTGGAAAGACCTTTGATCCTTGGGCTGAAGACACTTCGAAAGAGCGAAGTGGTGGTGGCTGCAAGGATATTACCCCCATGCTCCTGCAGCGCGTCCCTTTGGGTGAGGGGTGACAATGATTTGTTGACGCACTCTGTGGAAGCCTAAGCTACCATGGCCTGTGCTGTGCTTGTTTTCTGAGGTAAACAGGAAATCTCAGACCTTAGTAACATCAATTCTGAACTTCTCACCGGGGCTAAATTCCATTTGAAGTGAAGAGAGCAGCAGGAATGATCTCTATGTTTAGTTATCTCATACCTTGTCTTACATTGTCCTCACATGAGTGTGCCAGAACACCAAAAGGAGACCTGATTGTCGTGTACGACCTGCATAACGGGCTTTTCCAGTTGTTGATATGGCATGTGGAAGACTGAGTGAGCTGTGTTCCTCTTCTACCTAATTCAGAGTGACTGGAGAGGAAAACCTTTGCTCTGAATCTGCAGGGACTTGAACCTATGCCTCTCTCCCTTCCCAAATGAGCTCTGAATCCAAAAAACTTACCTGCAAAAATGCTAAGCTGGATCTGAATTTCAGCCTCCAAATTTTTTTCTTAGTATTCTCACTGGCAAATTGTACCATTGCATTTGGAATGCCATGCCCATCTACAGATTTAATCATCAAAACATATTTAAATACCAAAAATTTTATTAATCTTTGTCAGAGATTAGCAGAACACTCTCATTGTTTTTGTTTTCCTTGAGCTTTCCCAGGCAACTCTTGCCTCTTTTCAGGGTCCGTCTCCCACCTGTTGGGATAGGAAGTTGTGTTGTCACCCATATGTCTTAATCACTATGCTTGCTTTGAGGCACTGGAAAAATAGGAATGTGGGTTAAGCAATTTAAAACTGCCATCCTGAGAGCTCTCTCACCAAACAGTGTTTGTACCTCAAACTGTTCCACCTAACATGACTCAAAGAGAAAATGGAGTTGTTAAGCATAGTATGTGACTCTCTCCATCAGAGGCTCTCAAGATCCAAAGCTCAGTGCTGGCTCTGGGGTAGCACTAGGAATGTTCCAGTATGGCTGCCTGATTCAGCCTCTACTCTGATTTTTGAAGTTGTGGCACCTTGTATTGTGTCTAAATTAAAATATATTCTTGAATTAAAATGATATATAGAATTCAACTTCAAAAGCTGTCTCAGAGACTGTCTCCGCTTTGTGACAATAATGCACAGTCCCACTCATTTCTTGGCTCCACAAAGTGCTGTCAAACATGTCCAGTCATCCAGCGCTCACTGCAGCAAAACTGTTCATCTTTCAAAGGCAGCGTTCTAAAAACTCTTTACAAACCCCACTGGCAGACACCTTGTGCTACCCCCTGCAAGGGAAATGAGTAATGCTCATCCAGTCACACAGGGGAATGCTAAAGTAAAGTGAGGCAATACAATTTGCCCACCGTCACACAGCAAGCTTGCCTGTAGCATGAAGCTCCTACCTTTCTAAAACCTCAGTCCTGGTTTCTAAGCAATAGTCCCTCTATTCAGCAGCTGAGACTACTGCAAAGGATTAAGTAGGTATTTAACACCATATTGAACAGGAGCCAAAACAATTACTTTCACAGGAGAGGAAGAAACCAGCACAAAGAATTCAACAAGTTGGGGAGTGAAGAACGTGTGTACTGATTAAGAGACAGAAACAACCTATGCCTAACTACTAAAGCTAGTAGTCCTCCTAAATCTAGCCCTCCCATACTGTTTCCCCCTGCCCTGCTTTGTGGTAATTTGCAGAGCAAAAAGCCTCTTTAAATGAGGGAGAAACTTTCTAGAGAACAGAGTGCAAGTCACTTCGGCCCAGTAGCTCACCTGGCCAGGTGCTCCCCTAAAGGTCACTGTAAGTTCCTTTACTGGATAGCAGCCCCAAGGAACAGAACTGGGCACCTCTCCTTGAAAAGAATGGCATCTGAATCCTGGTGCTCTTCTACATAGCCTAAACTGTGGTCCCAAAAGAGTATGTCTGTCTCAGAAGCACTATGCTGTGCCTATCTGAATTAAATATTATCCTTGCTCTGACAGGGCTGCAGATGCTATGTAACCTGTCATTGGAATAGCAAATGAGCTCACATAACCAGAAGAAGGCCTTGAACCTGAGCAGTATAAACCTGGTCCTTCCAGGCTGAGCAGAACAATCCATTCATTGCAAGTAGTAAAGGCAACACAAAATGAACTGGAATGAAATGGTTCACATCACTAATAAACCACAGGAACAGGAATGAAGCTGACCTGTACTGCTCAGTTGTTACTAATAGGCTAGCTTTACAGGTATTTTAACCAGCCTCCTCCTCTCCAGAAGAGAACATATAGTCTCAATAACCCAGTGAGAACCTCCAGTTATTTGTCAGCACACCAAATAAGCAACACTTTTCTGCTGAAATCACCACTAAAGCTCATAAAAGTCTTGCAGCAGCGTACAAATGGGCACAGCAGCACTGTGGCTAAACATCTGCTTGTATGTTGAGAGTAGAGAAATGGAGCCTCTGATGCCTTCTTATGGAGAAAGAGCCCTCTCCTGCTTGAGCTAAAAGAGGATCTCTGTCAGAATGTGTAGGTGTCATTGGGATTATTTCCTCCAGTCTCCAGGCTTACTTAAACCAAACATTCTCCATCTCTCCTACTACACCACAAAAAGCAGATGGCACATATGYACAAAGAAAACTAGAGATAAATAGTATGTCTAGAACTTGGGTCCATTTCATGGGATCATTAAAAATGTTAACTTTCCCCAAGGCACGCATTAACAATCTACTTGAGTCCTCACACCTTGCCTGCTTCCATTCAGGCAGAAGGTATATCAGGAGGTGGGAAGTGCAGCATAAGCAAGATACTTAATTTAGGTTGATATAATAAAATAATCAGACTGAGAAGTTGCAACATGCCCTAACAGGCAACAATAAATCTCTTTCACTAACTGATTGTCACTAATAGCTACTGCAAGCAAAGGAAAAAATAAAATGGAGAGCCAGCAAAATGGAAGCCTCAGCCAGCCAACAGGAACAAACACCAACAAACTTTCATATAAGCATTTGAGACATTCTCTCCTTATCAAATAACATAGACAAACAAAATGCAGCCCCCACATAATGAGGTTTATCCCTTTCTGTGATTGATCCCAACACATATTCCTTTATGTGCAATTTCCAGTATGAGGAAAGAACATGAAAGCAGCAACGGGCCATACGATGCACACAGAATGGAAAGCAGCCTTTTTCCCCCTTCCATGTTGTTCTAGCATTGTGCCTTGTCTTTGGTTTTAGGTTCAAGAAGGTTGTTAGCCTTTGCAGATTCCCACAGGTGTGAGTTCTGCTGAGCCTGCCAGTAGGAAGGCCATCTTGCTATAACTGTGCTTACTCATATGGAATATCTAGGAGTTTTCATCACATTGCAACTTATGTCATCAATCCTGAACACCACATCACTGCTGTGCAGGCTCCCTCCTCCTGCAGACTAATCTTGCTGCTTGGCATCAATGGAAGAGCTTTCAGAGTTGAGGAGTACTGGCACACTTGAAATTTCAGCTAATCCCCTTTCAAAAGGCATTGTTGCTATTCTTGGAGTAATGAGTAGGAAGTTTCCTTGCTCTGTTAATGGGTACAATTAGAGGCAAAATTGTTGAGTCGTTTTCTGACAGCTTGCTCCAAAGATGACATGACCCATATCACTTCTGGTTGAAGCAAAAGAAGTCAAAGCATTCGAGTTTTTGTCTGAATGACAATTCATTAAACAACAACTGGTCAAAAATTGCTAGAGTCCAAACATTCTCCTGACAAGAAGTGCTTTTTGGCCCAGAAGGAACACTAAAGATTTTAAAATGTTGGTTAACTTTTTTTAACAACCTTCCAATGGAAAATCTAGGAACAAAAAACAGTTTGCTGATTCTTAAGCATCACATTTTATTGAAAGATACAGGTTCTCATGAGACCTTATCATACATTGAAAATGTGTGGGTGGTTTCTTAGCCAGTTTTAGTTTTCATAAATATTCTCAAATGGTGCCAGAGAGAGATTACAAGAACTCCTTATGCTTGTGCTCAATGGAAAGGGCTTCTGAATTCTAACTAATCCGTGTTACTTCTTAACATGGAGAACCTATCCTCTTGGAGACTAGCCACTAGATGCTGTTACTCTGGTAGCACAATTCCATCATCATGGACTAAGTGCAGTATTTTCTCCCTCATTTGGTAGCACGATCCATCTCGGTTTAGGGTGGCTGAACTTCACCTGAGAAGTGAAATTTACCTCCCTGTAAAACGGTGTTAGTACAGTTCAAAACTACCTGTGAAGACATGCCCGCCTCCTCTCCCTCACCCACCCCATCTACTGGCATTATGATGTCTGCTTTCACGCTGTAGCTGTGAGAAAGACATTGCAATGCTATTCATTGATCTGGGACATATCACATGCTCTTTCTCATGCAGTAGTGGTGACCATGGATACATAGATGATTGCATTCGTATTGGGGAGGGGAAAATGTTAGAAACCTGATTGCTGGAGAAAATGTGAAAGAGATAAAAATTAATGTCTTGATGCTAAACTTAAGGGTCTTGAGTCCCCAACCTGTGTGAGGGGCATAGCTGGGCAAAGAAGACAGTGGAGATGCCTTGCCCTCTGTGGCGCTACTAACATCTTTTGTAAAATTAAGGCAGAGCAGCTGTTTGGAATAAGAACAATAAGCAACTTTTTTAATACTTCCATTGATCCCCTAAGTGCTTTATAAGGGGGGTAGGAGGGAGAGAGAAACAGAGGGAGTGTCCTTGATGTCTAGCCATCTCTTAGGTGGGATTTGGCAGTCAGTATGCTGCACAGTTTTGTAAGAAGGAGCTTTGAACCAGCCTTTCTCTTGCAAAATATACTGGAAGATGATTTAGGGATTCAAGTCTGCCTAGGAGGATCTAACTGCTCCTTTTCCATGAGTGTTAATGGAAACTAAGCAGCTGAAATCTCTTGGTGACTTTGGAAGACTCAGCCTTTTTAACTCATTCAGAGCAGACGGGAACGCTGACGTTCAGATTTCAAATCTGAGATTTGCTGCTCCACCGTGAGCTCCTGAGAAGACAGTTTCTTTGCCTTTGAACTGAACCCCTTTTGAAAATAAATGCTCAGATCACTAACCCATTTTGGATAGGAACTAAGAGCTGTCCTGCTTGACTATAGATTGCAGGTAAGCTGAAGATCCCACATATGACTGCAGCATGTCCTCAGAAACCAACATTCCTTGAAAGACGACTGGTTTCCTTAAGCTTATTCTGCTGTCCTAGAGCACATGTACAGGCTGGATTATGTGAGTTTCCACAAGAGTATGTCATTCTACTGCTTTTAGACCCTCTGTAAGCTTCTATGAGATTCTTTATCACTTTGCATTAGTCTTTCTGCACTTCTGACTAAATTGTTGCCGTTGATTGGATTACAAAAAGGGAAATTACCCTTTCGCTTGTGTTTGATAGCTTAGTTTCCTCTCACCAGTAGAAACTGCAGCATGAGGAGCCTTTATATAAGAAAAAATGTGAAAATACTGAGAACAGGCAGAAATTGAGGCTCTTCTAGTTCAAGACTGGCAGTTAGAAATGTTTTAGGAATAAGACTGGGCATTGCTTGTGTTGTATTCTTGCAATGTGCAAGGGTATGTTTCCTTTAAAAAGAATTGGAGTGAGATCCTTGTGTTTAGGATGACAAAATTCATAGCAAAGTCAGATTCAGGGTGACTCTAAAGCAGACAGCTTGTGACAAGTTTTCACTGCAGTTGCTAGACCTCCTTCACTGAGTTGAAAAAGTCTGTTTAGCAACATGCAGAGGCCTACAGCTACGCTTCCTCAGGCTGCACTCATGTCAGCTATTATAAGCTAAGTGAGTCAGTCTAGGTGTGCAGTTGGATGAAGACTTGCAATAAAAACTGAAGGGGGTGCTGCAGTAAGTGGTAGTCTTCCCAGTGCCATGGCATGGTGCTATAAGGTTCAGTGTCCCTACCAAGATGTAATGCTGAAGTCACTTGAGCTCCTAGTAAGACTAAATGGATTTGTTGTTGTTGTTGTTGTTGTTCCATGCTTGCATGTCTAAACTTGGAGTCTTCTGTCAAACTCCACTTGGGTAACAGAAATCACTGGGGCTATGGTCATATGCACCAGCTAACGGCCTGGTCTCAGTTGGTTAGCCTAACACCCGCACAACAGATTTTGTGGAAGAAATGGCAATTGTGATCACAGGRGACTGCTGCCTTCTGTCCCAGAGGCAGCTGTGTCTCAGTGGCAGGTAATGGTCAGTTTGAATGCTCAGAAAGAAGAAGGTTCTGTCAATGGAAATTAATATTCTTCTGGCTTGGAAACAAAGTACAATATCCCTCAGGGCAGGAAGAGAATTCCAGTCTACAGCCATTATTTGATGGAACTGTTTCCAATTACATATCCTCTGAACTCCTTAATTCACAAACTCTTCTTTTCTAAGGGGAATAATGCTTCTGAAAAGCCTCGTTAAGGCTGTGTATGGAGGGAGAGAATTTCTTAACTGCTTCAGCTAGTGCTTCAGTGCAGGGTATGAATGCCAAGAATCCCTCTAAAGTTCATGCAACTATCAGAAACTAATAGAAATTTAATTGCACTGCTGTGTAAGAGCCCCTGTGAAGTGCACACCAAAGCCTGTAGCAGACCATAGAACTGGGAGCATAGAGCAGGAGAAGTGGAATCCATCAGAATGGTCATGGGCACCTTGAGAGCATCCTTGGAATACAAGGTATAGCATGGTTGTGTGAAAGGGATGCTCTGTGGATGACCTGTGGAGCAGGGCACTGCTGAGGGCCATGCACAGAAGGGAAGTGCATGCCAGACTTTCCTTAGGGAAACTAAATAGCAAAGAGACTAAGGGATGAGCTGAACTTTCACAYGTGTGTACAGTTCCGCATTACACTGATTCTGGAAATCTGACTGGAAATTTAACGGTGGCTAGCTGGAATGGGTAAGATATTAGAGGTTGGCAGGATATTCCTCAATATTCTTTTCTCAGCAGTTCGGTGTCATAGCCTTACATTTTCCTTCATGATCCTTAAAATGGGAAAGACAATTATTTGGGTCCTTCCCTATTCTCCATAACCCAGAGCTGAACTCTTAAACCTCTGAAAGTATGTCTGTAACTAGACTGACTCCTCAACTTTTAGAAGCTAAAACGCAGCTGAGGGCAGGAGGTGCTAATGAGACACTAGCAAGCAGAGAACGAGTGATGGTGTTTTGAATCTCTATAGGGTTGGGTTTTTTTACTTTACAAAGTTTTGTAGCCTCTATGTAGACATGAAAGATGTAGGCCATCTTAGTCCAATGCAACAGGTTGGTCTTTTCATGTGCTAAGTGCTCTGAACAAAATTCTGTGAATGCCTAGAAATAGACTTAGGTTCCTTAATCATGGGCTCCTGAGGTGTTACGGTTGGGGAGGGAGGAGTTGTATTATGTGTATGTAAGTCTGTGCCACTGTTTCATTTTGTCCGGGAGATTCTAAACCCAAAGCATTTGTCATATTCTTTCATACCATTCCTCAGCCTATCATTCTCCTAGAGAAGCTGGCGGCTCATGGCCTAGACAGGTGTACTGGGTAAAAAAACTGGCTGGGCGGCCAGGCCCAGAGAGTTGTGGTGAATGGAGCGAAGTCCACTTGGCGGCTGGTCACAAGCGGTATCCCCCAGGGCTCTGTTTGGGGGCCGGTCTTGTTCAATATCTTCATCAATGATCTGGATGAGGGGATTGAGTGCTCCCTCAGTAAGTTTGCAGACGACACCAAGCTGGGCGGGAGTGTCGATCTGCTCGAGGGTAGGAAGGCTCTGCAGAGGGACCTGGACAGGCTGAATCSATGGGCTGAGGCCAACTGCATGAGGTTCAACAAGGCCAAGTGCCGGGTCCTGCACTTTGGCCACAACCACCCCATGCAACGCTACAGGCTTGGGGAAGAGCGGCTGGAAAGCTGCCTGGCAGAAAAGGACCTGGGGGTGCTGGTTGACAGCTGGCTGAATATGAGCCAGCAATGTGCCCAGGTGGCCAAGAAGGCCAACGGCATCCTGGCCTGTATCAGAAATAGTGTGGCCAGCAGGAGTAGGGAGGTGATTGTCCCCCTGTACTTGGCACTGGTGAGGCCGCACCTTGAATACTGTGTTCAGTTTTGGGCCCCTCACTACAAGAAGGACATTGAGGTGCTGGAGCRTGTCCAGAGGAGGGCAACGAAGCTGGTGAAGGGTCTGGAGAGCAAGTCTTACGAGGAGTGGCTGAGGGAACTGGGACTGTTTAGTCTGGAGAAGAGGAGGCTCAGGGGAGACCTTATTGCGCTCTACAACTACCTGAAAGGAGGTTGCAGCGAGGTGGGTGTTGGTCTCTTCTGCCAAGCAACTAGCGATAGGACGAGAGGAAATGGCCTCAAGTTGCGCCAGGGGAGGTTCAGATTGGACATTAGGAAAAATTTCTTTACTGAAAGAGTGGTTAAACATTGGAACAGGCTGCCCAGGGAAGTGGTTGAGTCACCATCCCTGGAGGTATTTAAAAGATGTGTAGATGAGGCGCTTAGGGACATGGTTTAGTGGGCATGGTGGTGTTGGGTTGATGGTTGGACTCGATGATCTTAGAGGTCTTTTCCAACCTTAATGATTCTATGATTCTATGATTCTATGATTATTTCCTAATCGCCCCTCTCTCCAGCGGACAGCATGGCTTGCTTTCTAGGGTCATTGAGTTTGACTTACCACGCCTTACTTCTACAGTAATTAAGACTTGTGTAGTATTCTTGATTTCCTTTGCTCTCTTTCTGGGACATTTTCTAGTTCTGGCTTTTGTTCTTTTGCTCTTTTGATAGAGGCTGCAAGTTTGTTGGAAAGTGTTTTGCTGCTTGCAGCGCAGATAGAATAAAAGTGCTGTGGATTTTTGTTACTAGGTATCTACTGCATGGCTGCTTTTGTCTGCAAGGAACTAGAATCGGTGACTTTGTAACAGCTGGTATTGAGAGCTCCAAGTATCAGGACGAAATTAGGAGGTGCCTGCACTTCATTCCCCTTCCTCAGCCTTTCTCTTGCTTGTAATGGCTCAGAAAGACTGTGGCAGCCTCAGCATCTCAAAAAGATCAAGGGGATGGCACTTACATTTATTGTTTGACCTCAGACAAAATAAAAATCCTCTGTCTTTCTGGTTATGTGACATTTTTGACCAATGGGAGATTCCTAGGAAGAAAAACCCACAAGGAGCAAGACAAAAAAAAGGAAAGGAACAGAGCGTGATGGAAGTACAAGAGGTGGATGTGGAGTGTTATCATGGGGTTTGGGCATCCTAATTCTGCCTTGGCAACTAATTAAGTTAGGGCTTTTACATAAATCCAAGGAGTGCTCCAATGAAAGATAAGATGAGAAATTGTTAATAATGGAAGGAGATGGAGGATACAGTCAGGAAGAAAGAAAAAAGGGTACAACCTTATAGAATTGAAATTCAGACACATCTGGAGGTTGGTCCTCAAAGACGAATCTGCAGGCCCCTCCACTGATGGGCTCCATATGAAATACAGTAAGCTGTGAGGTAACTGTGAACCTCTGGGATCAAGCAATACTAGGACATTTGAGAATGGGAAACTTGCCACATCACCCTTAGCTCTCCACAGAACAACAATGCTGGCATCTGAGAATAGACTGCTCAACATGCAACAGCAATAAGGCCATCTGGCCCAGGAGCAGAAACTTTTGATGACCAAACACCATCTTGCAGAATGTGCTGAGGCTTTGTGACTCCTGGATGGCATGCACCTCTGAAATGTAGCAGGTTTTATCAGTTGATAGCATTAGCTACTACTTCATCTTCTCCTTCCAGCTGTTTGTTGGTTTGCTTTGTTTTGTTTAATTAACCCGGCCTTATGAAAGAGAGGGCTATGCAGCAGTCACTCTTGTGTCTAACTTCCCTCATAAAAACAACTGCTGTCAGACAGTGTTGGGGTTAGAGTGATTACAAGACCCTTTACATAAATCACTCTCCTGAAACTCATTTGTCTTAACAAGTTCTTGTATCATTGTCCCCTTTATTATCTCTCCTTGGGAAGGCTTGCAGTCTGTCTCAAGACCCTCAGTCTGTTAAAGGAGGCAGCAAAATGAAGGCAACTGAGTAAGTATACTAAAAACTATACACGTATTACAACAGACTGACTGTTGCACTCGTGTGCCCCTCTAAATGCTTTCTGGGGAAATGCAAGGCAAAATAAAGTGTTTTGCTTTTTGCTTCTTTAGCATTTATAAAGGCTGCCTTCATATAACATTGTACTTTTAATTTCATACCTCCTTTCCTCTCACAGTTTTTATTCAACCTTTCCTCCTTTTTCTTTTGTGTCAGATCCTTACTGAAAGGAACCTGGGGGTTTTGGTCTTGACAGTGCATGTCAGGGAAGAAGTAGGGGATGAGGGATAATGGTAGGGTAACTTTTATTCCATTTTGGGAGGGTTTTAATGATGATGATGATTTTCTTTGAGCTTTTTTGTACTTTTTAAAGACAAATTAGATACTGGAGTGCGGAAGGAAAGCAGTACTGCTAGTGTTGGCTTCATGTGATATTCCTATTTGTGATTCTCTAATATCCTTGACTGAATTCAACAAAAAGGAAGAAATAGGGGAACGAAGACTTCATGCTTTGAGTGTTTTTGAGTGAAAATAAAAATCTGTTGGGGCTAAAAAAGGCAAATTAAAAGAAAAAAATGTTTCTTGATGCATCTTTGTCTCACTCGTGATAGAAACAGGATGGGCATGAACTTTGAGATATGCAGCAGTGCACAGAACAGCTGCTGTGGCATTGGGACCCATGCCACATCCATTACTACAGCCAATTGTTCTCTTACAGACAATAGCCGCTGTTGACTACAGCACTACCCTTCTTCTTGTTTGCTTATTCAAGATATTTTTTTAGTTAGCAATGCAGCCTGTATTTCTACCAAGGCTGAAATAGCCTCCCCTATTAACTGTTCAATCCAGCTACTAAAAGTTTAATTAAATCTGCATCTGTTGCCTGCAGGCCCATTAGAACTCTCTCCTCACTTATGTCTGTTCATGGCTGTGGGCTTCCACTGGATTGGTTTCATTGCCTCCGATGGTTACCCTCCATTTGTGCCAAGGTAAACGAAACAGGAATTATACACTAAGCATCTAGAAGACATTGGGAACAGACAAAATATGAGAGTAATTTTCTTGTTTAGATCTGTAGTTCATTCTGTAGAAAATCTGTTTTGGAGACTGGTTTGAATGCTGTTTGGGAGATGGCTTGATCTATCTTTTCTTGAAAATCTATTCTTATGTAATTAATAATTAAAACAACAACATCAAAAGCCTGATTGAGAAAATTGGTTTGGATTCTTCATAGTCAAATCCCCAAGCAGCCAATGAATGCATATCCAGAAATCCTGTGCCGTGGAAATTCAGCAAGACTTTCTACCCAGGAGATTTTCAGCTATCTATGGAATTGTTATGCTCTCTCCACCATCGTAATTACAGTGTGGTGAGCGACATGGGGCATCACAAGTTCTCAGGGGTGCATAGACTGTATGCAACATGCAGCTACACRAATGGGTACAAGCATTTCCATTCACGTGCCAGCATTGTGCCATTAAAACAGCATTCCTGTCTTGCAAAGCAGGCCAGGAATATCCTTAGTGGATGGATTTGCTATTATTAACTAGAATACCTATTAGCAAATGAGGCGATTTCTGGCTTGGTGCTAGTGGAAATCACAAGGCTGTAAGGACAAAGAACAGCCTGAACTGTTCAGTGAAAAGGTGTTCCCTGAGAAACACAACTTTACAAAGGACGAGGGAAAGGGAGGGGTCAGTAGCAAGTAATCAACCCACACTTGCACTCATCATCATGATGGGCAGGATAAAATTGAGATGTCACTTTTCCAGATTCATATCAAGTTCTCTTTTATCTAAGTTCATAAATATGAAGTTAAAGAGCCTTTCCTRCTCCATTTGAGGAACTTTCTTTTCTTCATAATTTGTATGAATATCGGTGCTTGGGGAAATGAAAGATTAATAGCAACTGCTTGGTGCCAAGCAGAGCGCAGGCAGGCTTCCTTTGTGCACCTCTGCAGTTTCCCCTCACCTGCAGCACCTCCAACAGCTTAGTCCTGAGCACCCGTGCAGCTGCCAGTACACCCAAACCCTGCTAGCCCAGACCTATTCATCCACATAGCTCTGCTGCTGATGCAGAAAGCTGCCTATGTTATCGCTTGTTATTCCAGTGTGGATTGTCGATGCAGCTCTGCTGATGCATTAGAATCCTGTCTTACTCTTTCCCATCCTATTCCAGTCTTGCTCCTTCACCTGTCTCACCACATGCAGCATCTGCTAGTCCTTTGCACAACACTCAGTCTTCGTCCGAGTCCCGCAGCATCACTTCCTCCAGTTCTCCATGTCTCTTCCTGAAAATGCAGACCTCTCGCATTCATCTCAATTCTGCCCAGGAACTCTTACCTCACAAATGCTGTTCTGGGCTTGCACAGTGGCTCTGCTGAGCAAACTTGGGTTTGCCACCTGGGGAAATACCCACATAAAGGGTAGACAAACATCACTAAGCTCACTCTGGTTTATCATAAAGTAGACCCATGGTAGCCTACTGGCATGATAGCCACTGTATGGACTTCTTGCCATCAGAGCTCTCCCCACCTAGCAGAGGGTAAYGGGAGTAGACGAAATGTACTGTTTCAGTTTAAATAAGTGCCTCCCCTGTTATAGTGTTAGTATCAATAAATATATCTCTAAAGTTTGTTTCAAAACAAAGCTGTGACTGCTCATGATCTTACAGCACCTGCCACACTGTCTGCTACAACAGCTCAGAAATAGAGTGGTGAGAAAGGTTGATACACTTTTTAGCTCCATGGACTGTGGTCTGACGGTTGATACTGAGGAAGGCTACGCTTGATTTTAGTAGTATATGTAACTATGGCTCTTTGTTTCAGTGTACAGCAGGAACTTGGTAACAGGTAGTCAGCATTTTGCTTGCCTCAGTCAGCATTTTGCTTGTCTCCTGAGCACTCCCACCTGTGGTTTTTTGCGCACTGTCAGAAGTTTCCCAAGCTCGACTTCCTCTTGCTTAGAAGCCTCTACTTAGTTCTTTCCTTCTTGTAGCATGATGTCTTTTTTGCTTACTCAGAGCTTCTTCTAAGCTAYCTCTGGAGCCTTCTTAGTCCCAGGTTCAGAATGTGGTCACTTACTCTTTGAAGCACAAAACCCAGGTCAAAAGAGCTGATTTTTTTCTGTAGTCATCACCACACCACACCACTAAACAAAACAATTAAATGTTAAGTTCTTTTAAAAAACCTTTGGGCAAATCTTCCCTTCCATCTTTCCTTATTGATGATTTTGTTAAATCAGTGGGTTCCTGAAACCCATATAAGTCACTAGATGTAAAAACTGGATATATGTGACATAAAGCACATCTCACTGAGACTGTTCACCCAGTCAGTTGTGAGTGAATATACATGTTTATATACTTTTGAACCCCTCATTCCTTCAGACTTCACTTTTCCACAGAGATGTATATCTAGAGGGAAAGGAAGACATATTCTCCTGGGGATACAGGTGTATCATTCACATGTCACTTCACCCTACCCACTCACTGTTCAGCACATGCAGACATGGCACGCTCCTTGTCCTCCCAACAGCTATCTGGGAATCCAGCAACAGAAACCTTCATCACAGCCTTGTTCTCAGCAGTGCTGTATTCATATGCTGCCATTGTGGTGTAGCTGCCACCTACACTACTCTCGCAGCAGAGCTGTAGAATGGAGGTTTTGCGGGAAAGAGAGGGTGTAATTGCCAGTGAGAAAGAGGAACAAGGGTGAGTTAAGTAAGGATGAACAGGAGGTGCTGTCTAGAAGGAGCCAGTGAAGTTTGGAGAGGGGCTCCAAGCTCTTTTCCTGAAGGCCAGTTTCATTCTTGCTGGTATCTTTGCAAATGCTGCTGTACTATCAGGAGCCACTCAGGTCCTAACTTTTCTTCATGATTTTAATAAAAGGAGAAATAATAGAGAAATGTCATGAAATCGGCCATATTTTAGCTATTATTTTAGCCATACTGGATCCCAAGGGAAGAGTTACTAATTGTGCCTCTGGTTACTGTTCACCTCAGGGAATTCAAAACAGCAGCAAATAAAATCAGAATGGAGAAATAAAAAATAGAGCTGAAAGACAAAGGAGAGAGAGTGAGGTCCTGATCCTCTGAGGTGCTGAGTCCTTTCAAATTGAGGAAATCAGTATACTCCTACAGTACAAGCTGAGAGGAAAAAGTAACCAACATAAATAGCTCCTTGCTGGTAAGAGAAAGGAATTCCAGAAACATCCAAGGCACATTCATATCCTGAAGGCATTCTTGCCCTTGTTCCAAATCTTCCTTGCCATCTCTGTCATTACCAAATGCAGGCTAGGTCTACACTGAATGCACCCCTTGACTGTGGGAAATGTATTCAAGTTGTACAAGAATTCCCAGAGCATGCCCCCCCCGCCCCATACATGCACGAGAGCGTGCCACAGAGCACACTTCAGGTTTGTAAAACACTGGGGCCTGCCCCAATACTGAATGAAAAACCAGGCAGGATGGAGGATCCCTACCAAAGTGACGTCCCCAGGTAACAGCTAATCAGACTGAGCTAATGAAACATTGTTACCATCAAGCCCTGTACCACAAACAAGAGGGATGGGGGAATGCAAATGCTCTTCTTATTACTGGAAATGAAAACCTCAGCCCAGAATCCATTAAGCCACCTATATCAGTCATGCAAGAGTTCTTGGGTGAGGCAGGAAAAATCTGACAGAGCAAGACTTTGAGACTGTCTACATGACTTGGTGATTGCATGTACTGCTGTGATTGTGTCAGGGTAGGAGGCGATGGAGGCAGCAGACCCCAGTATGGCTCTGTATTTAATAGGAGAACAGGGGAAGAGAAAATATAGCTGTGGGAAGAAGGAACTGTGTCTTGCTAGGCAGTGGTTTTTGGAGAAGGTACTCTGTCACCTTATTCACATGCACAGATGTGATAATTACTTTCCGCTTCCCTAGCTCACACGCAGTGCCTACCTCTGTGGGAGGCTTTTCCTTTTGCTCCCACTAGAGGAATATTTTTGGTGTCTTCCATGTGCTTGCTGAGCTTTCTCCCATGAAACCAGACTGAAACAGCAGAGACTATAGATTCTTAACCTACCTTCTCTTGCTACCCCCTCCCCTCATCATTTTGTGCAACTCATAACTGATTCATTGCTGAAAGAAGCAAAACACGCTCCAGCATGCACTTTTTTACTTCGATGCATTTACACCACTTTTTTACCCTGACACATTTTCTTGCTGGACTAGCTGCTTTTGTAAATCTTGCTGGACTTGCATGCAATACACTTTCACAGCCCTGCCAACCTGAAACCACGTGTCTCAATTCCTCCTCAAATTCAATATTCAATTTTATCTCCAGCCTCCACTGCTCATTCTTTCTAGTGTACATAACTGACACCAATCATGACTGGCTGTTAAGGATTTGGGGCCAAGTTAGAGATATTTAATTAGCCAAAACTCTTCCTGACATCAAGCTGTCCAGGGAGTGAATCAGATTTCAGGATTTACAGCAATGTTATTTATGCCATAGAAGTGACCTCGTAACATTTAACACTTCTTGTCCTGTTTGYCTCCTGCTTTCAAGGCACTGTAGCCTAGTTGACAGATCAGAGCCCTGGGACACAGGTTTTACTCTCAGCTTTGACTAGTTGGGTGAACTCAAGCAAAACATTTTCCATGTCTTCATCCCCTTCTGTAAAATGAGGGCTACCTTTGTAAGCACTGAAGGGTCTACTGATAAAGAGTAATGCAGAACAGACAGTATGATGATGATGATGATAATGATGATGATGATTATTATTATTACTACTTATTTTTGCATGGTATTTCTATCATTCATCCTGCAGCAAGATCTTGCCATGGTTAGAGGTGTACTAGAGGGAAAGCTTACATACTTGCTACTTGCTGCACTTTTAGATATTGGTAGGGACGTAAACTAACAATATTGCACCTGAATAAGTGCATTACTTCCCAAAGCACTTTAAAAAACGTAACATTACTGTGTATATGTGCTCATCTCTGAAATGCAGCTGTTTCTGGTGTTAGATATGAGAGTTGGCCATAGCAGCCTGCAATGAAGCCTTGTAAAAACTGCAGCAGCAGAATGGCCCTGATTCCTTATGCTTTATAAGTCATATTATCATTTGTGCTTGAGGTAGTGGTATGTGAATTGCTCAGTGAGGATTTGCTGGCATCTCAAACCCATGTCACACAAAAGAAAATAACTTCACAAGAGGAAGACAATGAAGAATGGGGCCTGTTCAATTAAGCAAAACAGTGAGAGGAACGTGATGACAAATTTACACCAGCATGTGAACAGGGATAACACCTTTGCTCTCTGTGTGGGTATATTCTGTGAAGGGACATAGGTGGCCAAGGTCCCCAACATCTAATCTGAAAAAAGAGGTGCTAATGCCAGGCAGAGACATCCTGAAAAGGATGCTATCTGCAGACATACTCCGTTGTCCTCTCCTAGCACTTTGGGTACTTCTTGGACATCTCCCAGACACTGCCTGACCAGGTTAAACTGCATTGCTTTATGAGATCTGATAAACTTCCCATCCCACAGTGGTGAGAATTAGTCACATACACCCTGGGCATACAGTAGTGGGCTCCTTCCTTAAGCCCAGGAGTTACCTACTGGGGAGGTGGCTTCAGCCAGTCAGTATCTGTTAAGGATAATGTTCAGTGTGTGTTGTTTATTATTAATTTTTCCTGAGTAAGAAGCTTCATAAAAATAGAACATAAACCCCCCGTCATTCCTTCCCTCCCCCCAGCTACACTGAAGCATCATTACAGTCACACATGTAAATGAACTAGGCATTCAAAAACCTCACAGCCTCCGCAGGATAAGGTTCTGGGGCTTCTGGCCCTCCTGCATTCTATAGTTTCCACTGGGCTCTTTCCCCTTCCCCTTGTAACTTGTCCCCAGTGCTGTCCACTCTTCACCAGCTTGTATCTCCCTGCACAACCTCTGCAGAACCCCGAAGTATGGTATACCCTATCTTATGACTGCTGCAGAGGCTTTGGAGAGCATGCAGATGTGCACACCACTGGGATGTAGTCCAGAGGCAATGCTCCAGCCGTGCTTTCAGGCTTGGGATTTGAAGAGTAGGTTAATATAGACTTAAAATCAGCCTGAAGGTTGCCCTTAGCAGAGAGTAGAAACATACYGTAGATGCCTCTCATCCTCTTCTTCCCCTCTTCCCCTGTCACCAGTATTTCCTTTCTTCTGCCTACCTGTAAAATAACTTGCTGAAAGCAAATGGAGTTTGGCAGAAGTCTAACACCCCCCCCCCCTTAAAACCGAGGAGATTCTTTCTTCCACCTTTGGGAGGCTTAGTACCTTTAAATGTCTGAGACTGAAACTCTTTGCCAATGCTTTTCATCCACCAAGGATACAATCTGGTATTCCCTATCTGCTTGGCTGTGTAAGAGCCACAGTAAATGAGGTGATAAAGGTGGTATAATAGTTCCAGTCAGAGCATGTCTAGTGAAGTCAATATTTATGTATTCAGCTTGACAAAGATGAGAAACTCACTCCTTTCTTGGCAGAAACAAGGGACCAGCAGCGGATGTTGCTGCAGTTAACATGGAGATCAGTATTTTCCCAAATGAATAATAAAGAATTCTTGGGGGAAACATTACAGCAGTTGGCTGTGCCATCCCAAATGATTGCCATGGCAAGTATGCACAGAATCTAATAAGCTAATAGCTAACTCCAACTAGCTCCAGTGGTGAGACAGAAGTCAGTTCAAGAAGATCTGTAACATTGGAAGTTACATATGAGTGTTATCTCACATGTCTTCAAATTTGAAGCCACTTAGTTAAGTGAGTTCAGCCACTCAGATTTACAGTTAAGTGGTAACAGAATCTGATTCTTAGACTTACCTAGATTGTACAATAGTGCAAATTACTGACCAGAGCTGTGCAGTCTATCTACATCAGGAGTTTGACTGGCTATAGATTTATTGGCACAAAACATGATAGAAGAAAACTGCTTGAAGAGAGGTCTTTGGCATGAGAACCAGGGAATGCCCAGAGAAAAGGGAGGAGATTCCTCAGATTCTTTGCTAGTTCAGATGAAGGTTAGTGGTCCAGTGTGCATGGATATTAGCATGGGCCCTCAGGACAAATCCAGATACTCAGTTACTATGGTGAAGGGGGCCATGTGAGTACCTAGGCAGACACAGGCAATTTACTGGTGTCCTACTGGGAATGGATTTGCAAATTAAAAACCAGCAAATGAAAGACAAGGACATTTGTGAGAATTCTAAACTGACTGCAGAGCTGAAACTTTTCCTGGAACAGCCCAACAGAGGCAGAAACAGTATTCCTCACAGAGGGGAAAAAGCAAGGAAAGACAGGTCTGAGCTTGGTTCCATAACTGAAGTAGAAAGGTAATAATCTCTATAAATCTGGAGAGGTACCCTGTCTTTTGGAAAATGCTATCATGTATAAAGTCCATTGAGAACCTYAAGGTCAAAACCACACTGCTCCAGGAGGCAGATCCGAGGATGTTCCATGCAGGCAGTGCCCACCCAGGCACAGCAACACCAAGATGCTGGACRTTGAGGCTGAAGGAGGTGCTGTCAGAGCAACTCTCCCATTGGAGCAGGATAGTGTGAACCACTTTGGAGGACTGMCTGGAAATCGACGTCACAGAGACAAACAGATTGACAGCAAGGTCCTGAATTTTAATAGAAAGGTCAGAATTTGAACAAACATCCAAAGTACAGCAAAACCTGAAGAAAATCCCAAGCCTCCTTAAGGTCTATAATAATTTCAGTGTCAATTTTCTACTACCCTTGAGAATGACATAGATGCTTTAGTGTGTTTCAGCAAATATAAATTAACCTCTCTAGTAGTAACTGTCCCAGCAGCAGCCCATGCCCACGCAAATGTTGGCAGGTGGATTAAGATGATCCACCAACTTCATATGCAAAGCCAGGAGGAGCAACAGACTCCATTTGCCAATAGTAAACCTCCACCTAGGCGCCCCCTGAACTCCTACAGTAATTTCCCAATTCTTTATAACTTTAATATTCCAAGACTTTTAAGAGGCTATTACACACAGAACACCAGCTCCAAGAAAGGGTCACAGATTTGGAGTGGACTGTTCAGCCATTTTGATGTACTAACTACATCAACTACTACTTTTGATGGTGAGCTAAATCAAAAAATTATCTAGGACTTGGTCTTTATTGCCTGGGTTCCTAAGCAAAGTATGTTTTCTGTGACCGYATAATCTTTTCCTTTTTCCTTCTATGCATGTGTGTCTCTCTTTCTCTGTGTGGGTGTGTGTGTCTATGTTGGTTCCTACTTCGTAACTGCAGATCCCACTGTGAGTTTTAACCAAGTTTGAGTGAGTAACAGTGATCTCAGAGATACTAACCTCTTATGAGTTCCATGAAAATAGCTGGCAGGGTGTAACAGAGAGAACTTTTCCCTTCCACTGAGGGAAAGGCTGCCAAGTGAACTGAAGCCATTTCTCCACACAGAAGTCTGCATGTTGGAGAGAGATGTTACAAAAGCCTCAACACCAGGAGAAGCTTAGATCAGAACTCACATCTTGTTAGGCATCAGAAAATGTAACCATGACACAAATCTTCTGGGAGCCAAGCTTCATTAGCTCTGCAGCTCACAGACCCCCTTGTTTTCAGCTGGAAGAGGGCAGGAAGGATAAGGTTTGCCATTTTTAATTTCTTATTCAAAATCACTTCAATTTCACCAAAATGTCCCCTCTTAGATGTGAGTAATCATGGAAAATATTGATCCCTTTCTATCCCCCTCAGAAAGTTCGACTTCAGAGCACATGAAAATAACAGCTGATCAATAAGCATAATCTTAGCAAAAGCAATAAAAATAATACCTGTTTGAGAAGCAGACTGAGGGTGCATGCACAGGGTAGAGAAAAGAAAAAACATTATCAAACAGAGCAAATATATCTTTATAACCCTGCAGCAACAAAACTCCTACCACCTTATATTAAAATACCATAAGAAAACATTACAAACCTATTATACAAAGAATCAGAATGTTGCTTAATGGTTTTCTCATTGTTCACTGTTATTTCTGTGATGAGTTGCTATCCATTGCTATTGTCAACACATATTTACACTAGTGGATGTATGTGTATATGTGTGTGAGGACAGATACACAAAATCTGGTACGGATCCTCAGGTGATGTAAATTGTCATGGCTGTATTGACGTCGGTAAAGATACACYGATTTCCTCCAGCAGACGATTTGCTTTTCTGTATGTAAAAAGCACAAAAACTAGGTGCTGTTTCAACTTTGCTCTTAGACACTTACTGTAGACAAATGCTCATGCAAATACATTCTCTCTTCTATGTGCAAATATATATATTGCCTTGCAGTACACATTGCAAGTAATGACAGGAGCTTTATGCTGCTTTTCCTATGCTGAAATTTATAAAAAGGATTGTTCCTGATCTATCTGCCCACTCTTATCTGTAACAATAGATCTCCAACTGCTTTGCTACAGATCTTAAAATACATAGAGATGAAAGGGACTGTCCAGCATCACAAGTCTGTTAACCATACATTTAGGAGGAATTAAACTTTGATCTTAAGACTGTTAGTCCAATGCTCTAACTGAGAGATCTTAAACAGAGTCATTGGGCAGAACAAATCCAATAGTCAAGACTCTCATTTTCTCACCTAAGGCTTAGCTAAATGAAATGACAAACTCCAGAATAGATGAACACAAGAATATTMCTAGTTTGTTTCAAGATACACCTCTTTGAGGGAAAAAAAGTATATATAATTTTTAAAAAAAGTATGAAAAAGAAAGGGAAAATGGTCACATTTCAGGCTCTGTCTTCACAAATGACTCTTCTTTTTTCCTTATTTGCTCTTACATGGTTCCACGGAATGTGGACCAAGTAACGATCACAGGCTACAGGTAATTTCATAACAAATTAAATATTTTCCATCTGTTAAACAGAGGAATATTTCTGGCTTTCTATAATGTTTTCCTAAGGGAGAAACAACAAAAGGTTTCATAACTGAGAATGGAAAAAGAGAAATAAACCAGTGCTGAACTAGGAAAGAAAGGAGAAAACAAGCAACCTAACAAAGCATTTATAGGGAAAATAACAGGAAAGCAGAAGATGAATAAACYCTACGTACAGAAAGATTAAGGTAGAGAGACAGCAGCTCTTTTTTACTGTTTCTACTTGGATTCCAACGCAGAAGGAAAAAAAATAAAACCGGGACATTTCTACAATCTAATACATCTGTTTGTCTAGAGGTATTTTTGCTTGCAGAAGTGTACTTCATTTTATCACGTGAACATTTTTTTTGAATGAGTAGGTAGAAGCCATAATTAATAGAAGACCAGATTTGTGGCTGACAGGCTCTGGTCTGGCACCATCTAAGGACTAGAAGAGCATCCCAAGGCTAGATTTCTCTGGCTTACTCTGACTAAAAGTGCAAATAATTTCAAGTATGGTGTAGGTGGGAATGTGTACAGTCTATGCCTCATATAAGTAGCCACTTGCTGCATACATAAACTGTATGAACCATGCCTAAATTGTACATTCCTGTGTGTGCATCATTTTATGAAGGACATGGAAGTATCAGTTGCTTGTTGCAATCTCAGAACAATGGGTGTCCTTCCACACTGTACATGCTGCAAAGAATGGGACAGCCAGCCCAAGAGTCACCTGGCACTGAGTCCCTGGCAGGAATYCTCAAGGGCATTGTTAATACCTATTCATTTGGGACATTTTTCATTTATACCTCTTCCAAACAGCCATGMGTGAATTCTTTTGAATGCTAACAGTGTTGCCATGTGAGCTCATTGCTCCTAAAGTCCTCTCATAGAGCCTTACCTTGGATCTGCCCGGGAAGTGACACCAAGTGGGCCAATACAAAGCGTATGGAAGAAAGGTACCCTTGCCACCAGAGAAGAGCAGCCTGGCTGCAACAGAACATACAGCTGAGTGACATAAAAATATCACCATCTTATCAGAAAAACAAAATAATGCATTTGCTTCCCCCCTCATTTAAGCATTAAAAAATTCACCATTTTTGCTGTTGCTTTCAGCTCTTGGCTTCTCTTGTTAAACGATTAGTATGAGACTTTGTTACTCCAGGTACTGCTCTAACTGGGCTCAGGACAGATGCACAGGTAGTATCTGTCCAAAGCACCGCTAGGCAGTATTTCACACAGATTCCTTCCTTGTTTTTACTTCCTGATGCTCCCATCCCGCCAGTGAGATTTCCCACAATAGTATTTTGAGCCTTGACACTGTGTTGCTCTGGCCGGGACTTTATGCAGCATCATATTGAGGTGCTATCCCTGTGGGTGGAATACCTCATGCCATCTTTACTCAGCAATTTTATACCTAGAACTTCATCCTGAACCCTTCCTAAGCTGAGACCTTTTCCTTCTCTCACCTCATCTGTTATTTCTTAAATATTGTTGTGAATCATTAATTCCATATTCCTCTGCTAGGGATTTTACAGGCCCTGATGTAGATATGACGCAGGTGTGTTCATGTCATAAAGTATGTCTCAGGCTGATTACAATGTGAGTGGAACCAGTATGGATATATCTTTAAATGGGATGTAGTCACAGAGAGTCTACTTTCTTTTTTCCTCTCATTATGCTCTTTATTTCAAAATCATCTAAGCAGGGCTTTAGCATCTGTGTAGCTATGCCAGTGCAGACCTCTGTCATTTGAAACCCGCTTACAGCACTCTACTCCAAATAACTTTTGATGCTGAAAGGGTACATTGCTAGCAGGGATTTGCAGAACCCAGGGCAGCACCAATGCAACTATTTCTGGTGTGTGAAAGCTCAAGGGAGTTAAACCCTGAAATAGGCTGGGGGAAATCTGAAAGAATGAAAGCAGAGGGCAAATGTAGCATTCCTTGTGCGCCCAAAGTGAAAGGAATGGGTATCTGGGGTACACAAGCCATTCAGAGTTGTTCTGGTCGTCTTTTTTTTTTTTTTTGTGCTGGTGCAATGCGCAAATATAGCAAAATATGTTAACAGTAAGCTATAATATTTACAGTTATTGTTAGTATCCATTGAAATCAGTGGGATTTTGTCTAATGCCTTTACCCTGGAGATAATCCATAGAATAGAACATTAATGCATAGTTAAAAAGAAAAATTATGGAAAACAGCACCTCTGCATATGCAATATCTTCATTTTAAAGTTACATAATTGAGTTTTTGAAATTAAACAAAAATATAGCAAACAGCCTCAGACCACAACAGCAACTAAGTGACTCTAACGTTGTCTTTTAAAACTTGCCTCTTTACTAAGATAAAAAATACTATCCTAAACCAATACAAAATAAAATAAAATAAAATAGTTTTCAGCCCAATGCAAATCCAAATGAGCTTTAAGATCTCTGGGAAAATGTGATTTTAGAAAATTTTTTCCAAGAGTTCTAAGAGTTTGTTTTGTGTGAGGAGATATCTTGTAGAGCAAACACAGGCTAATAATTTAAAGGCAGTACTTCGATTCTTTATGTCATGCTAGACAAATACTGTTTCTATGCCTTGTTTTCACTGTTGGCGACACRGTTAAAAGAAGACTTTAACGCCACTTTAATGCAGAATGTTTGTAAATTGCACCCATGTCTTTTGATGGAAGGAACTATAACGGATTATTAGCTATTATTCTAACTGTATTTATCAAAGTGAGTTTTCCAGCTAATGCATGGGCTCAAAATCTGAAGTCCTTCCATAGGCAAAGCTCCTACTGAGAGTTTCACTGATAAAAAACAGCAGGATTTGGGCCATTTAGACTTAATCTGCTAAATTCAACCCTGTGGCATTTCCCTGATACTCAATGAAGGGAACTGAGGATTGGCAAAGAAGGTAGTATTCTGGAAGGGAAGGAAAAATTATACTCACAGGATTTGACGATACTTTGGGATGGCCCCTTAAGACAAGAGGCTGCCTAGTAAGGGTGATCTAAGCTATGCTAATTTAGAAACCTGTATTTTTGAAGCAAAACATTCCATGACGAATGACCTTATTTTTTTGTTTTTAAAGCTGTGAGGCGCTTATGCAATAGACTCCTAAGGTAGAAAGAGACAGATGCCGCGGAATAATAATCAGCCTAATTCTTTCTGAGAATCTCTGCAAAAATCTTTCTCCTTGCCTCTCCTTTCATAGGTAAGCTCAGTGCTACCTTTCTCACACAAGGACATGCAGCAACAATTAGTGGGCCTCTGCATAACTCAGTAATTCTTCCTTTTCTAGAGATGGGCTTGGTTTTGTTCCCTTTTAAAATGCAGGCTGGTTTTGGTTTTTGTTTTTGTTTTGTTTTTTTTTTTAAAGAAAAAGGGCTTTAAAAAAAGAAAACTTACCAGTTTTTTAAAAAGCGAACAACGAAAATAAGACTGAACTTTTCTTTAAAATAATAGAGATGCTTCAGTTGTTTTTTCTTCCAAGCCCCTTACAGAAGACTGCCCCAGTTGACATGAATAGTCACACGTGTCCAAAAGCTCAGGTCTTCACTTCTATCCAGGGTTTGAGGTGATCTGGGCTGCAAAAATACCTCAATCCTGACTCAAAATGAGCAAAATCCCTGGGCTGTGTCTGTGGTGAGAAGGGTCAGCACAGGTACACTTAAACATGCTGCCAGAACCTCCTGTTTTGTGAGAGGCAGAGGAAATTCCATTACCGGGCAGTGACAGTCAGGCGCTGCCTGGGTGCTGCTTTAACCCTTGCTTTCAGCCACCGCATCCTGACATGCTAAAGTATCATTTCTGTTCTGTTTAGAGTGGCCATTTTCTGTAGTGAACAGTCAGTTCCTATGCTCTTGGCTAAGAGAAAAAAATTTAGATAACATTGAATTTCAGGATTTATAATAGAGGGAAAAACATGTTCAGATGTGGAGAGGAAGGAAGAGAGTGCAGATACCTAGTCTGTGTAGGTATTAAAGTATATGTCCCCTGCTGTCACACAAAAGCAAAAATACAACTCTCAGGTTGGCCAACCGGATCATAAGGGATATTGGGCATGCTGTCAATAGGTGGTGAAAGATTCCCCCCCCTCCATCCAAGTTGCCTTTAAGTTAGATTTTGCAGTCTCTTTGATCTCCTTCTAACAGAGGTAAGAGAGGATGAAACCCAATCAATGGGGAAAAAAAAAGAACCTGCAGGAGTGAGAAATGTAGACTGTTTTGCTTCTTTCATATTTCCTTTGCTATACAAAGATTTTGGTTTGCCTAAGCTATAGAAGGAAACAGAAGCAGTCTATTTTAATCTTCCTGAGTGAAGAACGCTGCAGGGATTGCTCTGTTATCCCCAGCAGCAGCCCTGACTTTCCACAAAAAGGCTCCATCCATCCATCCATCTATCTATCTATCTGAAATATAAAGATTATCGTACGATATACCGGCGATCAGCTGTGTTCTTAATGCACTTCTCTTTGTGCATTTTGGTACGAAGAAAAAAATCTACAATTCTTCCCCCAATCAAACCCCACTGCAAAAAAAAGCTCAGATAAGAAGGAGGTATTGAGACTTATGCATAGAAATTGATTCTTCAGTCTGTGTAATGACGTATGTTAGAAACTCTGTTCAGAAGAAAGGAAAGCCCTTGCCGATACGATGTTTCTAACGGAGCCTTCACTGCAGGGATTCACTATTGAAAAAACAATGAGGTTGATTATGCATTTTTATATGGGTTTCATACTGTTTTGACTTCAGTGACTTAAACTATGCTATTCTGGATTTACACCAATCGACATGAGTTCAGAATCTGGCCCTACATCTTTTTAAAACTCCATCTATTGCATGATGAGTAAGGGCCAGATCCTGCAAATTCTTGCTACCTGTATTAATACTCTGAGTAGCCCACTCACTTCCCTTAAGTTGTGATTGCAAAATTGAGTCTTACAGTGCAGTATTTTAGAAGTATGGATCTGTCTTTTGGGATTCAAGCATGCCTTGACTGTACATATTCCTTTAATAGTATTTCTTTCAATAGTAATTTCTCCGCTGATTTTCACAGAATCACGTGATAGACGCTTAGCTGTTAGGAAGTGGTGCAACTGTACTTACACCAGCTGAAAATCCAGCTCCATGTTGTAGCTATGCTTGTGTATTCAAAACAAACATGAGAGAGAAGGGGCCCTTTTACTTAAAGTGTCAAAAGAGACAAGGAAGACGTTTTGGGCTATATAGTGTGCTGCATACTTCATTTGTTTTGACATTACTATAACCAAAACAATAGAGTTTGTTCTAGGAAAGAAATTCCAATCTAGTTTTACTACTTACATTAGCTTCTTTCTTACATAAAAGAAGCCACATCAGAAACTATGCTCCTTCTCTTCCTAACTTCACTAACTCTGGCTTTCAACCAGAAAATATTACCCTGCTTTCAAAGTGCCTAAACAAAGGACAATACAATACTGAGTGCAGCTGTAATTACCAGCTGGTGAACTGATGGCATATACTGGATACGTAATCCAAGAAAATGTGACTCTTCAATAGTAGCCTCTTCCACCACCTATAGTGCTGGAATGCTCATCCTTGTTTACTATACATGCATGCACATAGACCATTATCAGTATTCAGTACTAGTAGTCATGCTTTCTTCACTGAAGAGGAAAGACCAGCAAAAAATACTTTGTCCTTTTGAAGAGCTGGATCAGTGTCAGGTGCCACTCACCAGAAAAAAAAAAAAAAAAAAAAAGACAGCCCACACACAAGTGCAATAAGCATCCTAAATGTCAAACATATGTACAGCATCTGTATCTCTATGAATATATAGCGATATCTATGTATATCTATGAATATACATCATGTGCAATATAATGCATACCCTAGACCCCTTACATCAGTGAGGGCAGGAAAATCCCAGCTCATTCCAGGGATGATGTGGTTTTTTGACAGGTACCAGCGACTTAAGGCAAACAGAAGCTGCCACAATGCTGCTGTCCTTTGCAAAGCTTCTCCCTGCCTGGGCTAAACCACACGCATCTTTGATCAAAGACTTATTTATTTATGACAGACAATGAGGGCACGATGCTGTGTGCGAGCAGCCCGAGTGGGTTCAAACGGGCCACAGACACTTGTACATAAAAATAAAAGCAGTGAACTAGGAGGCAAATGCCTCTTGGAAGCAGCATCCTGGCTCCTCTTTGCACTCTGCCTGCTCTCCCCGAGAATGCATGGAGGGAGGGATTCCCCACCCACCCACACACCACTGCCTCTCTCTGTGCAAGGCTGCAGGGGGGTACAACCCAGTTCCCTCTTGGATCTGGGCCCGGGAAGAGCCCGTTACGCTTCTGTTCCCCCACCGCCACCCCTGCCCGTCCCCTTTCCACCTTCTCACTTACTCCGGTCTCCGGCTCAGGACGCCTTTGCCGATGGCCTGGGGGGTCTTGTGCTGGAGCAGAGCGGCGCAGCAGCCCTTCTCCCTGCCGTCCTTCTCCGCCGGGTGCTGGTGGGGCTGGAGAGGGGGGTGCTGGTGGCCGGGAGCCCGGCCGCTGCCGCCGGGGCCCGCCGGTGCCTGCTTGCCCGCTGCCGGCGGCTGCGGCGGCTGCTGCGCCGGGAGCTGTTGGTGGTGCTGGAGCGGGTCGGGCTGGCCCGGCGGCGGCGGGGGCTGYTCGGGCGGGGGGCCCTGGGGCGGCGCGGGGGCCGCCGGCGGCTCGGCGGGGGCCGGCTGCTGCCCGCGGAGGTTGCGGTTCTCGGTGCTCAGCTCGTCCAGCCGCCGCTCCAGCTCGTCGATGCGCTGGCGCTGGGTGTGGATGAGGCTCTGCTGGTTCTGCACGATGGCGGTGAGCTCCTTCAGGTAGAGGACGGCGCGCACCGGGTTCTCCAGCAGGCTCTCCATGCCCCGGCTGCCGGCCCGGGCCCCCCTGCCCGGCCGCCGGCGCTCCGGCGAGAGCGGCGCGGGCTGCGGGGCGGCGCCTCACCGCCCCACGCGCACACACACACACACACGCGCGCACACACACACGCGCGCGCACGCACGCACCCGCGCGACCGACGGCCGCTCGCTCGCTCGCTCACACGCCGCGCGCGCGCGCGCGCTCTCGCGGGAGGGGAGGAGAGGCGAGGCGGCTCGCGCGCCTGCCCCTGCCCTCGCGCGCCACGCACGGCGTGGCTGGGGAAAGGGGAGAGGGGCGGGGTCTCGGAGGCGGGCCCCGCCCCCCCCGCCGGGCCGCGCAGGCGCGGGAGGGGGCGGGGGCAAAGGGCCGGGGGTCCCGTCCCGGTGCTGGGGCGGGGCCGGTGTTTCTGAGAGGAAAGCTGGCGCGGCGCTGCCCCGCCGCCGTCCCCCGCCCTCAGCGAGGCGGCGGGCGCCGCTCCCGCCACGTCCGGGTGGTGCCGCCTCGCTCCGCTGCGGAGCGGCCGGTGCTGAGGGGAGCCGGCGGCGGGAGCGGGCAGCGCCTGAGGGGCCCAGCCGTGCCCCTCTGCGGAGCCCGGCGCAGCCTCTCGAATACCCGTTCTTCTCTCCTCCCTGAACGGCACTGCTAGGTGTTGCTATTCTTTTTTTTTTCAAGGGTGACTTAGTGATTTTTTTTTTTTTTCCCCTCCCCAAAGTGACTTGAATAATTGTGGCTGGTTTTGGCTGCCCTGTTGATAACGGTCCTACTTTTCGCTCTACCTTGTTAGCATGCAGAAGGCAGGGCTAAATCTGAACCCGAGGGAAGGAGTTACCAAGGAAAATGGATGTTAGAGGAATCTGCTGCTTCCCTGCAAGTTTGTCACACCTTTGAGTCTTTGGTGTCCTTTAGGTTCTTAGGAAGGTAACTAGGACTTACTGTGGAGTTTTGCTGGGGGGGGTGGGGGCTGTGGATGTAATACCAGAGAAGTGACAGGCAGGGCCTTTGCTGTTAGACTCCGTGCAGGTTTTGTTCATTTCTCAAGAAATACCTTCCCTTGCCCTTCCTCATTCACAGCCTTATGAGTTCGCAAACTTACAACCTTGGGTCTGAGAAACTCTCCGTGTGCTTTCTATTATATTCATCAATAAGTAACCTGGCTAAGGGTAATAAGCTTACTTTCAGGAACTCCTGTGTAGATTCATGAACAATTTTGATGCTTTCTGTAAAGGGTAAAAAAGCAGCATCCTTTCTAATCACTGTGGGCGCTGAAGATCCAGGAGGTGTAACGAGCAGTCAGACCTGGTTTTAGGCAAGCATGTCAGTAGATTCGACTGAGCGTACAAAAGGTACAAGACCACAGAAYAAAAAACAACTGTTTTTAAGTGGGTCATTTTGAGTGTAGAACTACTCTCGTTGTGGCTTTTCAGATCAGCAAAACCTGCACCGTAGCAAGGATTTCCTGAAGTGAGGAACCGAGCAATGTAAAGGAGAATCTCTGTTTCAGATGAGCTGAAAGGTGTATTGCCAGTCTTTTGTGTTCACAGATAGCCCTGGGAATGTAAACTGATGCAAACAGGATAACCAGGATTAGAAGCTGCTCACAGACGCCTCCTAAAACAGAACTGCTATTCACAGTTCTCTTGCAAGCACTTAGAGATGGCTTTGGGGGTCATGAAACATTGCCAAATGCCCCTTGTGTGTTGGGGGAAGACCCCGGAGTGAACTCTAAGGAGTAAGAGCGTTCAAATCCCACACGCTTATGATTTTATTGGAAAGTTTTAGGGGAGACCTTCCTCCATCTCATTGTCTAGTGTGTCATTAATGTCTTGTGACGGGGGATTGACTGAGCAAGAACTGGCATTATTTAGCAAGGGGAGAGATGGTTATAGGGGAATGTGAAAAAAAGCACACACAGAAAGACAGGGGAGGTGAAAACACCTAAGCTATATTTGGGGAAGAGTGGAAGTGATTGTTTGGGAAATTGTGCTGGTATGCTGACTCCTTTCAGAGACACTACTGAGCAGCGTCATTTCAGTCTTGTCTCACAGGAACAGAGTCCAGGGACACCAATGGAAATAATGTGCTTTTGGCATTAATATATTCAAGGAAACAACCAGGTATGGCTATAGGTACACTCGTACATACGCACACACACACACGCACAGAGAGATACCTTGTCCTTGTTAGGAGACACTTCAGGCAGAGACTGTTTATCTTGCAGAATAGAGGAGGCTGTTTTAACTCTTAAGGCAAGCCCTGTGCAGAGTTCTGTCTTTGCAGTGGACACCATGTTCCTTTGCAGCTCAGCTGGATAAAAGCAATGAAGAAATAAGGGTCATAGACATCGTACTGGCCTATCCAGATAAAGTCAGCCAGGTCATGGCATGTATTCTTAAGGGAATACTAACGGAAAAGAACAAATCATCCTGGTTTGGATGATTGGGGATGGGGCAAAACAGCTTGGAAGTCTTGTGTCTGGTGCCTGAATACCTATCAGAAGATGTGACTTACTGCGTGGAGTGCACCCAATATATTCGTTCACTTTTTCTRCACCTTTAATTTGCTTGACCAGCCTCATTAGCCTAGTTTCTACTAATAAATCTTTGTCATAAATTAAACAGAGACCGACAGCCATGGATTGGTAAGCTAAAAACAAGCAGGCTAGGAGAATCAGAAAGAAACCTGTTTTCTGTGCAGGTGTGGTGACTGGTGGACAAAAATGGTAAGACCAGCCCTGACCTTCCAGGTTTCTACAGAGAGCATGTGCCAAAGGAAAATGCAGCAGAATGCTTTTGCGCCTAACATGAAAGACTATGCAGGGATCTCCTTACAAAACTTCAAGAGGTAATAGAGTTGCATAATCCTCCATAAGAAAATTCAATGAAGACGGGGTATTCATTCCGGAGGAATCTGCAAGGATATCAGAAGAAACTGAATGTCTTCTTTCACTCAGTAAGCAAGAATCCTGCATAGCTAGGAAACACCTCCTTTTTTTATCCAGCCATTATTGTGTCCTTTTGATTATGCTGCCACAATACCTAGCATACATCGTTTGCAAAGCTCTGCACATTAGCGAAGTAAGCTTTACTGTTCCGTAGAAGGAGGGTAGGATTGTAGCCACTGGAGATAGGGACACGGAGTGGTTAAATGACTTGTCCAAGGCCATGGAGGAAGCTGGGAGGACAGATCTCTGATTTCAAACATCTTTGGCATTTAGCCCAATCTTCAGGTCACTAAATGCTGCTGCTTCTCTCTTTAGGAGAGATGGTATCTAGACGGAAACAATGGTGAAGATGAGGAAAGTATGAATTCTGTTAAAATTATTTTTGCCATAGATAATTTGTTGGTATTGTATTTTTCAAAGTCCTAATTCTTTTCTGTCCATTCCAGAAAAAATAATAATGAATAATAATGGATTAATTATGTTATTATGGAATAAAGGGCTTCCCTTATCCACTTAGCAAGGTGCTTGGGCATTGCACAGACAATTACAAATAAAGTGCAGCAGTAGTAATTAAAATAAGCATGCATTATAAAAACCAAACAAAATGCAAATGAGTCAAGCCCCAGGATTTAATGGAAAGGTCTAATACTACTTGATTTAATTTTATATTTATTTAGCTATTTAATTCAGTCAGAGGAGAGTGAATCCATAAATAAGGGTATACTAATAAGCATACATGATAGGGAAGGTAGTAACATCTTCAGGTGTTTAATCTGCAGAAAAATTTTCACTGCAGAGTGTTCTTGTAACATTTTCTCAGAGGTCCTAATCCCCCTTTAATTTGCAACAGCACACTGAAACTTGATGTGAACAAATCACTTCAGGCTTTTGACAGGTAGAGACCTCCCGTGTTTTTCCGTTTGAAATTCTGTTCAAGGCATTTCCCTCCTCTCAGTTACACTCCATCTCCTTYTCCTGGACAGGGGCTCCTTACAGCAAATCCAGGCAGTCTTCTCCCCATTTCTTGCATCTGACCCCATTCGCCTCCACCTTCCATGTCCAGGCCTTGCAAGGTAACAACTTTCTCCCAGTAATTCAGTATCCAAAGTGCTACCAGTTTGAGATGCAGGGCATATAGCTTAGGTTCCCAGCTATGATTTTATGGTCTTATAAGCTTATGGTAAGGTTTTTTATACTTCTATAAGACATGTATTTCTATTGTCTTTCTTTTAGGAGAAGGAGAATTATGTACAAGCGCACCTGAATACAACAAAGATTATTGGTGTTCAAGGTCAAGTCCTTAGTACTCAAGGAAGGGCAGATTTAATGTTGGCCAACCCACCTTAATTAACCTAACATTTTCTCCTCTTCTTCCTGTCTCTCTCAAAACCGTGGCAGAATCTGGAGTGAAATCGCCACAGCCAGCGTTGCCCACCAGATCCATTCTCATCCAGTTCCTAAGAAGTACACACAAGGAAGCATAATATAAATCATATTAAAAAGACAGAATTGGAGTAAAAGATAGGAGGAAAAAGACGCAACAATCACGGTCTTGTGTTGCCACCTTCCATTCTGATTTCTGGGGGAAGATGGGGCTTTTTCAGCCCCACCTGGAAGTTAGCAGCTGCTTGAGTAGAGATTCTCAGAACTGCTTGCAAACAGCCTACAGACCAAAAAGTTTCTGCAGGAATTAGATGAATAATTTCAAAATAGAGGATAGAATCAAGACAATCACAATGTACTCATGCATAATTCATGGATGGGAAAAAAAAAATCTGCATCTCCTGAATGCTTCTTTCACTTGAGGCCTCATCCAAAACTATTCAGATCAATGAGAGATGTTTCACCATCTTGAGTCTAAGCCAAGTCACTATCTGCTCACACCTGTTAAACAGATGGATAAAATGAAGCTAAGACCAAGTAAAGTGTGTTGCCCACTATCACGTAGAATGCCACTGAGGGTCTGCAATTAGAAAGCATTGGAGTCAACAGCAGTGCTCCCTCTGCTTCAGATGAGGATTGACTAAAGGCAGGAGGAGTCCTCTGGCATCTTCTACCTCAGTCCGGCACCTAAAAGACAGGTGGCGTGGTCTGCAGTCCTACCTATGTTCTTTAAACTGAAATCTGCAACAAGGTAAACTCTCTCTCAAGTCGGGGCTGTTGAATTGTTAATTCATACTGGTATCACAGAATCGGAAGCAAAAGGAAAATATCTTGTTCTACAAATCAAACATAAAGTGCTGAGATGTGGTAAGGACAAATACTTCAGATTCTTTCAATTTTTTTTTTTTTTTTTTTCTCTTCAGTGGAGTACAGCTAAGCTGACATATAAATATTTTAAAACAGCTGCTCATCAGGAAAAAGGTACAAATTCTGTATTGTAGCCTTAGCTGAGATGTGTAGTTTTGACACATTTTAAAATCTTGACTGTATTTGAACTGTGCTATTACAGCCTTGCATTATTTACTGCAAATTAAAAGGAATCAAGGTCCCTCTTTAGAATGCACTTTCCCTTTTAATGTTGCTAAATGTTACATTATCACCTGTCTTTTTCATGAAATTAAGCTTTGACCACTTAATTGGTTAATTCTAGAGAGCAAAAGCTACACAGAGACATTTTTTTCAGAGTCAGTCAGGTTTTTGTTTGAACTGACAGTTGTTCAGTCTTTTGTAAATACTGTGGAAAAATGAAAACATGGAATATGAGCTTGATTCTCCAAATCTTATCTCACTAGTCCCACTGAATTACATGGGTATTTTTGGATGGGACAAGTTTGTGTGATCTGACCTTGCACAAGATACACAGAAAAAAAAGAGGGGGGAAAAAAAAGAAGAAATGGAATAATGTTAAGTCTAAACTCATACTCCAACTAGAAGCTTTTTCTGCAGTGGCAGAGATCAAATACTGTCAAGAAAACAAAAAACATGCATGAACAGTATACATTTCAGCTAAGGCTACAATATACCATTTCTTCTGATGAGCAGCTTTTAAAATATTTATATATCAGCTTAGCTGTGTTCCACTAAAGAGGTAAAAAAAAAAACATTGAAAGAAACTGAAGTATTTGTGCTTACCACATCTTAGCTCTTTATGTTTGATTTCTAGAACAAGGTATTTTCCCTTTGCTTCTGATTTTGTGGTATCAGTATGAATTAACAATTCAACAGTGCCGACACGAAAGAGAGGTTTCACCTTATTGCAGATTTCAGTTTAAAGAAAGTAGGACTGCAGACCATGCCACCTGGCTTTTAGGTGCAGGACTAAGGATGAAGATGCCAGAGGACTCCTCTTGCCTTTACTCAATCCTCATCTGAAGCAGAGGGAGCACTTCCCAATTACAGACCCTCCATGGCGTCCTGTTTCACCTTGAAAGCGTGGCTTGTTTGGTCTGTGCTCCTGTTATATAAYGGGGGTAAGCCGATGCTGACTTCTCAGGGAAATTAAGGCCAGGACAAATCAATAACGCATCTGGCCTGACGTGCTACATACCATATAATCTCATGCAGCTACTGAACCTGGAACATGAGTTTAAGAACAACGTATCTCCAGAAATGCCTCTGGTACCACTGTGAAGATAGTAAAAGGTAGAGCATTTGTCTCATTCCTTGATATTTTGTCACTATAGTTAATCTCTGTCATTGTTGACAAGTTGGAATATTTTTCTCGTTTGAATTTATCCTTTTTACTTTCCAGCTGTATTTATGCTGTTCTCCACTGGGGTAAAGAGCTCTCTAGTCCTAAAGCTTTTCTCTCCTTGAAGGTGACTGATCAGATCACCTGATGATATTATTTTTAGCAAGCTAAACAGACTGAACTCTTTAAATGATGCAGTTTTTTAAAAACTTGAGTCTTTTTTTTTTGGCTTTTGAGGTAATCCTTCAGACTTGCTGATACACAGTGTGGTCCAACTAGAGGCAGGCCAAATATTTGCTGAAGAAGCCGCTGCTCAGATGTGTTCCTATCTCCTGTTGCTCATTATTTATGGGGTCAGGCTTCTGCTCAGGTTAACCTTTGCCTTCAAATCTGCTTCCAGACAGGATCCCTTGTGCTCAGACTTGCTGACTTGGGATAAATATTTCTGTGTTCTATTTTGGTGTCTGAAAGCATTTCAAGGAGCAAATGAAGAGACAAAAAGGATCCTGTGACTCAAAACCAACAGAACTTGCTCCAGACTCTTTGAGGAACACAGCAAATTGCTTTAGACAGCTACCACCATCCACATTCCTGTAACTGACTCCATACAGTAGAACCTCTGTCTACACAGCCTCTTGCAAAGGACACAAAAGACCACTCTATTTTGGGAGGCTCAGATGTAAAGAGCAGGAGATTGGTCAAATGGTGGCAGATCACAGGTCTAGTTTTTGTGTTGCATGCATTAGCCTAACATAAGGTTAAGCGCTGGGTGCAAGCCATTCTGTCTTGTAAATTTCTTCACAACTGATGGGATTTTGGCAATGGTTGAAGCCAATTTAGTGACAAGGCAAGCAGCTGAAACCTTACAATATTTAACTTGGCCAGAGAGAAATTCCCCACTGATTTGCTGGCTACTATATTTGCCCATCTCCCCAAGTAAAAGCAGCCTAGCAGACCTTTTCAGATAGTGAGCAGAATTATCTTCTCAAACAACACTACACTCATTTTTAAAAGAGGGAAAAAAGAAAAAAAATCCCAAAAGCTCACAGCAGCACTGCTTCTGCTTTCCATCCCATGCAGAGATGACAGTTCAGTTACTCCTTCCCTCTGCAGCACTCTCTGCAGCGCTCACCTTGGGAAGGTGGAGAGAGAAATGGCAAAGGATAAGGGGTCTTGTCCCTGGAGGGAGGGAGGGCTTAGGTGCCAGACAGTGGCTGGATGGTGGGGAGAGGAAACCCATGTGAATTGGGAAGCATGATACATAGGGAGACCGGTGAGAACTGACAGGAGGCAGGGCACTGAGGATGCATAGGCTGTTAGTCACTGGGGTGGGCAGAACTGAGGCGGGGGAAGGCTGATGTTTGGTCTGCAGGCAAGACTGATGTGGAAGTTGTGGAAGAGAAGTGAATGTGCAGAAGGAGGCGGAAAGGTGTGAGGGCAGGAGGTATCTGAAGTGCTTCTCAGTAAACTGAAGAGAATGGCGGAATATTTTTATAAAGACACGCTGAGTATGGTTAAAAGGAAGACTCAGAACTTGAAAGTTAGGTTGAAATCCACTGTGTAAGACTTTAAGAGCATATAAATAACAAAAATCAGATGCCTAGGAAAGAGAATTACAGTGGGAGCAGCACAAAGTGATACTTTCCCAAAATATGTTTCCAACCAGACTTCCTGAGCCAGAGGTGATACCCTTGCATTAAAAAAAAACCCTCAGTAGTTTTCTATAAGTTTGGCTGTTCTCACCATGCACCTGTCTGAATTTTTAGCATTCACATCATCCTATAGCAGGGAGCGTCAGATCTTTGCTCCAGCTGTACTTACCTAACACTCTTTCCGTGTGCTACTGAGGAACAAGGACAGCATCACATACCTGAACAAGGGATCAAGGCCACATGAGCACACAGAATCCTCTCTCCAAAGATGTCAGAGGAGTACGTAGGTACCTGGGGCTTGCTCAAAAGACAACGCCAGTCTTTCCATTGACTCTGTCTTAGTTTCAGGTCTGGATCCTAAAGGAGCCAGAGTTATTTGCTGATGTCTTAAGTTATGATTTGTTTAAAACCTTCCCATCTGTTCAGGTTTGTACTCTGTTTCATACACATTTAAATTACTGCTGGATGGATGTGGTAGAGTGATGATTTTGGAAACATTCTCATTGTTTTTTCATTTCTTATGTGCTGTGTTTTTTACAGAGATCAGCACAAAAAGGCAAAACACAACCAACTGTGACAGAATATATAGAACAGCATGAGCTGCCTACAGATAAATGAAAACAGTCCAAAACAATAAAGACCAACGGGAATCATGACCATTAAGCATATTTGTAATAATAAACATGTCATCTGTGTCAGATAAACAATTCACAAATATTTATTAACATAACAAACATTATTAATAGAGAGACATCCCAAATTCAGATCATGTCTTTCAGTCCTAGTAGATATGAATTAGCAGCCAAATCTGCCAAAATAAATCTGGCACTCTCACAGAGGTCATCATACCTAACAAATTAAAAAAAAAAAAAAAAAAARGAGAGWAMAAAGAAGGAGAAAGCAGACGAGCATTTTTTTTTTCCTTCTACTAGTATGACATAGTTTAGAGAGATCAGGCTGCATTAGTGCTACTAAAGATGATACAAGCATGATGATGATAAGAAAAAACTGGAGGCAGGGTTGAGGGAGAGGCTTCCCCTGGTAGCTGCAGTTCTGACCCCAATCCTATAAGCTGCTCCAGGCAAGCAGGTGCATAAGGCCTCATTTTGAAATCAGTGGGTTCAAGCCAAGCACAAAAATCTGTCTAGCCAGAGCATCAGCCTGCAGTTACCATTTGCCTCCTTTTGCCAGTCTTTTAGATGCAGATAACATTTTGTTGATATGGCATGAGTTTTGATGTCATGAAAAAATGTGACAGAGTATTTATTCTTTGACTCTGGTGGTTGCAGAATGAAGCCCGCCAGTTTAAAAAGTGAACCAAAGTTAATTTTCAGGAGGAGCAAAATAAAAACAGTTGTTTCTTAATGCAAACCTGGCACTAGTGCATCATGCAGGTGATGGATGTACAGTCCCGAGCTTCTGGAAATGGAGAGGCTGAGACTGTAGCAGCAGTGGGAATTCTTCCATAACGGACACTCTGTATGTTTCACAGCATAGATTTCAGGACATAAACAGTATTATACCAAACTGAGCAAAACAGGCCTATAAAATACCGAATGTGACTGAAACAATATTGGTTTTGGCATTAATTTGTTGTATTTCCTTCCCTTCTGTGAAGGTAATGGTGCATACTCAAGGCCAAGCTCCTGCTGCCTCCACACGGATATATTCAAAGAGGGAAAGGAGAAACTCATAATGTGACAGTCTGCCTGTCCTGGCAGGGACCCTTTGGCTGGGTCTCCAAAGAGGAGTAGGAGCAAAAACTACCTCATCACTGCTAGTGCTGGTTCAGATAAACCCAGGGAGTTACTGTGACGGGAGCCCAAGTGGAGATGATGTTCTGGCAACTGCTGGCATTTTTACCACCCACCATGCTAATTAACCCTCTTCATCCTTGCTGGCACTTCCAGTGGTGTCACTGCTGCTTCAGCTGAACTGGTAGGTAGCCCTGATTGGAACTTGTCCTGCTTAAACAGCTATGCTGTGGCCAGCAGACTGTTTGTTCAGTGGGCTCCTGAAAAATTAAAACCCTCTCTTACGGGTAAGAGTCAAGCTATGTAGAGCTAAAGGCAAGGGTTCACTACATGCTTTCAAAGTCAGAAAGTAAAACCCATTGACTTTAGCGGCAGCCAAGATTTCACCCTGCAGGACGTCCACATTCCTTTTCTAGTGGTTCTGGGGTAGTGGTGAATATGAAGTACTTTGCAGTGATAGAGACAAGGTGTAATATTGTGCCACAGTTTGCATGACTATAGGGAATAAAGCCTAAAATAAAATCAGGAGCTCTCAACTGTAAATACCAGCCAGCACAATAAGAGGTAGGTGCTGCCCCTACTCCCCACTGGAGCTAGTGCCATCACTGCCAGGCCAGTCTGAATTTTAAGGAATATTCTTGTAGCTGGTTTATATTTTCATTTGCCTTCTGATAAGTCCTACTTACTCATTTCGAGGTACCCTAAAAAATTCTCCTTCCTTTACGTTTATATATTTGGATCCTTTCAGATATTCTTTCCCACCCACGGCAGTTGTTTTGTGAAGGTCCTTGAGTTCTTTGGCTCTTTTCCTTACAAGACAGCTTCTTGCTCCTAATGCTGTTTGACTTACCTGTCCTGGCCATCTCTGTGCTTAGCCTACTTCCCTGCATGCCGGAAAGGGCAAGTCTGTAAGTCCCCCGCACCGTACACGGACACATCCACAACCGCCCGCTTTAAAGGCAGGAGTACCCCAAGGCTTTGCAGACAGAGGAGACCTGTGCTGTCTCACCATTCAGACCAAGATGCAGGTTGTCTTTAACAATCCAGCTCAGCACCTCTGCCTGGCAGCAAAATACTTGGACAAAAATAGATAGAGAGGCCTCCTCGAACAAACTTACGGGATTTCTGGGCTCAACCCTGATTCTCTGCATTCAACGGGAAATTCAAGGACATATTCATGATCCGTATAGATTTGAGAACACGTCTTTTGTTGTTGACTGAAGCTCAGCCTCAGCTGAGAGGTAGGAGCTTGGCTGTGGTCCTGTCTTCCTTCCTGCTGAAAATTCTTGGTTCCTGGCTCGTTTTAGTGGATGTGCTCACCTACTACCAAAGGCCATGTTGAAATGGATGTAGTGAATTGTTTGTCATAAATTGTTTATCTGTCAAAATAAACATTCAGTCAATGCAAAATTATTTGTGAATTTGAGATGCACTCACTGAACGTTTTGGACATTTAAAACAATGAGGACAACATTATAGGAATGATGAAATGCTTCTTTTCGATGTATTTTTACATAAATTGTTTGGATGTCCTAGATGAAGTCATAAGGTGGTAGGGACAGAGGGGAGTCCTACACCATCACCCAGCTACTGTCCTTCTGTTCAGCAGCTTCTGGTCAGGATGCTCACATGGACCATGACAGAACGATGTCATATGCCACAGAGGTGCACAAATGCAGCCCACTTCTCAGGGAAGAGGCTTTAACATTGGAGCATAATACCCCTTCCTGCTCTCCAGTTCGTATGAAACTCCCCAGATTTGTGAGTTTTGAGGGTGGTTTTTTTTCTGAGCCCTTTTTCTTCTCCCAAGAACAGGGAAAAAAAAAAACCTGGAGTAGTTATTTATTGATGCTTAACTTTACTATTTTTTTGAAGAATGAGCTATGCAGTTTATCTAGCACATAGAAGTACTATTAGAAATATTTATTAAATAAATGCACTGGTTTTATTATGAAACAATGACAAAGACACTGTTAAAACAGATGTTGTGTTGCACACAGTATTATTTTTGCCTCTCTAAAATGGAGGGGGGGAATTAAAGGCTGAAGTGGGAGATATATATCCTACTGCTTTGTTAATGAAAAGGAAGATTGTATCTGTAGGTCTTAGAAATAGAATTAAGTAGGGGCCTGATGTTATAATACAGATGCAAAATAAATTCATGTTTCTAGAGAAAAATCTTGTGAAATTAATATGGCACCTTGGTATACAGTTATTACAAGGCAGTTAATATGGCATAATTTTAAGGACCACCAGGAAATTTGGCCTGCAGCACAGAGGAATTATAATAGCCTTATACGGTAAGCTTTGAAATGAAATAACTTCATGTGAATACTTAACAACAATAGAAAGCATTTGAAAGATTGAAATGCAAGAGTAATAACGTCTCTGGAAGTGTTTAACATGTATTTCACTGCTTATTCAGAAAGAAAATATTTCAGGTAAGAATTTCAATTTTTCACTAGCTTTCCAGTTGAGTAGAAATTGGAAAAACATCTCTGAAGGTGATGCCTAGGCTCTTCTATGAATCTAGTCCTTTGCTTTACCTGGAAAAAAATGGCAGAACTAAAGTTGGTCCCAACCAAACAAATAGCAAATAATTTACCCTAAAACTATGGAGTTTTTATTATTTACCAAATACACTGAAAACAGGGTTTTGGCATTGACTTTAGAAAAAAGCAGCGTTTAATTTTTTGGTTCAACAACTGAATCAAATAATCAATTATTCACACAACCCAGCCATTTGAACACCCACTTAAATCCTAAAATAGGAGCTTGCCATTGACAGCAAAGAGTTTGGATGAACTTCTTCTCAYGGGGTGAGTCTCATTCCCAGGGAATATTGATTTCTGTTATTTAGTTTTTATATTTGAAAAGATGAAAAATTGTTTCCAGCTTGAAACTAACTCTGCAGAAACAAGCTTTTATTAAAGGAATTTTTTCAGTGCAAATTTTTCTTTACCGCGTATTACTTCATTTTCTGAAATATGCTTCGAGGAGGCAATGTCAAAAGTACAATTAAATGGTGCAGGACTGAGTCCTAATTGATGGTGACAATAATTAAAATGAATTATTTCATGAAAGCTTTTTTTTTTTTTTTTTTTTTGCTTTCACCTCTCGTTATTCTGTTTGGAAACAGACTGTCCTAACATGTATAGAGTGTCCTGCTGTCTCTATTTAGACAAGCATTTGTCAGTAGGCTCTTAATATACACTAATATTTTCAGTAGGCTTTTAATAGAACATCTTTCTCTCTCTCCAGTTATATTTAACACTAATCTTTAATGTGGGGTCTTGCATCTCTTTTCATGCTTCTCTTTTTATTAACTTTCCAGATATATTCAGAAATCCCTTAATTTGCATCCAGCAATGACTTATGTCTTGAAGCATTAAAACGTACATTTAAAAACATTGAAGCTAATGTAGGAAACTATTAAAAGTTCCTGGTTTAAATATACGTGATTTGAAAAATATGAATTTTTAAAAGATCTATTTTTAAAAAAGGAAGAAATGTTCTTGAAAATTCCATCTCTTTTTTTTTTCTTCCTTTAGGAATTAAAAGACCAGAAGATTAAAAAAAAAAAGGCATGTCCAAAGCTGGGTAGGGAGTGCAGTGAATTTTCATCAGAATGCTGGCATTTATTTGAGCCTTTCAGAATGGCAAAAAAAAAAAAAAMCAAACTTCAAATTTTTTTGAAACAATGTCTAATATTTAGCACCCACATTGTTCTAAAGGAACTTAATGGAGGTGGTCAGAATCAAAAGAAGAATGATGTTCACGATGACTTGCTATGACAGTAGGTGGTAGTTGTAGCTGGCTCCTTCGTCCTTGAGTTAATGTCCTCTTCACATGGCAGAGGGGGATTAGTCAGTTTGTGATAACTCCTAACTTCATTACAGCAATGAAAGAATGGCTCAGCAATGGGGTTCATGTCTGAAACAAAGTGGGGAAGGTTTGGATACCTGGGTTTTGGTTTGAATATGCAATGGTGACCAGGATTGCATGGCCAATAGTTGGATGTTTGAAAGTGTTGCAGATTCTGTGAGTCTTGTATGTGTTGACTTTAAAATTAAACAAGTAATTCATGCCTGTTAGGAGCATGGTTACGTGGATGCCTTAGAATACTTGTTGCTTTTCTCTTACGGCCATGGCTGTTTTTAATATTTCTCCCTTTCCTTTATTTTTTTTTAAAGGCCTGGTATGGGATGTTTGATCTCTTGCCAGGTAGCCTAGCGGGAATACTCTGTTCAGTTATGCAAGAAGCATGGATTTGATCCCTAACTCCTGTTACCATGCTCTTAGGAATACACAGTTACAAAAATAAAAGCATTAGCCTGCAGCCATACTGCTGTGTGCTGTGCTCTCATCAGATCTCACGTGTTCAGCGAGGTCAGCCCTGCTAAGGACTCACAGGGCTGGGGGTGCTGTGGGGATGTGGGAAGGAGCCACAGAATAAAAGAATGCGCGTGAAATGCCGTCCTCATCTGTGCTCCACTCCAGGGAGTTTTTACTCTCTTGTTGTCTATTTTTTGTTACCTTTTTTCCCTCATATGTACCATTATTTCATAAACATGCATTTTTTTCTTTTTTTTTTTTTTTTTTAAGTCAACACAGGCAATTACTGTGAGGATGCAGAACTGTGTGGATGCAATGCTAAGAATGGCATTTTGAGATTCATAGCTAAGAATCTTCCCAGCAACACTTAGGACGGAGACCTTTGCAATCCAGCCTTCCCTTACAGACCAGTTCAAGGTGCATCAATATGAGACACTAGCTGGGTGCAGCTGTACAAAAAGGTACCATTTTAACCTATGATAGTAATATACGGGTCATTTGATACTCATGTGTGCATTGAAGAAGTTGCATTATTATTGTTAATCATGGTTTTTTTTTCAGCACTGCCTCAGAACCAGCCACAGCCTGAGCCCTAAGCAAAACACTGCAGCACACTGTGCCCTGGAGAACTTAGTCTGATGGGCAGTGCAGGCACAGGATGTCAAAAGGGCTCTGGCACTCATGAAGAATAAGTAATGTGATGCTGGCGAGTGACGTTTAAAGCTGTGAGTCCAGGGCTAAGGAGGAGGCTTGGATGATTGGGAAGAAAGTGTAGAAGCAGAAGGGGTTGAGGAGGGGACTTTGACAAGAGTGGCAGAGGRGAAGGCAAAGGGGCACAGATACGGTGCTTCTGTCAACTTCAGGCTCTAGTTTGTTCCACTCCACTGCATCTTACCCCAAAGCCCCATTACTAGGGGAAGAGGAAGGCCACATTTTTTGGGGGAAGTGTGTGAGAAAAGTGTTTCCACAAATCTGAGTCAGAAGAAAGCTTGTGCAGAAGGACAAGTGGCTGTAGTTGGCCCTTATTTTATCCCCCTGCAATAAGAACACCTCAGAGGTAATACAGATATTAATGTTATACTTAGACCATCTATACCTGTAGGGAGAAAAAAAAAAGTACTTCGCATATTACTTTTGTCTCCCAAATGACAGAACATTGTTTAGTTATGTCTTGTTTCAACATCCTGTGAGCATATACTGATCGTTAGTGTGCACTCAGAGGAGGTGCTAATTGTCACCAGACACAGAACAAGGGACAGATGTTCAAGGAGGATCCTGCCTGTTCTTCTACGGCAACGCTACAAGCAAAACATTAAAGTCAGACCTGAAGCAGAACCTGAGGTCCAAACACTTCTAAATGTTATGTGAGCTCAACCCTACGTCCAACTGCAAAAGCAAAACATTCCTCAGATCTGAAAAACTGCAAAACGAGAGGGATGTCTGGAGTAAGATCTGATCTGTTTTCTGGGCCTCTCCTGACCTTGTGCAAAAGCGACTCAGCCAGCTCTGCCTGAATGTTTGACAAACGCTATTCAACAGACTACAAGAAATTTCCAGCATCTTCAAAACACACAACCACAGCAGCACTCTGTATTCTCCTCACCTTCGCTTTTTACATTTTCCCTTCAGGTTCTGAGTTTTATGTTATTAAATTTTGGTGTAAAACATTATAATAAATAACAAGTAGCAACATTTTCCATCCTAAAGGTACCGAAGATGGAAAAATATTGTTTCCATTTTTCTAGTGAGGAAAGTGAGGCACTAATTACTTGCCCAAGGTGACTTTGCTCAGTAAAAGATACTGCAGCAAGAGAAAGAGCAAATTAATTTAATGTTTTGAAGGTTGGGTTTGTTGGTTTGGGTTTTTTTACTTGAGAAAAAGCACTCTGGTGGGAAAATGCAGTTTCAGAAAAGTGAAAATGAGTTCAAATATAATGTGAATCTAAAAGGGTTGGCTCTTGCACATGAATTTGTGGCTGTGACACAACAACAGATGAGTGATCGGTTTGCGTACAGATAATTGCAATGAGCCTAGCCTACAGGAAAAAAATGTCTTTATGCAAGAGTTCTGGACACGGTGGAAGCGCTTGAATATTGCGGTGATGGAAAAGCTAACAGACAGAATAAGCACTCTAGACAGTTAGCCAGAGAGTGGCATGCAAAAGCACAGAAAACCTGACATGCCCTGAGCTGCTCTGGATCAGCCAGTTGCTCACAGTGAGGATTGTGCCGGCAAATGACAGCAAAGCAGAGCGTGCAAAGCCTCCGCACAGCCCGCAAGAAGACTGGTGCAAACATCCGGCTTCACTTATTCAGTGGGCCAAGGGCAAAAGCAGGTTCTGACTGAGGGGGGGTCCAGGTCACTATCTTGCCACTGCAGAACAAAGTGACTGAAAGTGGCAGTGCCACCATGCACAAACAGGATCTCGCTGCAGCCCCCCCAACTAGTGTTTCCCGTTGGTATCGATTTGGGCAATGGCTCTGGGAAGGCCAGAAGGCATTTTCCAAACCAGCAGTTAGTGCGTTTCCTAACTGCAAAGCCTCTGCCACGCTGTCATGCATGACTTGGCACACCATGAAGTACTGCTTTTTGCACCCTATGAAAAATCATCTCTTATTGACTGCATGGGAAGAAGGACCTCCACCTAAATCTTCCTGTACCTGGGCAACAATGGGTAGTAATGCTCCTTTTGTTAGGGGAGAAAAATACTGTGTGTGATTTTATTTTTATTGGCTGGAACTTGCCAATGCAAAGCAGCGACAGAGCAAGCTTGGCAGCCACAGGTGCCAGTCGGCTCCCCGAGAGCAGCCCTTGCTTAAGTAAGAAGATCCTGTCCTCAGGACCACTGAAAATGAGCCAGTGAAAGGTTATGAAATGTAGCCAGTAAACATTGTTCTGGAGAGAGGAGAAATTGTGTCCATTATTCCACTGGCTGGGAATGGTGTCGCTCGGTCTCCACCAGCCAGTTGCGTGGGCTGAGACGTGCAGACGGCCTGAGACTAGTGCCTCTGCAGTTGAATTAAACACTGTGTTAAGCAGCTGCTCTCCTGATTTGCCTTCAGACTCTTTCTGTGCTGTTGTTAACACCTACTTGTGCCTGGTTAGATAGGTCTTGTCTGCACAGGTTGATACATGACAAGGTTACACAGGAGTTCACTACAGTTTACAGCCTCTTGCCCGCTACCAGTGTCTTCCTGGTGCTTTGTCCAGTCCCCTGCTACCCTGCTATCGCTTCTCACGAGGTGCTCACTGTATCCCTGCTGCTCCATCACCTCTCTGCCCGCCCAGCCTAAGATTCACTGTCTTCCCTTTCTCTCTCTCTGTGAGCTCTCTTTTTGCCTTTTAATGATGGATTTTGCAAACCTACTGGCTCCTCTTACTCAGGGTGGCTGGGAGGGGGACATGGGAAGGAGCTGCGTCAGTCTGCCATCACCTCTTGCTTTCTCTTGAATTTTATAAATTGAATTGGATTTTTATCCAAGCAGCAGAAAGCACTTGGAGGGCTTTCCATCAGCAGCATATAAATAAAAATGGATCAGAATAGATTGGATTGTTGCTTCTTACATCCGCTTCCCTATTTTGTTTTTGACAGGTCCTGGCACCCACACACATGCTCCTTGCTCAGACTCAGCTAGATCTGCTTTTTTGTCTGCTTTGAGTTTTTGGCAGGATTTTCCATTCCTCATAACCTTCTTCCCTTACAGAGTTTCAGTAGCTCTTACCTTGGTCCTTAGCTCTTAGGCCTTGTGCCCTTACGCTCTCCATTCTGATGGGTGTTACCAGGCCCATCATTAAAACATCACAGGGGCAAGCACTGCACCCTCCTGCTGGCTCTGAAACGGGGAAGCTGCTGCTGCTGGCTCCTGATCTCCTTTGCAATTCCACTGGGCCTAACATTGCTTCCCTGCTTCAGTCTGCACTTCCCACTGCAAAGGAGTAGAACTGAGCAACGAATCTGCAACAGGTAATTTTTATAACAGATTTACCCTTTCCCCCCCCCCGAGTTGAATATGCATGAGCAGGTCCTGATGTCTTCAAGTGCATTCACTGTTTGAAGAGGCTTGCCTCATTTTTTTCCTTGTGCACTGTTTTTAATGCTACGTATCAATCACAAATGTTCCCTGTGTGCATTCAAAAACTGGTATTTGCTATTCAAATAGTGTTAACTGTTTAATGAGGAATTGTTTCTGATCCCAAAGTGGATGAGCATGCAAATACCTCTGTCATGTGTAGTACACGCCCCTTTAAAATGTGCATTTAATATTTACAGATGCACTCTTGAAATTCACTTTTCATGAGTATTTGTGCTGGAAGAACTTGGTTGCTTGAATGCGTGCATAAAGGGGAGTATGAAAGCAACACAACAACAAACTAGTAGAACGTACTTGAAAAAAAAAAAAATCACTGAAGTCAATTTTTAAATTGCCCAACTCTAAACATGCACACTGGAGAGAAAACAAGCAAGCGTATGAGTCAGAGACTCCCCCTTTTGCTTGCCATGCTCCATACCAGGTATGTGGAAGCAGAAAAGCAGCCAGGCGTAGCACCAGGGCTGACCGTGGCAACAAAAAAACATCTGTGGGATTTTCTCTCAAACCATGACTCTGCAACACGTGGGCAGGGACCAGGCCGAGAGCTGTGCCAATACTCCCTTCTCTTTGCGGTGGGGTACTGCTCACCGAACTGCTGGGCTCCCATGGGGCAGCCGTTTGTGGAGGCGTGATGCAGGCCCATCGCCTCCCTCGCGAGGCAGCCAGCAATGCTCCGAGGGGCGCCGGCGCGGTCCCTGGGCTGCCTGTGCCCTGTCACGGGGCTGGCAAACCGCCAGCTCCTGCTGCCCACCACCTCGGGCTGGCAGGCCACCTGGGGCCCAGGCCAGCACGGAGGCTGGGGCACAAGAGACGGTGGCAGCGCCGGGGCGGGGTTCAGGCGGGACAGACGACGCCACGCCTGGACTAACAGTGCCGGGGGCAGGGGAAAGGGCAGGCGGCGGGAAGCCTACAACATGGCCGACGCCCCCCGCCGCCGGAAAGCGCCTCGCGCCCCGCGCCCCACCCTCTACCGYGCGCACGCGCAGCCCCGCCCCCGCCCTCGGCTCGGCCCCGCCCAGGGGCTTGCCGCGAGATGCAGCGGCGCCCTAACCGGGCGGAAGTGACGGACAACTAGGGGCGGAAGCGGTGCAGGGCGCCGCTTCCTGCTCGGCGCCGGGGCGTGGCTGGCTCGCGGCAGGTGAGGGGCGCGCGGCGCGGGAGGGAGCGCG
>JAYKAV010001664.1:766158-837947 GCA_035582835.1 Phoebastria nigripes
GAAAGGTAAAGTTGGCTTAGCACAGGGATTGTAGTGAACCTCTCGTCTCACTGCTGTAAATACATCTTGCTGTCCTACCCAGGATAGTTACCTATTGTGTGCTCTAAGGACTAAATTTCAACCCCTCCAGTGAATGTCAACACAGGGCAGAACTATCGTTTGCTGCACAATAAAACAGGACTTACATCTAGGCTCTTGTGCTGCATTTACCACCAGAGTATAAGCAACTTCTAGTTTTCGTTTCAGTTGCGTGTCTACTCTATCTGTGTGAGTGCATGTGCACACACTGCCTTATCCTGTCCCTTAACAGGGGGAGCATATGCAATGACGTGTTTTGCTTTTCTAGCATTTTAAGTCTCTCTTTTAAATACAGTTCCCTGGCTTTGCAGCTGGTAAACTCACAGGAGTGTGCTTTATCTGTGGAGGGCAAGGTGATAAAATTGTCTTCTTTTTTTTTTTATTTTTTCCTTGGAGGAGTTCAGTCTGATATTTTGTTGGAATGGCCTCTAGGCAAGCTTCTAGTACAACCAAGGTATGACTTGAATATGCCAGCAGATTTGATCATGATTTGAAATTCTGTGGGGAGCCTGTGCAGAAAGTAGAGAACGAGGATGATGCAGTAGTATATTAAGTACAGTACTACAGAGTACCGTAGTTAAGTGTACAGTAGTAGAAGTTTATGATGAGACACACAACAGACATTGTAGCAGCTGGGAGCTTTGTGAGCTCTAAAAGCCGCATATAGGTATTGCAAGGAATGTGCTGATGTAGTACGCTAGATTGGAGCAGAGGAAAGCGAGAATAACAGAGGTCTGTTATTGTCAGCCAGGATGGGATAACATTTGTCCAGGTAAACATGGTAGAAAGTATTATGTGGAAGAAATTACTGTCAGTGAGGAATTTGCAATAACTTGTCACTGTGAACCAAGTTATGCATGTGACTTTCCTCTATCAGAGGAGACAGCACCTTGTGATAAGCTATGCCCAAAGCCTGTCTCTAATCCATCTTTTGAGTGTGTTCAATCTTAAGCTGTAGTTCATTTGTGACTTGGTCTGTTCCCACTGTGGAACCATCCTGGTGGTGGTGGTGTAGTGGTATGTGGTGAAGGATATGCAGACTTGTGTTTTATTGCATATTGCTGGTCTCTGTGTCCTTGCAGGTGGCTACAAGGCATTGATCGTTTATTAGGGTCCTACAAAGGAGAGACATAGGACTAGAGATAGCCTGTCACTTCTTCTTGGAGATGTTACTGCATGTGGGAATTAAAGGCCCTGCCTTTCCAATGCAGTGACAGAAGCAGCAGCACAGTAATTGCTGAAGCAGCCCTTGTATCTTTGAAGAATACACACTGATTTTTTTCAAAGTATTTAAGCCCTCTTCTCCCCTGAACCCCTTTTTTTAAATCCCTTGAAGCATGTTAAGGAAGCAAGTATTTTTGGTGGCTTACTTTATTCTCCCTTTATTTTCATAGCAAAGCATGTATCTGGTAAGTGCTTGTATATAGTTTACAGTCTCTGCCTGTGTTGAGGGCAGCCAAATTATTTTCTTAATATTGCCTTTGTTTACGTTCCCTTGAAAAATTAAGGTATTTTAAGGTTGTGGGGGTTTTTTGTTTGTAGATAATTATCTCAGTGATTGGTCCTCCATAGAGCAATATTTTCTAAAGAACTTAGAGGAGTGTTGCTTCTTTTACAGACTCTGTTTGCTCTGTAACACGTTCTCTTGGGCTTGGCCTTGACATAAGGAGTTTTATTCTTGGGTCCAGGGGGAAGTAACCCAAGAGGTGAGCAAAGTAGGTGGAGTGTTTCTCTACCTATCCAGAGCAGTGAATTGTATACTTCCTTCTCTGGGTTCGGAGCTGCAAAACTCTACGTAGCCATGAGAGTATTAGACTTGCCTGTGATGATTGAACAGTATGACCAGCTGCTGGTTCCAGATACTTGAAAACCCTGGAGTGCTCAGCCTGTATCTATCCTGGTGTAAGTCCTTTGGAAAGATGAGACAGTCTGGTGGAGGTTGATGTTGCATTTCCCGCTGCTGCTGTTTCACTCAGCTTTTGCTAGTGTGAATGTTGGAACTGAGAGGGAGAGAGCAGCTTTGGGTGCAGAGGGATAGCCACCAGCCCTGATGAGCTTTGTACCAGCTTGCTTGAGGTTAAAGGCATAGACAACTTAAGGCAAAAGTGCAAATCTGAGCAGTTGCTAGCTCTAGTCAGAACTTCCAAATCAGGATATGGCACTCGTAAGCAGGTGGTGCAGTGAGAAAACAACTTTTTTCTCTTTGTTTGCATTTTAATAAGGCAAATGAGGTTATTATATAACACCAGAGCATGTTTGTCTTCATCATGAAAGTTGACATAGAAAAAAAATTGAATAAAGAGTGGCTGGAGCCCGTAGATGCTGCAACTCTTTTCCAGAGCCTCTTTGATCACAAAAAAAGAGCCGTGTTGCTGTTTCTTCTGCCTTGTGTGACCCACAGGTGGTCACACCGCTAATGATTAAATCTCTTGGGTGATCTGATATCTGCTCATCTGAATCATACTTGCTTTGGGTTTTATATGCCCATTTCTCACTGTAGCATCCGAGTATTTCATGTTGGCCATCATAATTCCAGGATGCTATACTTTTTGCTGAAACACACCAGCTCCCTCTTTAAGATTCTGGAGTGATACTGGAACCGGTTTGTTGCTTTGTGGAAGTCACTTCCGTGTGTAAGATATGAACAGTTTATTTGCACCTTCGGTGTGTATGTTATGTGAAAGCTTGGCATCCATTGGGCAGGGTGGGAGAGCTGAGATATTTCTAATCTGCAGCACTTTGTTTTTATGTAATGCCTAATTCTGATAATGGAGCATGGCAAGGAAATGTGCTGCTTCCTTCTCAGTGCACTGGAGGTTGAGATAAAGGAAGAGTCAGTCTTGCTGAGTGACATTCAGTCTTTGCTTTCCTTCCTGACTTTTGTTGGGAATATTTTGAATTTTCCCTATTAAAATCTTCCTTGTTCCTGCAGTCCCTGTCTGTTATGGAAAGCAATTCTGCTTTTATTCTAAGCATATGGTCAGGCTTTTACTCAAAGTGTTTGTAAAACTGGCTTGTTTCTCCAGTTAGTTTGGTCACAAGAGGTAATAAATAGCAGCTGTAGCATGGGATTTTGCCCAAGTCTAGTCATTCAGAAGGCTGTTGCTGTTTTTCCTCTTTCTTGTTATAAATCTCTAATTTGTTACCTTGCACAGAAAGAATTGTCTCTTGTATGTCTCCGATAGCAGTTCCCACAGAGTCTACCACATTTCTCTAATGTGTTTTTTTAGGAAAGGTGAGAATCTGGAGCTTGTGTGAGAGGCTGTGGTGAGAACCTGTGAAACTGAAGTTTACTGACAGCTGAACTGTGACAATGCGAGCAGGAGCACCCGGGGCTTTTCCTGCTTTGCCCCACTACTGTGTGCTCCTCTCTTTGCAAGGGAGCAGTGGGTCCTGAGGAACAGTCTGCAGCTTCTGAGTGCGAGGAAAGAAACAGTTTGGTAGTAGCTAGGAGAGTGCTGCTTCTGAGTGTGAGCATCTGTCAGTCAGGAGCTGAACTGAGCTTGGCTTTAGAAAGGTCACTAAGAGAATTAGGATTGGCGAGAGTCTGGGAAATCATACTGGGGCTGTATAATCTCATCTTTTCTCAAGAGGTGAAAAGCTTGGCCTTCTCATCCTGCAGGGCAGGATTACCATTACACGGTAATGGTTTTGATAGTGAAGCAAGTTTAAGAAGTCCCTTTCTTGCCCCTGCTTCCCACTCTGTTTCATGACTGGGCAATTACAGCTGTTTATCTGGCTGTGGTAAATTGGGTCATTGAACTGATATGAGTTAAAAATAGGCATCCCGAACATCAGCAACATTGATGCAACAGAAGAGTTGTGACCAGTGGCAGGGAGGATCGTAAACTTGTTTTGCTGCCAGAGCCAAAGTATCTCATAACTGCGCACTTGCTGTGTTATCTGGTCGCTTTGTTCTGTGTTGTCAGTCAAATAGTAGATTTGAAAGCAAAAGGATTCAAGCTTGGTTGTGGTCAGCAGATCAAAAAATGCCATCTCAAAATTAGCTGTATTCCTCTCGGATTAACTTTTATGCTTTACAACTCTAAATAATAATTTCCTGCCTGCTGAATAGGCCCAGTCAAGAAGACTAATCAGTGTGCAAACATTGCCGCTAAAGAGTGTGGATACAGAGTCTGGCTGCCAGAGATGCATGAAGTGAAACAGAATAGGTTTAGGCGTCCTGCAGCAGAGCCAGGTCTTCTGATGGCTGGGCTTGATTTTGCAAGTTTGTTATCTGCAGAAAGGCTCCTCGGTTTCCTCCTTCTTTCACCTCTCATATGATTCATTATTAAACACCCTCCCCCCCCCAAAAAAACCAACCCCAACCAACCCCACCCGCCCAAAAAAAGAACCCCAAAACAACAGCCACATCACATTTACAGAAAGTCTTTCCTATCCCGCTGTGGTAGGATCAGAAAGGACAAATTCAGAGAGGGTGGATGGTGTTTCTTAAATGCACAGGAATGGCTGCAGGCAAGTCTAATCTGATATCTTTTCATTTTGTGAAGCAAGATAGGGAATTTAAAAATGTGTGAAGACCCACTAATTTTCACCTATTAAGCAGTTGTTTTATGCTGTAACTATCTCTTCAGGCTCTTGTTTTGTGAATTTCTCCAGTATAGGCTGTGTTTCTATGTTATTCTCAGCCTGCTCTGCTGTATAGGCTGGAATACAGTTTGCACACAGCAGTGCTCCCTGGACTAGTTCCTGCAGACTTCCGAGTACCATGGAGGGAATGTGTTGTGTCCTGAGATATCTCTGTTTCTGTTACCTTACTTTTTGATCCTCCTTTGTTTTCCTTCTCTTCAGCTTAATGACTATTTTCTTATACGGATGTACAGCACTCTGCATGATGAAACCCTGTAATGAGCAGCTGTAGACTGTGATTTTTTATAATCTGAATGAGCAAGACACACAGAGAAAACAAGTTTGAAGGGAGTTGTCTAGGCTTCGCGGCAGAGTTTGGGTTAGAAAACTATGGACACTCTACTCTGTTCGTTAATCAGGCTGTCCTAACAGTAATGTATTTGTGAGTTTACAATTTCTAATGTGCCCAGAGAAATGGATTTCTTCTCTATACCCTCCTCCGTGTCCCAGGAACTTTTTTGTTATTTTTGTGAGCAAAAACATGGGAGGCAGACTCCTTAGGAATTGCTGAGGGAGAGGTGAGCAAGGCTGGCAGGGTGGAAAGATAGGTGTTGCATAGCCTTCTCCTGGCTGAACTATAGAGCAGTGGTATTGGCCCAGCTGCATCCAGGAGCATGCATACTGCCCTGGTGCACGTGTTGAACACAACTGAAAGATTTCAGTGACTATTTAGGTTTTATATGTGAAAAGATCGTAAAATAAGGAGGCTTCTTTCAAGATAGTTACTAAGGAAAAATTCAGGCACCAGAAGCAACGAGCAGCTCCTGGGAGTCTCAGAATGGAAGAACTCTCATTAACCTACTTGGAGCAAGGGCGTGTGTGCACATGCATGCCCTGTAATTTCATAGCTGCTGTTCCTGGAACGGAGCGGTGGTTGTGTTTCTTGGAGCAGAAGTGTGAGATGAAATACTGCATTTTGCTAATAGGGTTGAATGACCTGAAATATATCCATCTGGAAGATGAGGATGGGAGGAGGGGACAGGGTGATTTCTGACAAGTCTTATTGCCACCCTGAACTGACTTTGCTCCAAAGTGTGGTCTTTGTTTTCAGCACAGTACTGAGCAGAGATTTGTTAAGTATCATGCTAAAAATAAAATTATGGTTCCCAAGAGCATTCAGATAAGCAAGAGACTCCCACCTCACTGTAGCTGCCTTGGATTTATTAAAAATCCAATATGTCAACCTTACTACTTGTGCCTTTCTCCTCAGCTCACCGATTCTGTTGCAAATGCTTTCCTAAAATAATTAGGGGAACAGAGAGTGGAAGTCCCTGAATAAAAACTGTGGTAAAATAGAAGTGTGTTTACTGTAATGACCTATTTGCTCTTTCCTTTAGGCACAATGGCTACAGTAGCCCAGAAGCACTTTTTGGAAGGGCAGACGTACTCAGTCCCCCTGATCCAACCAGACTTACGCAGGGAGGAGGCTGTTCAGCAGGTGGCAGATGCACTTCAGTATCTGCAAAAGGTGTCGGGTGATATCTTCAACAGGTACGATGCTGTTGCATGGGGGTTGGGGGCTTAGCATTCACCAGAATGAATGAAGAAACAGAGTGCTGGGATAAGGTTGCAGCAGTGAAAGGGCATTGCATCGGCAAGCAATGGAAGTTCAGAAAAAGGATAAAGAAGGACCAGATGCACTTCAATAAAAGTTTATTGAATTTGGGTCTGTCAAAGTTAAGCATAATGAAATTGCTGCAGTTAGCCAGAGGTTGTTTGTTACTAATTTTTTATTCAGTGGCAGACTCCCACAAATTGCATTACTGCTTCTGCTGCAGTTATCCTTTATTCCTTCTTGCTTGTGTTTTAAATGGGAGACTTTCTTATTTACAGTATCTTGAAGATACATCTTTTTGAGTCATTGTACGTGGAGCAGTGGAATAGAAAATGTCTCTTTGTTCTGATCTCTGGGATCTACAAACTGTTCTCTTTGGGCTTCTGATGTTTTGCACTTCTCTTTTTGTATGTTGGGAGGGCTGAGTGCATGAGAGTGTCTGTTCTTCTCACCACAGTCTCATAATCCATCTAAACTGATCTTTTCAGGGATTCGGCCCAGGCTTGCCACCTCTTGCATATGGTCATCTTTAGGATTGGATCTATAAGACTGCCTATATAGCAGATCAGAGAGATTCTTGTGTTTGCCTGCAAATGATGGTAGATAGCGAGGTGCCTTTTTTCATCCGATAACATCTTTGATATCTCAGTGCCTTGAGTTGGCATATCTTATCATTAGTATAGAAACAGATCAGAATTTATCTTCTCATAGCCTGATTAGCAAAAGCACTTGCTTTGGTTTCAGTGGGGATCATGACTACCTAGTTTGATTTATTGTGGTGTGAGCAGGACCATGGCATTCTTTCTTCTTTTGAGTTTTTTGGCTTTTTAAGGGCAGATTGAAGTTCTTCGATTTTTGATAGTTATACTTTGAAGGGCAGGCTCTGGGGAAAGGATCGTCACTAAGGCTGAGCTCAGGTCATTGACGCAAATAAAGGCTTTTCATTGGAATAGTCTTTTTTTGGGCAAGGGCTCCTGGGCAAGGGCCAGGAGTGTGTGTGGGCTGGAGTAGGTTGAACACAAGGTCTCATTCTTCTGTGCACTTCTCAGTATGGGAACCCTTCACGATATAAAGCTGGGAGAAGGCTTTCTAGAGCTGCCAGAAACATGTGGAAGGCACCTCTCAAACTTGGGACTGGTTGGCAGTGCTGTCCCTCTCTGTGGGGCAAAAAAAGCTATTGATAAAACGAGTGGTTCCTTCTCTTTTTTTTTTCCTTTTTTTTTTTTTTTTTTTTTTCTCCTACTCTGCTTTGTAGTGCAGTACCCTGTAATTTCCCCAGGGAGACAAGCCTGCTGTTTTGTATGCAAGTCACTCCTGAGTCCTGAACAGTGACTGTGATGCTGTTCCCTCGCTCTTTGGTGCACTCATGACTTTTAATTACCAATTTTTTCCAACAACAGAGGAGGCTTCATTGGGCTCTTTGTTTGCTTTGCCTTTCCTCTGAGGTCTCGGCTCTCTGATATAATTAATAACGATTTAGTAATTATGCAGGCGTCTGATTAAAAGTTCCATGACCTTGGTTGTTCCATGCCAATCAAGGGGCAAAGCTTTCAAGGTGAGAACTTTGCCACTTAGTGAAGAGTGACCTTTTATCTTCCCTTTCCTGAGATAAGGCAGCTCTGTCTTCCATTTCTAGGAAGGAACTGCCTTATCTGGGGAAGCTGACTGTTCTGATCTGCAGAACGGCAGCTTGCAATGTTGATGGAGAGGAAACTTGTTCAGTATGGCAGACTCAGCTGAGTGTGTCAAACTCATTACTTCAGTACTACAAAGATGCAGATGTTCTGGGGTTGTTTTGTGGGAACACTTGGATTGGTACAGTGCTTTCAAGAGTGGCAAGCCAATTTGTTATTTGTTGACAGTGGAATGAAAGAGTCTCTTACTTTCTGTGGAAAGAGGAATCTTTCCACAACCAAATCTTTTTTTCCATGTTAGCTGATCAAAGCTTCTGCTTTGAGTTGTTGCTGACATGACAACTGAGTATCAGTTCTTAAAATGAACATGTCCATCCATTGTGCAAGGAAGGTGAGCTGCTTCTGTCTTTATTTGGAAACTGGCTGAAGGCAACTGTGGTACTGTTGTGGTTGTAGAATAAATATTCCCTGGGTCAGTTAGTGGCTGTGCAGAAGCAGCAGTGGTGAAAAGTGCCTGTGAATTCAGTCTTCTCAAGAGGACACAAGAAAGGCACCTTTGCATTTGGAGAATTGGGAGAAAGAAGATTTCTTTCTCCCAGCTTCCTCCCCTTCCCCCCAGTTTGGGGAATCTGGGAAATAACCCACGAGACAAGTCTCTGCCAAGCTGTCTTCTTTCCAAATGCTCTCAGACAAGCTGACTTGCTATTAAGTTTAACTGTGGCAAGGTACACGGTGAATGAGACACTTTGCAGAGTTCATTAGTTTGTAGAGAATCAAGGGATGTGCAGGTGCAAAAAAACAGGTAAACTATGGCTGAGACCCAGAGCAGACCCACTGGGAACAGCCTTGGAGAGTAGGTGTAGGAATCCATAGCAGCTAAACCTTCTCTGTACCTTGCTAACAGTGCACCTGGACTGCAATCTGGAATTACTAAAAAAGAGCAGGGGGTAGCTCAGCATCCCTCTCTGTCATATTCCTAACCCTTGGGAGCAGGGACCCATCCGGCCTCTTCCACATACAGAACAGCAAAGTACCACATCCTGCAGAGGGAAAGCACTGACCTGGGCAGGCACTTGGCTGCTGGGCAGTACAGGTTGATGTCTTAGGTCAGTACTGTCAACAGTCCCGTCCTCTTAGGAAGTCCTGTCCTCTTGGTGCTGATATCAGTACTGTGAGGAGATCAAGAGGCTCCACGTACTTTCCAGGGTTGTGTTTTGGAGTAATGGAAGTTTTAACCTTGTGTATGTTAACTGAATTCATGTAATTAATCTGCTGTGGAAGCTGCAGTAAAGATCAGATTCATTGCCTGTAGCTACTGAGATTTTAATACATATCATTACTGCTTAAAACATAAATATTCTAACGTAGCCAATCTGACATAATATCTATATGAGTTTAACTCCTGGACTTTTAAGGAGGACTTTTGATTATGGTCACAGGAGGCAGAATGACCAATTTAAACACTCAATTAACCAGTAGTCTTTCATCTGTTTGTTTCATCATTACCAGCATTTTCTGGGTGAGAGCTTGTGTTGGAATTGTGTGCCATGGAATTTTTTACAGGAACGTTGTTGTGATAAGTACTTCAGATAGGTGGTGGGTTTAGCTTTCCCGAGATGCCCCCCTGGTTAGCTAGGCTTGTCCTTTGGGATTTCTCAATTTCTGAGGAGAGTTTTTGTTGCCAGGAGATGTTAATAACCTCTAATATGTCAGTTCATTATTCAGAGTGTACACTTTTGTATAACAGATTTGTGGAAAATTGCCTATGCAAGTTATCTCATGGAGCGTTATGGCAGTAGAAAGAAAACAAATACTTGGGGTTGGAATGTTGTTATCAAGGTCCTGGTCTCTTTTGCCTGTGATCCAACCACAACTTGTCCAGTACACCAAATTTCTCATCTTCATGCTTCTTTTTTTCAGTTTAAGGAAGAATTTCTGGTCTGATCTTTTTAAAGATCTTTATTCAGTGTCTTTTGCTTGTCTGGAATAGTATTTTGCTAAACAGGCATATTGTCCTTGTTCCTCCCCAGTTGGATTCAAATTAATTTCATATTAAATATTTGAAAAGGGCTTTAATATTAAACAAAGGTTTAACTGAGAGCCATACTTCTGAAAGTAGTAGCTGGAAAAAAAAAATCACTGTGGGTATGCTGTTAAGTGTGGGGAGAAAGTCTGGTAAGTGTGTGATTAAGGAAGGTAAGGAGTGGCTGGCTGGGCAGCAGAGCCTTAAAGGATGTTTGGGACAGGAGCAGGGTTGAGATGTGAGTAATCCTGAAATTGAAAATGCAGACAAAACCTTAATCATGAGGTGCATTTGGGTGTTCTCCCCTCTTGTTTTAAATCTATTACTGTGATTAGTCATGATGATCAATAATGGAAATTGGTGACTGAATTTCTCCATAAGAATGTACTTGATTTAGGAGGTCTGTGGAATGTATTATTAAATGTTCATGGAAACTTGCAAAGAAGGGTCTTGCTGCAAGCTGTACTGTGTTGTTTCTTGTGCAGTGTGGCACTGGGATGCAGCTTGGAGCTTGAACACTGCATTGTAGTTGTTCATCTGCTAGCTGTAAGGGTTTGATCTTACTAGGAGGAGAGCTGTCAAGAGGGCTCCATCGTGATGGGTCACCGTTCAGGTGAGTTTACACCAGGAGGCTGGCTGTAGCAAAGGGAATCAATTTTTCTCCTGTTAATTTGAGAGTGATATGGCTCTTGTTAAGCAACAAGTCACCTCATGGTACTTTGAAGTTGTCCCAGAGGCCATCTGAGAGAGGATGCTAGGTCTAGTTTAGTTTCAGAGACCTCTCTTGAGGGGCTGTAGGAGCAGTCATTCGCTGCCGGGAAGATTAAGCAGAAACAGTGAGGTAAAGGAGTGAGTGGATGGTCCTGCAGACATGAGGACATGGAGCATGGGGAAGACAGAGGGAGGAATTTTGCCTGCAGTATTGGTTATTCTTGTAGAGGCATGTCCAAGTAATGTGGATTTTTTTTTTTCTTTTTAAGTGTAGCACACACTTCGTAAGAAACCGCTTGTTTGTTTTAGCTCTCATGGTCCTCTGGAAGCTAAATTTGAAAGCTTGTAAAGATGTAGCTTGAGAGAGGTTCCCGAACTATTGGGAAGACTTTAGGAGGTGACATATGGGGGTCAGATCAGCATGTCTGGAAGGTTGGTGGCAGCTGGCAGTAGCAAGCATCCTATGCCCTCAAAAAGAGGTGAAGGGATAGTGACTGTTCTGCAGGAGTCCAGATTACAGTCTTTCTGAATGCTGCTGAAATCCCTAAGCTTAAAATCTTGCAGGATTTGAGGCCCAGGCTCAATTCAGATGCCTTGACAGCCCATGGAGTGGGGCAGCAGGTGGGAAGGGCTATCACAGCTTGAAATGAAATGGGAATAGTAGGAAAGAGGAGACTGAATGGTACTAAGTCATTAAAAGATTATTCCTTCAAAATGAAACAAACATGGTGGAGAATTAGCAAAACAGGATTCTTGCTCATCTCAGAAAGTACTGAAAATCTGTGTCTTTTGAAGGAGAGGAGCAGAATGCTAAATTTGATTCTGCAAGCAAGATGCTTTTTATGGCATTGTCATTGAAATGTAGTGATGGTTACTTAAGCCCTTGCTCTAAGTCTACTAACAACAGCTCTTCCACATCAGTTTCTTTCACCAGCAGTCTGTTTATCTTTGAATCCCATTCCCCCAAAAGGAGGGTGATCAATCTGTTCTGCCTTAAGTGATTGAAAGGCAGTGTTGAACTTGGTAAGAGTGCTGTAGCCTTCTGTATACTAACAAGGCCTTCAGCATAGTTTAAAACGAGCAATTTAAAGAAATTATTGAAGTGCTTCGCCTTCAATATCCTCCTCCAAGCAGACTTAAACTTTTCACACCTAATAGCAGGTCTGCAAATAGTGGTACATTTTAATGAATAACTAAAAGACTCAGTGCGGACATTAATGCAAAATGTTTCTCAAAGCATGAGATGAGTTTGCGTTAGCTACAGAAAATATTCTGTGGGGAGGAAGGGCTCTTAATGCTTGATTCTACATCTGAAAAAAAAAATGATGGAATATTGTGTCCAGGGTGCTGAAATGGCCATCCAGGAGCACAAAGGAAATACAAGCCTTACCCATATCCTCAGTCACTAAAAATAAAATGAGTGGTTTAGGTGCAATCATGCTAAACTGCTGATATATCAATTTGCTGTAAGTAGTAAAAAAGTGAAGGAAAATGCAAAAGTTGCAGGAGAGATGTTCTTGCACTTCTGGAATTGGTCTCAAAGCTGCTTAGCAAAAGGAGGCAGGCAACAATTTCAGACTTAATGGAGCTCGTGAAAGGATTGTCTCTACTCTTACAGGGCCTTTCATGGTAGTGGAATATCTAGTGGAAACGTGAGACAGTTTGATCAAAACAGATGGCATGTGCAATGGGAAAGGCAAACAGTAGGGAGAAACTTAGGTAATTTTGGTACATACGGTTTGTTGTTTTATTTTAGTTTGTGGCTTTTTTAACCCTGACAGGGTAGTCTCTTGTTTGTACTGTATGCCTTGTTGGAGAAAACTCAATATTGAGTAGCAGCTTTCAAGTTCTGGTGAGCTAATTCTCTCCCTGGTCCTTAAAGACAGGACAAGACAGACTCCCTGAGAAAGCATGTAAGAGATTCGAAAGTGGGAAGAAGTGTAAGACGCACCTACCTACCTAAGTGCAACTCGGTAGCTGGAAAAATATCCGGTAGAATATGCATTGTGGCTTGACCATCCTGAGGCCTGAATCTGTTCCTTCCTGTGCAGACAACTTTCATTCTGTTTTTGCAACCCTGGGGAGATCAGATCCATTCATAGAAGGAGGATTTGTTACTCCTCAAAGGGTGAAGGAGTGATACCGAAAGAGAACAGAGGGAGGCGAGGTTGCTGTTTCGGTAAAGGAGGGCTTTGCTTTGAAGGTATTTGGTTTATTTTTTTTGTTTGGTCATAAGCAAGGGGAAATCCCACCTTAGCTTATAGAGCATTGATTATGGCAACGCTGATCATTTGTAACAGGGATGTTGCTGTCTACAGCTGTATGAGTTGGATTTCCTGAAAAGAGGTGTCCTGGAAGAGTCTGTGATAAATCTTAACACGCTTAATAAAAATAAGTTCTTGATAACATAGGAACTTCTTGCTGTGCAGACTCTGTTCATGCAGCAGAACTTTGCATCTTGAAGAAAATCATTGATCAAAAAAACATTTGGTCCAATCACATGCAGTTCATAGTGGCTTTCTGACTTAATTTTCTTTGCTTTTTGTTCATATTTTTATGTGTCTGTAATCAGACACATAAAATCAGGCTCAAATCAATTTACTACCATTTATAGACTCCCTATGGCTCAGGAAAACTTTTCTAAAATGTTTAAAGAACTATGATTTTAACACAAGAGATGCCGCATGTAGTAGCTACCATTGTTTGTTATTCAAAGGCCATGTTCCAAAACAGATAAAGCCAGTTTCAAAACCATCTATGGAAATAAAGCCTGTAGCAGGAAGAGGCAAAAGAAACAAATGTTAGACCCGTTTGTGGAGGTGAGTGGTAATTATCTTGATAAATATTGCCTTCTTTCACCAACAATTATTTTAAAGCACAGTCAATTTGAGGACAGAGCTGTGACTAAATTGAAGGATGGATCACTTTGTATACCCCCAACTGCTATAAATTGGTTTAAACTTTTGTGAGTTATCTTGTAACAAAAAGTACAGAAGTGTAATTACCCCTGCTTTTACTGCTTTAAGAAGTGGAAGCCCAAGAGGACCTCTCTGCTATTGACAAGATGTAACTTCTTGCTTTCTGAACTGTTTCTGGATTGAAAAGGTAGTGTGTGAATAGCCTGGAGCCCAAGCACTATCCAATTGCAGTGAAATAACCTTCTTTGAAGCTGAGTGCAGCAGGGTCTGAACCAACTGATGCTTGTGGTGGCTTATGGACTTCAAAAATACTGTCTGATGCATTAATGCAGTGAGGTTTTAAATGGCTGAAAGCTGTAATATCCTAGAGCATGAGAATAACGTATCCAGAAATAATAATGGTGATGTTGTATCCGTAATGGTCTAAAGGTATGTGAGAAGAGAATTCCACACTGAAGCCTAAAGCAGGCTTTTCTGCATAGCAAGAGCACTGAGAGCCCTTTGAGAAAGAAGTAAAAAAATTTGGCAGGGGATGGAAGTGGTGGTGATCTGTCCTCCCTTACCACATGCCAAAAAGACTTGTTCCAGTGAGCAATGCAAGTCTTTACAATGGGACCAAGTGTCCACCTTTGCGTGTTTATTTTGAGTTAATTCTGAAGCCAGAGCTGCATGGGCATGTTGACACCTTTTCTAGGTTCTTGAATGTTGTTTCAGAGTTTCTACCTGATTCAGACAGATGCTAACATGTGAATCACTTGTATATGGTGTTCATAAATGTTCCGGGGTGCCTTAAAGGTACGTTGGGTTGGAGGAAGGCAGCAGTTCAGTGTGAGCGTGGTGGGAAGATGTGGTAGGGAAGCGAGTTTTAGAGGGTAGGGGGTGGACGAGTTGGGCTAGTACATCTCTGGCTGTGTTTTGCTAACAGCCGTGGTGCGAATCCCTCAGTAGGTTAGTGGGATGTCAGTGTCAGTTTGGGGTCCAGGCAGTGACCTGGGCCTTGAGGGCTGCCTGGAGAGCAGAGGTGGGACTGACCTCCCAGCCACAGCTGTGAGTGACTAATGCAAAGCGGTCTCATGGCTGCAGTACTTTAGCATGGGAGTGTTAAGTGTGCTTCCCTAATGTCTTCCCAGAGTTGTGGTGCCCTGAGAAAGTTCTCCAGGAGAACTCTGAAACTCTGCTTGTTATGCAGCTGGGTAAACTTCCTTTCCTTGAAGTACTCTGGATGGCTGTGGGCTGGAAGGATCCAGATCCACTTGATGGGAGATGCAGTGGCTGAGATTTTGTCCAGCAATAAGTCATGTCTGTAAACTACTAGGGCAGGAGGTGGCTGTTAATTAACAGAGATATGGAAAAGATCTTATGAACTTCCCCATCCAGAGAGGCATTCCAATCCCTCCAGCCCCTTACCCCAAGTGGCTGTAGCTGTTACTCTCTGGAAATATCCAAGGAGAAGCAGATTATAACAACAAGTCAGTGTGTGCCTCACAGCAAAAGAAATGTTCCCTTTTTTCTAGTTTCTTAGCCTGCAGGTTTGGCAATATTGTCAGATTCTCCCACTCCCACTCTTCTTGACACAATTGCCGTGTCATTCTTTTCTTACACAAAGTGATAGCTCTACCTTCTCAACCAGCTTCAGATGCTGGACTCTCACACATGTGTTGGAGTCATTTTCTGTTCCTATGGGTGAGTTTTGTCTACTCAGTCAGCCCTGGAGGAAGAGATGCAAATAAGTTACTTTGTTTTACAGGCATGACTTCCATCAGGGATCTAGTGTGGAGAAAACTGTCTGGAAAATAACACTGAGTGGCTTGAAATGTGTATTACAGGCTCGCCCCTATATAAGTGGGAGTGTGCATGCTGCGGGGAGAGTTGCAGGAGGAAACACCAGTGCCAAAGGTCTGTTCTTCACACTTGACTGGTGGATTAAACTCTCTTTCCATGGTCCTTCTTTCTGCCTAGCCGTGGTGCTGTCACTGGGCTTTTCCAAATGGGGTAGGTTAAAGTTTGGGTGTAAATGCAACTGACAGTTAAGACAGAGCAGCGCTTTTGGAGACAGCAGATCCATTTGCAGATGCTAATGAAGGAGTTCTTGTTTTTGTTCCATCTAAATCCTCCAGACAATCATTTTATTGAAGGAATCCACCATGCTGTGCCATTAGGGAGAGGAGGGGATAAAAATTATTTTTGGAGCCAGGGATGAAGGATTTGGATGGTAAAGTGTGTTAAAGAGTGTGTAAAAGTACTCACTACCCAGGTGAGTAATTTAGTATCTTCTGTGTTTGATTCCATTCTTAATTTATCCAAGAATATGATCCTTATTCTGGATTAATATGCATTTTTAAATGCAAATATCTGGTTTTATTTTACTTCTAGGACTTTCATTTTAGATCTACCATCAAAGCTGAATAAGAAGACATGCTTGATGAGCTTAAGAGGCATAACAGGATGTTCCTTTTAGAAGAGAATGTAAAGCTGTTGCACTTCTACTCTGTTGTTGTGCAGCAGGAATAGCCTTTCTGATTATCTGTGAAATATATATAACACACCAGTCATTCCAGTAGCTCAGCAGCAAGAAACTAGAAAGTTCATGGTCTCCACAGTTCAGTTCTCTCTGTCACTTTGGCCCAATGACTGGGTTTCTTTGTTTTTGCTTCAACAACAATACTTTTGACAGTGGCATTCCGGATTTTGTTGATTCCAGAACAAATTCAAACTTTGTGTGACTTTTTTGAGGGAGGGAGGGTGAGAAGCTCCCAACTCCTGTTGGGTTACTGAGCACCAGGCAGGGTTTTCTTTGTTCTTTCTAGCACATGGGCGATTTAGGGGGGGGGGGAAAACCTCAAACAACCCCACAGCCAAAATCATGCCCTTCATTATGCTTCATGCTTACTTTTAGCTGGGATGAGGGGATTAGCTGCCGCTAAAGGCATTGGTCCGTGAGAACATTTATTGTGTGAGTATGTCACAGGGCAAGTGGTTAGGCTATTAAAATTTATGAGTTTACGGTCCTGGCAGTTTTGGGGTGGGGAAGGAGGTTTGAAAAGTATACTGTACAAATTTGTTCTGGTATTATTGTGAAGCTAGTATTTCCATTCTTAATGACTATTTGTGAGTCACTACGTGGGGAAGATGAGTTTTAAAAGGACAGTGAGGAAAATGAAGTCATGTGTCTAGAACTGCTCTAAAGGTGATGTCTGATCACCGATGTGCCACAGACTGTTTCATTGAAATGACAGAGCAGCTGTCAGTCCAAGCAGAGAGGCATCTGCTCTTTGATGCTGTTAGAAAAATCTTTGCCTGTGGCCCAAAGGTTTTTTGGGGGAAGTAACTAGAAATCCCTCAAGAAAGTAAGGAAGTGCTGTAATCACTCAGGAAAGGTGTTAGATGGATAACGTGTCATGAAGAGTTACTCTCATTTGTTGAAGAAGCACTTATGCTCAAATTAGCTTGTTGATGGGCATATCGTAGAAGGTGCCTTTTGAGATTTGATTGCAATTGATTGTAGGAAAATGAAGAAGTAACACTAAACAACCTCTGTTTCTGAAGAGCAAATATTTTGAAATAAAAAGCTCCATTTGCAAAAAATACGGAAAGAAATCTTTCCTTTAAGAGACGGAGACCTGTTTTGAAAGAGAAGGATCTGTTATGAGAAGAAGTTCAAATTGGAAGCATGGGTGAGAAAGGGAAAAGATGTAGTTAGCAGTGAGGTTTCATAACTAGCAAAGGGCTGATACACTTTCTCAGAAACAGTTACCTTATGTAGTTGGGCTTGTTTTCATTGCAGCAAAATTTTGGGGGAATCTTGGGAATCGGCACTGGTCCTCACAAGATGCTGAGGAGGATCACTGAATGCTGAACAGCAGCAGTGAGTGGCAATGCTCGCATGGGCAGAAGTATCTAATTGAAGGAAAAGTGGAAGGGAATAGAAGAAATTTGATTGAGTTGTAAGCTGTTGAAAGTACAGTGATCGCCGCAGCAAATATGATGAGCAGAAACACAGTATTGAGAGCAAAACCAAATGACCTGCATACTCCAAGTCATCCTTCAAAAGCTAGTTAGGTCATTTACCAAGTATCTGATGACAACCTCAATAGGTCAGGACAAAGTGAGGAAAGACCACAGAGGCAGACCCTTATTATGTGGTGGAAGTCAGAAAGGAACTAAGAGTTACAAGAAGAAGAGATGAAGTGCAGTTGTCTTTGAGGGTTTCACAGTTGATGAAACAGACTGCTTTATGGTAGCAAGTCCATTTTCTTGGTTAGGCTTTCCTTCTCCTGAATATGCAGCTCCAATTGTGCAGACAGTGGTTTTTATAGAGACTGATTTTAGTCAGTGACTGTTGTGTGATTACTAGCTTGTAAATGATAGCTTTTAAGTATCTGTTATTGAAAAGGGGACTGAAGGGTTCGGCTTGTGGCGTGCAAGTCAAATTCTGTGTGATTGCCATCAGCTACTGGGAAGTGGGGAAAATTTAAAGCCAATGCAAAAACCTTTACCTTCAAACTTGTGTCTTAAATGTGGGGAGAGGGTATATTTTGGATCCAGAGAAAGAAGTGGTGATGGAGAGAATGGTCAGTGTTTTGCATCAGTGCTTGCTGGCTGTAGTTTGTTCTAGAGAGCAGCAGTGGGACAGATTTGGCAATGGGGAGGCACTGAAGTACTTGCACAGGTGGTCTTAAACTCAGTAAAACTGAAAATTAAACAGCTGCTGAAATGTATGTGTTAACTCCTGTGAATTAAAGCAAAAATTGTTCAAATTAGTGAATGACGGACTGAAAATCTGGTCTGCTGGGACTGTACTGTGAATTTCCCCAGATTTCCTTTGTCACGGGGGACAAACGATTCCACTCTTGGTGTCACAAGCAACTGAGACTTAATTAACGCTTGGAAATTGCTTTGAGATCTTTGGGTGAAAAGCTATGAAGTTCTAATGGTATTTGATTAAATGCAAAGAAAAGCAATGCTTTTCTCGGAGAATGATTAGAGTTTGAACTTCTATCACAAGGAATCATTTTCCACTCCGGAGGCGGGCGTGTTTTGATCAGCATTCTTATTCTTGGTGACAATGACTGTTTTGGTAGTGGAGATAAACAGACTAGGAGCAGCATTTGTGCTGTGTGCCATGTTGGTATAAAAAGCCTCCATCCCAACAAACGAGCGGGAGCTCAGCTTACCTGGTACATTCAGCCTTACATTAGGGCAAGCCCCGTAGTAGAACCTTTAGGGATGTTCACTAAATCAGTTCTTATCACAGGTGTGCAACTGTGTGCTACTTACCTTGGTCAAGAAAACTGACTTAAAACCACTTGGAAGGTATGGGGGGAAAACTAGGAATAAAGAGGAACTCCCTGCTCTAAACCAGGCTTTCCTCTTGTTCTGCAATGTTGAGTCGGTGTGGACTGCCTTGCCAGTGGGGAGGAAGGCTCTGCAAATGTCACTCTTCCTTCCCACATTAGATGTAGTGAGGCATCTTTGGCTTAAGTGAGGCACAGGCTGAAAGGGCTGGGGAGGCTGCTGTGGACTTGTCAGTGCTAGTCCCTGCTGTTGCTACCTTCAGGTGAAGCTCGGAAGAAACATCAATTTTGGCTGGTGGCTCATGCATTTCTTTTGCAACCCCACCTGGGAGAAGGCACAGATCAGACATTTAAACCCAGGCTGATCTGTCTCCTGTGACTACTGCTGATAGGAAATGTAGAGCATAATGTTGATTAAGAGTGAAGTGTACAACAGAAGTGTTGTTTGTGTAGAATCAGACATGGTGCCCAAATGAAGGCCGGGAAGGAGTTTCTTCTACACTCAGAGATCCAGAGGAATCTGAGACCTTTTTAAAGGTGTTAGCTCTCTCTACCCCCCAGATATCATTCACCACAGGGTCACTTACATTTCCTATGACTCTGTGTGGTGATACACGTTTTCTGCTCCGTGGGGACAGGGAGGAAGATCTTTGGCTGTTCTAAGAAAGGAGCTTTGATGGGAGAAAAAGAAACCTAATGTTTGTGTACACAGTTGATTAATTTAAGGTTGCAAGGTGCGAAAACACCTTCTCAAGCTATCTACCAAATATGATCCATAACTTCAAGCAACATGGAAATAAAATTTACTTCTGACAGTCTTGTAAAAGTCTGTCCAAACCGGATTAGCCTTCTTTTCAATAGTGATTTAAAAAAAAAAAAGGGGGGGGGGGGGAACCACTTAAGGCTGTTACTACAAAAGATTGAGCTTCAGTGAGTAAATACTTGTGAGAATTTTGCAAGGATGAGTGAAGACTATAGAGATAACAAACCAGTTACTAGTACTTACAGCATCTGCTGCCTAATATCTCAAGACTATTTCTGTGGCTGCTGCTCTGGGAAGCAGCTCCACGGTGTTGTTCAGTATCTGCCCCGGCACTGCCAGTGGAGGAACTCAAAAGGTCACCTATGAAACTCCAGCAGTACTGGTAGAAGAGCCATTTTTTTCCCATTACTTCTTTTAAAGCATCCTTCCCAAAAGTTGTCACCTTGATGATAGAACCTGTTGTGTTTATATATCTTAACACTACTAATGGAGAAGTAGTTTGACAAAAAGTAGCCTGTGTAGTTTAAATAGAAGATCTAATTGTGTAATTTATTTGAAAACACAGACTTTCTACTTAGTATATATTTCTTCTAAAAAAAGGAAAGCCTGTCCACTTTCAGATCAGTCAGTGGTGGGAGGCAAGTAAAAAGGTTGGAAGGTTAAAGAAGAACTTGTTTGTGACTTTTCTTTGCCTTTTTTTTTAAAAAAAAAAAAAAAAAAAAAGAAAAGCTGCTTTTCTGGGGAGGAGAACAAGCTGCAGGGGAAGAGGGAGGAGTGTCCTGTGATGATAAGTCAAAATTCTAAGCTTCCAGTTTTACATAAACTTAATTCACAGTAGCAGAAGCACCCTGTGAAATGAGAGATTAAAAATCAAAATGAAACTATCTTTGTGTGAGAACATGACCTGTGGAGAGTGATGTATGCCAGATCCTGCTGAGGATAACCTGGCAACCTTGATCACCCTAATCTGAAAAGCCGTTCGGCATCACAGGAGCAGGGCAATATGTGAATGCTGAAACACCTGCAAATCAGGCTCAAGGAGCAATCAAAGTGTGATAAACATTAATTAGTATAATACCCAAACCCTTAATGGAGGAAGGAACGTTGATTACACTATCACACTTGGGATTTCTTTCTGTCAGAGATGCTGTATGATGACAGTTTCTGATTACACTTACTCAGACATGAAGTAAGACTTTAAAAACTGCTTAAATATGAATGAGAGAGAAGAGCAGAAAGCAAACAAGTTGATCTTTCTTTGAGTGGTTGAACATATTTGGCGTTTTATAAAAGCATGCATTTTTGCTTTTTGCCTTTCAAACTTTTGAGGCGAATTGGCTTTGTGAACTGGCTTTGAATGCTTCCCTGGATCGCTGTAAACCATAGATGTCTTAGCAGCCTTTCCTTTGCTCTCTCCATCTTGATCCTGCGATGTTGCCAGCTGCTGGGGCAGAGGCACTGCATGGGAGTGGGGAGAGTGGGGCTCGGGCTTCTCACAGTCCGTTTCTGACTGTGCCGGTCATTGCTGCGTGAACTCTGAGCTGGCCCAGCACAGTGTGTAGCAACATCCACACGCGGTAAGGCTGTTTGTAAAGCACACTCTAGTGCTTCATAAAACATTATCCTTTGTTAGCCAGCCAGAACACACTTAGATATTCTAGCCTAGCTCTCTAGGCCTGCTTCAGTCTAGTGGATTGTGCATCAAAGCCCTGAGTTATGGGTACCGGGGGCGAGGCATTGATGTTTCCCCATCACTTAAGCAGCCTGAGGAGCCATAAAAGCCCCTGGCCTTTTTTCAAGAAGATTCTTAGACAAATTAAAACTTGAAAAAGTTTGAGATTTTCTTCTTCTCTGCAGCATACAAGTAGAAGAGAGCAGTGACGTGCCTCTGGGTCCCAGGAAGGAAGCGGGTGAGGAAGGGGCTCAGTAGCCTGAGAAGAAAGATGGGCACTTAGCTCCCTCAGCACCACCTTCTGCTGCTGCTTTCATCATGGGATGATGTCTCCCCTCCCCTGGGAGGTAGTCTCTCCTCAACTTGCCAGTGGTTCTCTCACTTCTGGTAACCCACTGAACCTTGTCCTAGAGGTTTAATGGTATCTCATTCATCAGTAATGGTATCATGCTGGTTTTGGCACCAGCTGTGGAAGGATGAATGGCAGCCAGCACTGTTATATTCCCTTGTTAGCCTGCTCCGGCACCAGCCACTTGGAGAGTCTGGGGATGTAATAAAATACAAGAACCATAAACTCCATCCCTTCTAATTCACACCTCCTGCAGTAAGGGAGGAATTTAATAAAAGCACGCTTTGTTGAAAAAAAAAAAAAAAGCAGCTTGACTTTTAGGCAAAAAGCCAAGGGTTTATAGAATAAATTTACCATATGTACCCTGAAGTTTAGAACAGCAATACTGAGCATCCCCCTGCTATCTCTCAGGGCTGGAGCCTGGGCTGGGAGGAGACCAGAAGCCTGACTTGCTGTGATGTGTACAGTCCTCCTTTAAGGAAAAAGTCATTTAATACTTCGTCTGCCTTATCCTCCTGTGCTACTTCATTTCTCATTCTGCTCCGTAATGTTCTTTCTCCTTGGCTGATCGCTTACTTTTGTACTTCAGACATAAAATTGAAGTTCTTTGGTATTCTAGAGAGGTTTGCTCCCAGCCTCTGCTGCCTCGCCTTTCTCATTCACCTTGGTGTGGAGCTTGCCTCTTCTCTCTTCTACTTCCCAAGTTTTGTCATCCCTGTCACTTTTGGGTGATGTGTATGTGGACAGCAAAGGGTCTCCTTCTGCTGTGATGCTTCCCTCCAGCTGAATTCTGTCTTGCTCAGCCACCTTTATGGGCGTCTGTCAGCCTGCCTTTAAATGTGCTCTGATTTTAAACTTTTTTCTGATGCTGTCTGATCCCTAGCAAATATAGATGATAAAAATCACAATTCTTTTTTGGCATCGTGGAGTGCTTGGAGACCCTCATAGAAATATAGTATTATTGCCAGTGCTGACAACTGACAGGCAGTGTCCAGTGTCCTGGATGCGAAATTCCTAATGCCTCAAATCTTTTTCCTATGGGAGTAAGAGAACAGTAATTTTTCCCCCATGAGCAGACACAGACACAGCAGAGGAGGTCTTTCAGTAGCCGCCTGGATGTGAGGATTATCAGAGGAGTTACAAGGAGATAACAGGAAGTGATCTGCTCCATGGCTGCAGATGGGACAGAGGAAACGGGGCCAGAGAGGGAGGTGGTGAGGTAGGAGGAAGTATTCCTGGGACCTGCTGTGGGTGTTGGAGGGAGTTGCCTCTAAAATGGAGAGGAGCTCAAGGCAGCAGGATGAGGGCTTTAGGTGAAAGGAGAAATGGGATCTAAGTTGGGGGTGAGGTGCAGGCGGCTTGACTGCAAAAAGATTTCAGAGGGACAAGAGAATGTGAAAGCTTGAATCAAAGCAACTGAAAGATTGGCTTTAATATCTGCTTAGATTAAAAATAAAAGTCTGTATGGATTAAGAGATAATCCACTAGATAGATTTAATCTGCCACATGTATTACTTCCCCAAAGAAAAGCATTGGGAGGGGAAGGTTGGTTTGGCTCAGTGCCCAGGATTTGAAGGCAGGTGATATATTCTCCTTTCTTCTGCAGGCCCCCTTTTCACTTGTCCCAAAGCATGCATCCTGCCCAAAGGGAGGGGCTGTCGCTGTACACCTCCTGCTTCTTTGCAACTCCAAAGTCGCACTGAATCTTAACTAAAGGGGTTTCTCAAGCAGAAAAGAGCACTGAGAGCAAAATAACACAGCAATGGCTAATAGGATAGGCGCAGGGTAGGTTCAGATGCTGATGGTGTTTTTGGCTGTCTGAGCGCAGGGTTCTGAGGGGCAGTAATGGGCCATTTTATTACCACTTACCCCTCCTGTCCTGATTGCAATTGCCTTTCAAAAAAACGCCACTCAGTAACACACTCCTTAAATGGAGGTTGAGGTCTGAATGCCAGCTTGCTTCAAACACTTTGCCCCTGAAATCCTTGGCAACAGCCCTCTCCATCCCTTCATGTTTCCTTTCTTTACAAACACCAGGTTGACTCCTTGGAGTAAGTTCAGTTTCCACAGCAGTAGAAATACTAAAGTTGCTGGAGGACACTTGAACATGAGCGTTTTTTTTCCATGTATTTTTTCAGTATCAATATGGTATATCGTCTTTTTGACTAACACATGCAACTGTATCTTGAACTGTACATGCATAACAGTCATGCACTTTTAGGAGCCTGTACATGTGATGGAATTTGGATTAGTTGGATTGAGGGGGTTTAATAATTTTTTTCATAGTTATCTTGCTCAGCAACAAATAAATTAATTCTGTAGACTGGTGTGTATTCCTTCTGTGTTGTGTGCATCTGTACCACCTCAGGWGAAGGTTTTTGGCATACCTCCTAAGGTCAGTGGGATTTGGCCTGGCAAATCCTAGAGTAGGAGATCACAGGAGAAAGTACAGGGTGCATCAGAGAAGAGCCATCATGGTTTGAAACACCTGAGCTGGCATTGGACAACTTCCCCAGCTTGTGCTGGGAGCAGGCCATCTGCTTGATACTGTCCTTTTATCGGTAAATGTAATCACTCTCAGTTATATTTGGCGGGCAGTAGGGATGGATGAAGCTATAGATGTCTTCCCTCTTTCCCTTCTGGATGCACCATTACTATTGCAGGTAGGGCACAGTACTTGCCAGTCATGCTCTGTTTTTAGGGATGCTGCCTTTTTCAGAGAGGTTCCAGCAAACCTTAAATGAGAAAGATGTATGCAGCGCTGTGGGCTGAGAGGTGCTTTGCTTTCTCTTCTTCCCCCGATGCTGTCCATGCACTATGGGAGGTGTTAGTACTCTAGCATCAAGAAGCACTTTGTAATACCAATGCACTGCCTCTGTTTGGTGGGGGTGTAAAGGGAGTTGTGGCACCGTTCCTTTCTTAAACCGGGTGTCTTAGAGGATGAATGTTAAATGTGGAAGTGGTTAAGGGTGAAAGGTAAGGATAACTGGGATTCCTCAAAAACTCCTTTGCTTCTTCACAGCTAGGGAAAGAGTGAGTGTGGGAAGGGAGAGGAAGAGGTGATACCTGGTGAAGCATTGGGGATAATGTGGGGCAGGAAAGGGAGTGAGGGAAGTGTTTGACTGCCTCACTTGACCCACTCGCATTCGTGGAGTGGGAGGGAGGAGAACGGTTACTGGTTTCCAGGCCTGACCTTGCATAACTATTTGCTTAACATTTCCTTCTGGGAGAGGAACATGTGCCTGGTCAGCCCCTGAGAATTGTGTCTTGGGAGTCAGCAGGGTACTGGCTGAAAGGCAGTTGATACCTTGCTTTTATTTGGAGCTTCAGGAAGGCTTTGTTGAGCTCTTCTAGGAAAGCAGTCTACTCACAGGTGAGAGGGAAAATTGCATCATTGATTTGAGGGAGAGAGGCAAAGCAGAAATAAATGACCCATTTTTTTCAGCTTTGAAGGAAGTAAAAACAGTCAGATGCCCCCAGGAGCAGTGCTGGAAATAGTGTCAATCAATACATTTATGAAACATCTAGAAAAGAGGTGAACTGTGAGGTGGGAAAATTTGCTGGGGAGAACAGTTAGGGAAGACTTAGGTCTTTCAGAGGCATCTCACACTTTAACAAAACAAGGCAATGGGGACAGCCCTATGACACATGAAATTTGCTGTAAACAGGTGCTAGGAAATGCACACTGAAAGGAACAACAAAAGCTACACTGAGAACCTATCAAGTGTATAAGTGATGTGGACTTACTCCACTGAGACAGAGGGAGGGTGTGGGAAGGAAATCATGAACAGATTTGTACTTAGTGTTGGTACAAAATACAAGCTGTTAGGCTGTATTTAAAATAAAAGGATGGGGAAATGGAGAATAATTCTGAGAGGGAGAACCTCATGAGGTTCAGTTTTGCTCATCTCCCACTCCAAAAATAATAAAGTAGAAACAGTCTGTGTGCTCTCCTGCCATATGCATAAGGAAGGGTTTTCATGCCTCCAGAAAGAGGGAAGCATGGCTATAAACAAACAGAAACACTTAAAGCTGTTTAGAGAAAGAAGTGGGGTCTTTCAGAATGATGCAAGGTGAAAATGAAAAGACTGCTTGTACTTGCTGTTTTTTCACTACCTACAATGGGGGGGCTTTAGTGGAGTCCATTTCTCTACTGTAATAGGGAATGTGCTGCACAGAGTGAAAATACTTGAAAAGACGGGTTTAGTACAGTTTGAAAATGGGAATCATGGATCACTGCTGATGTCAAGTTTGTTACTAAAAGGAATTATACAAAGTGGGGAAAAAAAGCATGAGAGCTCTCAAAAGCAAAGAGGGACTTCTGGTAAAATTTAAAGACAATACTTGAGATTGATTTTTACAGGCACAAAATGATCCGATGGAACTCATTGCTACAAAACATTGCTGAAGTGGAGTGCTATCTCTCCTAATGGGTTGTATAGCCATAAAAATATCCTTTGCTGGTTTCGTCAGAGGGGTGAAGATTCAGAACAATTTTCGGCTTTTGAGCTTGAAGCTAGGGAGATCCTGCTAGTTATGCATGGGGAAGGAAGGTCTCTTCTGAGAAGGTGACTCCATAGTTACCTGTAGCTGATGCCTAGTTCTGATGTCCCTCCTAGCTTCTGTTTGAGCCTGTGTGACGGTTCCTGCAGCATGGTAGCAACTGCACGCTGCATGCTGACAGTTTCAGTCGTGCCCCTGGCTGCAAGGCGTCTGCTATAAGCTTTGTGGGCAAGGAACATGTCCACGTGGTGAACCAGTGACCGCTATCCCCTGCTGCCACAGAGTGCTTCTCACCTCAGTCCCGAAGTATTTTGATGCTGATCTAGTTATGCAAAAATTAGTGTTTTCTAAAATGCAAGTTAGTGTGCTTTATTGCTCAAGATGAGGACCTACCTGTTGTGGAAACCAAATCACAAAGCTGTGAAGCAACATGCAAGATGTCGTGCAACAGACTGCTGGTACAGTAGAGGACAGGATAAGCCTTGTGAGTCCTGAACTCTGCTCATTAGCATGTGTTGCCTTTCATTTTTAACAAGTCATTTTTATTCAAAATATGTTGATAACTGGCTGTGGCTTTCTTGTCAGCAGTACCTGCAGAGAGGCGTAGGGCTTGTGGCACTCTGGTGTCACAAAAAAGCTGCAGTTTTCCATCTTTCTGTGCTGTGCCTCAAACAGCCGCAGGAATGTTGTGCTGTGAGTCAAGGGCTAGACCTACCTTCCTGTCAGAGTACATAAAACTTTCAATGGGACCAAGACGAGCATATCTCAACCAGCCCTATTTTGCCCTATGAAATAATCCAGTCCACTGAGATTCACATCCTTCCCTGAGGGCCTGGGCACTGGCTGTTGCCAAACAATCTCTGGCTCTGGATTCTTCATCTTAAGAAAGGTGCTTGCCTCCTAGGATCTCTCAGCGGGTGGAGGCCAGCCGGGCACAGCTTCAGGCAATCGGTGAGAGAGTCACGCTCGCCCAAGCGAAGATTGAGAAGATAAAGGGCAGCAAGAAGGCTATTAAGGTAGTGACTTCAGTGAAGGCTGCATGGCCTCCCTTCTTCCTTCCACATTCTCTCTTTACTCCTGATGTAAGCTCTGGAGAACAGGTGCTCGGCTGCCACAGCTGCTGCCTGCTCACCTCTCCATGCATTGCTGCTGAGCAGGGTTGTGATGAGAATCCCCTTCCTGACTCAGCCAGTTGATGATTTTTAGACCCATGAGTCACACAGCTCCTGGCCTTATGAGGTCTATATAAGTTGCTGCCCCAGCTTCTCCCTGAGAAAGAGAAAAGGCATGTGCTGAGCTAAGCCCAACACCTTCTCACTTCAGGCTCATAGACACTTTGGCTATTTGAATGAAAGCTGCTGTTAGAGAGCCTCCCCTTAGTGCATCTTAATCTTGTTGAGCCATGTAAAACTGGTGAAAGCTCTTCTTTCCCTGTTCTTCCTCCATTTAATACAGTGTTTCAAATTCCCTTCCTGCCAGTGGGAGCCTATGATCTCCTAGTACTTATGTATAGAGACAAGTTCTGGCACTTTTACTTTCTGAAGTGACAGCCCATGCATGATTGGGTCCGTGCAGGTAGCCCTTAGGAGCCTGTTGACTCCAAGGCTGTCCATTCCCACCAGCAGCAGAGATTGTGCGCTTGCTCCACTCCATGTGTTTCAGTAGTGTAGGATTGCTTAGTTGTTGGGATTTTTCAGTCCCTCCTTGTCTCTCCACAGGTATTTTCCAGTGCCAAGTATCCAGCCCCTGAACGACTGCAGGAGTACAGTTCAATTTTTGCTGGTGCAGAAGACCCAGCTAAACAGAAATGGCCAAGACACAAGATTCAGAGCAAACACCGAGTGCTGGATGAGAAAGCTCTGCAGGTAAGGAGGAGGAGAACAGACCTTGAGATGAACAGGCAAAGAGAAGCTGGGAGGCTGTTAGTCTCTTTGATGAAGTAGACCAGGGCTTTAGGATATAGGCTGGGAGCAGAACATCTTTTCAGCTTGGCGGGGGTGTGTGAGGTCAGGCTGGGAAGCTTGCAGAGCTGCTGGTTTGAGAGGGCCATGTCAGTACAAGACCTTGACGCAGTGGTTGAGTGCTCTGGGTGGCTATCGGCTGCCAACTCTCCAGACCAGTTCCGTTTCCTGAAACGCCGTTGTTTCCTGCAGTGGTGCTGGTGGGTGCTGCTGGCTGGCCTTAAGGCTTCGGCTATGCATACTAAGGCAGCTGGGATCAGGGTCATAATTGTTTGAAAAATAGTTTCTGAAGGCTCTAATATAAGCGATGATGAGAATGGAAAGGTAAAAGTGCTTGTGAGTGTGTCAGGAGAAAAATAAGTCATTAGAGCATTTTTCTGTCCCAGGAAAGCATCACACTTGGGTATTGCCCCTCCCTGGTTCCCAGCTAAGTTTTACATCTTGGAGAGGAAAATCATTTTGCTTCTTTACATCTTTTGTTTGTGCTTTGCTTCTCCTTTGCCTTGTGTTCAGCTATTGTAGGTTGCAAGCCCTTCAGAGAGGGGCTGAATCTCTACCCAGCACAGCTGGGGCTTCCAGGTGTGCCCATAGCACAGATGTCTGCAGCTGGTGGTGTTGAAGGAGGTCCTGAAGTATTGAGTTCCCTTTTATCTTGTGGATTGAGTGGCAGAGAGAGGCTTCTTAGGGAGGTCTGAGAAGTGGTGGGTTTGGCAGGAAATGCTACCAAAGGAATCCCCAACAATTTGGGTAAACTTCCCCAGCTTGGAAGGAGGGGAGGAGGAGTTGCTGTGTTTAAAAGTTTCTGGGTATGCGCTGTGCCAGGAGTAGCAGATGTGCTCTTCCCGGCAGGTTAGGGATCAACCTGACAACTTCCCTGCTCTCCAGCCCTAAAGAGACTTCCTTCCTCATCCTTGTGTGCCTTGGCCCAAAAGTAGAGCTGCCACTGAATAATTTATCATGCTAAACTTTCCTGAGTTTTAATGGAGTTGAGACCTCACACAGTGAGGTAGTTATGAATATTTCAGCCAGGCCAGGGAAGCAGGGTTGCTGGCCGCATGGACAGCTGGCAAACTCGAGCAGGGTTCATGCTTCCTTCGAGCCCTGGCAGTAGCCAGGTAGCTCATGTAGGATCTGCTGCTGGCCGGCCAGGGGAGGCCAATTACTGTCTGTTGCTGGCTGGCTGGTGGTCCCATCCCATCAGAGTGTGTGGGGGGAGTGGAAGTAGGCGATGAGTGGGCAGGGGAGATGCTCTCCCACCCTGAAGGGCTGGTGCCAATGTACAGCCCCTTGCACAAGGAGGGGATTGAGAAGAGCATCAGCTGGAAAAAGCAGTGTCCCACAAAGAGCAAATGGTGTGCCCATCCGACTGGCCCGCTGGCTCCAGTAGGCTCTGCATGCCCTTCCCCACTGCCCCTGCCATCTGCCTGCGATGCCACCTCTTCCCTGTCCCAGGCGGTCTTTGTACCATTGCCATGTTCTGCCCTTTGTGACCAAGACTGCTGTCACTACAGGGACTTTGTTGCAGGCCCTGGGAGATGTTTGTATTTGTTCCCCCCCTCCTGTGACCCATCTTTCGATCTCCTTTGGGGTTGTTGATCTTTCTCTGGCTTTGCTGACCCTACCTCATGCAGCGGTCTTGTTACTCTTGCCAAGCTCACACACACTAGCTCCTGCAGCTCTTCTGTGGGGCAGGGGGATGCTGCTGTGCTGGTGAGTGGCTGTCAGCTGATGAATGATGGAGGGGCCTGTGCCAGGAGCAGCTGGTGTGCTGAGTGGGGCTCGGAGCGGCCGAGCTCTGACCACATTCCAGGGGGACAGGCCCTTCTCGGCCATAGCTGAGCACGGAGCTTGACATGCCTTGCAGTAATGAAATGTGACAGAGGGAAGTCTAATGTTTGCATTTATGCCCTCCTCAATTATTCAGGGCTTTCAGCAGAGGCTCACTGACTGTTTTCACTTCTAATGAAGGCCTCTTTGCTGGGAGCAGTTGCAGTGGCCTTTGCTAACTTCACTCCCACACACACACACATGCCCCACTAGGAAAGCAAGCTCTGCTCATGTCAGTTTGAGGGTAAGTGGTGGCAGTCTGTGCTCAGCATTTAGGGTTTGTGCTCTGGGGGGGGAAGCAGCTGAGTTGGAAATGTGCATGGTTCTGCAGTTTATTTAAAAATGCTTCCCTCCTGGGAAATTCTCCTTTCCCCTTCCACACCCCAAGCAAGTGAAAACTCAGCTGTTGAGAGGACACCGTTTAGGTTGGTAAGGTAGGCGCTGATGGATAAGAGTGCCAGAAACAAGGTCCTTGTGGTAAGCCTGGAAAGCCACTTGCTTTGCACGTTGCTGTGGTAGCAGCTAGGCAGGGTTCAACAGTGAGTCGGCTGCAGCCCTGTATGGCTTCTCAGGTGCTGGGCACTGCCTTTGTGGTGGGACCTGTGTCCAGGTGATGCAAGTGCCCCTCAGGAGGCTGGAAAACAGGGTGGGAGACATGGTCTGCCTGGGCTTGGGAAGAGGTCCAAGCAAAAGTTACAGTCCACCGCTGGAGTAACCTTGCCAGGCTTCAAAAATGTCAGTAACTTGGCATCTCCTTGTGAATTCTGCCTCTCTCAGAGTCCACCATGGGCGTGGGGAGACTAAACCAGGTTTTTGGCACTTGCTCATCTTCAAGTGCTTTTCCAGCTAGCCTCAGCACGCCATTGGCATGGGGGGAATGGGGTTTCTGGTGTATCACACCAATTCCCTTTGTAATAGTGTGTGCTTAATTAAACTTAAGAACCAGGGTGACTTTATATATTCTTAACTGTAGGCTTTTTGGAAGAAAAATGCCTAGAAATGCAGCGTCCTTAGGCGTGTGATCCTGCCAGGTGCCAAACCCCAGGTTGGGGTGTTTGAGCATTCAAGCGCCCCCCCCACGACTTCAGCATGTCGAGGTTGCTGAACCTTTGGCTTAAGGCCTTAATGTCCCTGTAAGAAAACTAATTTTTAAATGTCATGTTAACTTGTGGAATTCACAGTTGCAGGATATTATTGACAGTATGTAGCTGTTATAAATTTCAAAACAGATCGAGGTACTTGAATAAGACAAACACTTTGGTGGCATTTAAATTAAAAGGATTATGTAGAGCCTCACGTTTCAGAGTAATACTCATGCTTAGTGCTTTTATAACTGCCTTAGATGAGACTTATAAGTAAATGTAGGTAATGGTTGGTTTCTCACTGTGCCCTTACAGTGACGCACAGTCTTCCAGTGCTAATTGAAATCTACAAAGAGAGAATTAAAAAATATATATATGACTCGAGGGCTAAGTGTGTGTGAACAGTTCTAGCAAAAACGTCAGTACTCCCTCATGCTTAAAAAATTAAACATTGGGAAATTAATATTAATGATCAAAAGAACCTTTATTTTTGAATGTCTGCTTCTACAGTCTCTAAATAACAATTTATATATTTTTGCCTACTTGCTTCCATAAAAATTCAAGATGTTTATTTTAGTGTATTTTTCACAAGTTGGAACATGTTATTTGGGGGAAAAAAAAATTAAATCAAAACCTCCCAGGTCTTTTCTTATAGCATTTTATAGACTCAGAGCATCATACAAACTCTTAGTGGATTAACTGAGCTGTGACTAAGCCATTTCCCAGGATTTCTGGCTACCAAATTCAAGCCTGAAATTTCAATCAGCAGAAACTGCTTATGTTGCTGAGATGTGGTCTTAAAACTGAACCAATGGTGGTCTCCATTTCCCCCATACAAGTACAAGGAGGGAAGAAGGACTCGGAGAATGGGATAGAGCAGGGATGCTGGAAGTAGTGAGGCAGTAGGAAGCTGTGGACAGTATTTGAAGTGGTCATCTTCTGGTGACAGAAGAAAACATCGAGAGTGTGGCCAATTATTTAATCTGACAAACTGTCCTGGTTAGTGCTCTGGTTTCTTCTGGTATGAAGACTTACCACCTTGCAGCTGCCAGGCTGCTGCTTGTCCTAGTTTGTGAAGAAGGAACAGGAGTTGTGAAGGGGCTGAGGAAGGGTGTGGGGAGTGGTCTGGGGTGGAGGTTCATCCATCCCAGGCTGTCTCTGGGTTCAGAAACTGATGCCTTTCCTCCCTCTACAGCAAAGCTTGCTGTGGGCACTGAGCTTCATCCCCCAGAGCATCTGGCAGCGGGCGCTGTCATGCTAGCTAAAACACTGGTCTGATCTGGGATGGCAATTCCTGTGCTCTATAAGAGTCAAGCAGTTCAGATGTAATAAGTCCTTTTCTAAAGGGAGCTCTATATATTATGCATGAAGTTTTAGAACTGAGAGAGAGGAGATTTCAGTTCATTAGAGTTGAAAACTCCTGCAAATCCCTCAGGCTTTGCAAAACCATCTGGCACACGTTCCACCCTGTGCACTCCCTTCTGCCTCATCTCTTGCCTAGTGCAGGCACTCTGTTTTTTCCTAACCTCTTTTTCCTTTGCCTTCCCTGCATACCCCAACGGTGGGATCACATCGCTTAAAACATCAACTGAAGGCAGCAGAGGGGAGGTGATAGAGATGTTTGGGGGACTCTGCCTGCATGAAAATGTCTAGTAGTTGGAGAAACTGTAACAAATGCCTTTTTGACTGCAGTGCCCGATTCCTGCCTCTGGCTATAGAGCCTGAGTGGTTGTTTTATTCTGGTGGATCCTTGCCACAGCAACACCTGTTCAATATGACCCATCGATGGCACCAAAAGCATATGCCATGAGTCTGAACTGCTGAGATTTGTCATGAGTGTGGGGTTGCAATGTTGCCCATGTGCTTCCTTGCTCAAATGGAGGTAGAGAGGGAGCGGTAGGGTTCCCAGACCATGCGGTGGATCCAGCAGTGTGGGTTGTGGTGGCTGGGGAGAGCTGTTTCAGCAGCTGTGATTTTAGTGTCTTGCTACCTGTTATTTATCTTGCAGGAGAAGCTCAAGTATTTCCCTGTGTGTGTGAGCACCAAAATTCACCAGAAGGATGATGCAGAAGAAGGCCTTGGCAGCCTCCCCAGGAACATCAGCTCCCTCAGCTCCCTGCTGCTCTTCAACACCACCGAGAACCTGTGAGAGCTGGAGCAGCTCCATGCTGCTCACCTGCCCCTACTTGTCCTCAGAGGAGCTCTCCCTGCCCCAGGGCAGCAGTAGCTGCTTGCTTTCCTGGGGGTCTTGCATATCAGACTCTTGATAGGACAGGGTTTGGCACCTCTCCACTGGCTTCCAGCTAGCCCTTTCTTCCTCATTCTTCCCCTTGGGTGGAAGGAGTTGTTTTGTCTGCACCTGATCCTCCACTCACCTGCTTTCCACCCAACTTTGCACTTCCCTTCCCTGACTTAGTTTTTCCTGTCACACCCCTGTAATAATTTCTCTCCGGCCTTGAAAGCTGCTGTCACTCTTGCCCTTCTCTGCCCTACATGCCTGCCTAGGTTCTGCTCCTTCTCCTGATGGTTCCTCACAGCAACACTTTACCGCTGTTGCTGCTTTAATATCTCCACTACCTTTCACTGCAGTTCCCTTTCCCGTTGGGCTTTGCCTCATGGTTCCTCCTTCTGCCCATACTGAAAAGCTTCTTTAAGCCCTTCTTGAGCTTTCAGCTGCTGAACCTCCTCTTTTTTTCCCTGAGCCACAGATTATTTCCCCTCTTTATCTTTCCTCCTGCCCCTTGAGTGACAAGTCACCAGGAGAGACTGGTGTCCTGCTGTAGGACAGTCTTAGGCCAGGCAGGGGGAGGGGGAGACCTTGGTAATGATGGCAGTGCAGTGGGGCTTTGCTTTAGGATGAATGTGGAAGCTGCGCTGGCAGGGTGGGGAGCTGATTGCCTCCTGGTTGTGGAGGGGTGAGGCAGGAAAATGGGGCTAGAAGGAGGAAACTGGAAGGCCCAATATGTTCTACCTGCATGAGTGAGTCGGGAGGTCTCCACCTCCAAGGCCTTCTTGGGTACACTGTTTCTTCTGGCCTTGGCTCTCAAGGCAGCATCACTGAAATACTTGTCCTCTACCCTTAGGTACAAAAAGTACGTTTTCCTGGATCCTCTGGCTGGAGCAGTGACCAAGACCCACGTGGCTCTGGAAACAGAGACAGAAGAGAAGCTCTTTGATGCTCCTCTCTCCATCACCAAAAGGGGACAGCTGGACCGACAGGTGAGATGCAGCTGTGGGGATGCACCTGCTTCCCCTTCAGAGGATTGTGCTCAGCTCTCTGAAAGGAGAGGGCTTCTGCAGGGTGGAGAGCAGGTAGGAGAACGGCCCCTCATGGGGCTGCAGAGTATCTCGCTTATCAGAAGGACCTTGCCCATTTCTGTGCTTGAAGTCCTGGTGTGAGCTTGATGGGTGAGACAAACCCCTCAAACTTGGCAGGTGTTTCTCTCTGCTCAAGCCTTTGCTGAGTGGTGTGAGAAGAGTAATGTCATATCGATTCACTTTGCTGCTAGACCTCAGGGCTGCAGAGGAGTTTGGAGGCTCCATCACTTCATCATCCTCCTTGTGCTAACTCCTGAGCCTTGTGAGAAGTCTGAGGGTGAGGTGCCACAGCTGGACGGTGCCTGGGAGGAGGTCTGATCCCCATCATTCCTGCTGGGAAGGGGCGCCTGCTGGTGCAAACAGAAGGGCCAGCCAGCCTGTGCAAAGGGTTCGTGCCTGGCATGGGCATGAGGCAGGTAGTGCACCAACCCAGCTGCCCCAACACGTGACTGACCTTGTACCCGACACCTTGTAGTGGCCGTACCTGGAGCTTTGCTGGTGTGTGGTTGAATGTGTGTTTTGGGGCTAGAGAAAGGAGCCTGGGAGCCATTTGCTCATCATGTTGGACCAGAGGAGATAGCAGTGTGTATAGCAAACAAAACCCTTTATTCACAGCACACCTTCGGTACTCTTTTGCCTGTGTGTTAAACGCAAAACCAAACCTCTGTAGTTACTTGGTTGTGCTTCTCCTTCATCTTAATCTCAGAAATGGTTCAGGCACCATTCTGTTCTGGAGGAGAAGGGACTGGTTTATGTAGGCTGCAAAAGTTGGTGCATGAAACCTTCAGAGGAGGAGAGAGTCCACTTGCAAGAAACTACGAAGAGTCCTGCACCTCTTCCTCCTCCTGCAGCCTGCCTTTTCCAAGCCTGGTCTGCAGGGGGTAGCCTCTGAGCATGGGGAGCTGCCATAGGACAAGAGCACAGAGTTGTAGGGGTAGCTGATGAGCGGCCACTGTACCAAGGCACACAAGCCCAGCTCTGACTGCCACCCAGGCTGTTCCCGGCAGTGCCCCTGTTTGCTGCAAGGGAAAGCAAGTGCGTAGTCACTGCCTTATCTTTTTGTTTTGTGTTTCCTTTAGGTAGCTGAAAATTACTTCTACGTGCCAGATCTGGGCCAGGTCCCCGAGATTGATGTGCCGTCCTACCTGCCAGACCTGCCTGGCATTGCTGCAGATCTCATGTACAGTGCTGATCTGGGCCCTGGCATCGCACCGTCTGCCCCTAGCAGTGCTATTCCAGAGCTGCCCACTTTCAACACTGAGTCGGTGGAGCCTTTGCAACCAGGTATTTCGAATCCCTGCTCCCAGGACCCTGTGAAGGAGGAAGGCAGGGATTGCTAGAAGATGGAGACAAGGCAGAAAGTCCCTTGGTGGAGATTTCAAGATGGGTGTTGGAGATAGATACCTCTGGCTTGTGCTTGGGCCTGAGTCAAAGCTGCAAACTGCTCAAGTGCTGGCCAGACTCCAGGCCCCTCACCTCCCACACCCTCTGCATGGCTAGGGAGGAGGGAGCACAGTGTGCAGGGACTGGCCTTGTGGCAGCCTGGCAGGATGCCCTTGGGCGAGCGGGATGCAGCTGGGGAGGATGGAGTAGGGGAATCTCAAACTGTGCCTTGGCCCTGCCTGCTGTTAAGAGATTCTGCACAGGGTGGGAGTGCTCTGCTGCACGGTGCCTGCTGAGGACTTTGATCTGTTGCCGCTGAGGCATGCGAAGCTCTGAGCTGAAGCTGTCAGTGTGCTGTCCTCTGGGACACTTCAGATGCAACTTCTTTCATCTTTCAGACCTTCAAGATGCTGAGCTGTTGCCGCCTCCTCCACCACCACCTCCCCCACCGCCTCCTGTTATGCCAACTACCGTGCCTCCTCCGCCGCCCCTGCCCCAGCCCACAGCCCCCTCTGAGCCAGCCCGGACAGCAAGCGAGGAGAGCAGCAATGCAGTGCCTGCAGGTAAGGGCCGGGCATCTCCACAGCTTCACCAGCAGAATCCAACTCTGACTCCTTGGCTTCAGCCTGTGTCCTTGGTTGGTTCCCTGTGGCTTCCCAGCCTTCCAGCAGAGGAGGGAAGCTGCAGTGGGAGGGGAAGCGGCTTCTGCCTGCCTGGGCGGAGCTCTTGCTGGCTGGCCTGAGTGTAAGTCTGTCACTGAGAGGTGTCTGGGCTGGGCTCACAGCCCTGGGCAGAAGCTGGCAGGGTATTGGAGCAGCCCTTTCCATGGGGATTTGGCTGGGCCTGTAGCTGATGCACTGACCCACGGCTGCTGCCTGTTGTTCCTGTCCCTGCAGCTTCGGTCCAGGGAGCCCCGAAGGAGGTGGTGAACCCCTCTACTGGGCGTGCCAGTCTCCTGGAGTCCATCCGCCAGGCCGGTGGCATTGGGAAGGCCAACCTCCGCAGTGTCAAGGAGAGGAAGCTGGAGAAGAAGAAGCAGAAGGAACAAGAACAAGGTGCTGAGGCTCTTTGGCAGAACTGATCTTCCTTGCTCTCTGCCCCAGGCTGGGGAGGTGTAGGTCTGGGGGGAGACGGGCAAGCCAGGAGCACAGTGAACATACGGAGTGGAAAGGTGTTGTCTCTCCTCACAGGCTGGTGTAGGTCTCAGGTGTTTCCATTCAGCGAAAGCTCTGTGAACTTGTTAAACTCCATCTGCCAGGTGGCCATTCATGTTCTTGATGGAGACCCGCTCTGTCTAGGGCATGTGTAGAAGTTTCACATGTGCTGCATGGAGGCAGACACACAAAGGAAACCCTGGGGCCAAAAGGGGCAGGGCTGAGCCGGTTTGAGCACGCTGGTTTAGGTAGCTGGGGAGGGTATTGATGGAGCTGGTTTGGCAGAATGAGACTGCAAATTCCCAGCCCCTCTTGCCCCTCAAGGAATTCCACTCTTGGATTTCCCCAGAAGATGCCGTTACCCTGTGGTGCCTGGTGTTTTACTGACCTGAAACTGGACTCTAGGGGGAGATTAGGGGTGTGATACAAGATTAGGGGTGTGATACAAGATTAGAGGTTTGTTGTTTTTTTTTTTTTCTTTAATCTGAAGGCAGTATTGCAGGACAATGCTTTCGCCGTAGTGCTAGGTTCGGACTGACACTTATTCTTGTCTGACTTGTTTTGCTCTGTTTCAGTGAGAGCTACAGGGCAAGGCGGAGATTTGATGTCAGACCTCTTCAACAAATTGGTGCTGAGGCGCAAAGGTACTGTCCTGCAGGGTGGGCTGCTCCTTCCCCCTCGGAAAGAGGGAGAGCTCTTTCTGGCACCGCAGTTGTGTCAGCCACAGCCCTAGAAACAGGAACAGAGACACTTTCCCTGGTGAGTGTGCCACAGCATGGCTGGGAGTGTTTTTACAGAGAGTGAGTGGGGAATCTCCACCTCAAGTCCAGCTGGAGGCACTGGAGGAGGTTGTGTGTCCGAGGCAGAGGACAGGCTCTGAAAGCTACCTGTGAGGATGGGACAGCGGTGTCTTTTTTAATTCAGTGCTGGGGCAACTGGGCCCCTCGCCTGTGGAGGCACCTGAGTTGCCCCAAGGCCTTGGCAGGTACCTGAGGCATTTAGGGCTAGTGTCACCCCTCAGTGCCTGGCACAGGGCAGAGGAGGACATGGATTTGCTCAGGTGGAGCTTTAGCTAAATGAGCCCTTGCACAGAGCTGTGGCAGCATTTAAGCATGTTGGCTGTTCTGCTTGCCTGGGTCACGTGGGTGCTGGTGGGAGCTGTGGTACAAGGTATGTTTTTCCCCTCCTCTTTGCTGAGCCTCTGTGTTCTCTAGTCCCAGATGTCACTCACTGGTGCTTTTCCTTCCCTCACAGGTATTTCGGGGAAAGGGCCGGGAGCCTCTGGAAATCCTGATGCTCCTGGAAGTCCTGCTGGTGCCTTTGCTCGTATGTCGGACTCAATACCACCCCTCCCACCGCCACAGCAGCCTGTGGGTGAGGAGGATGAGGATGACTGGGAGTCATAGATGGGGTCAGTTGTGTGTCAAGTATGAATCCCAGGACTCTTGAACTAAGCACCTTTGAGAGACACCAGCCTGTGGAAGTACCTCCTGGAGGGTAGGTACTGGCATGGCAGGGAGACCCTGTCGTTTCTTCTTGAAGAGGAGCAGGAGCAACAGCAGCTAACCGCTGCTGAGGTTATAGTTATCAATGACAGTTTTTCTTTTGCTGTCTGCTATTCTCCACCCCAAATACTACATTCCATCTCAAATGCTGCTGCTGCTCATGCTGGTGCAATAAATCCTGCCTTAGCTGGCGGGCAGTGGGGCAGCCTGTGCTCAGAGGATCAGAACTAGCATTGCTCCTGATTTAAAGGGCCCTCAGTCTTTCCTAATGTGACTGGTGATGACTGCAAAAGCATCTCTTGCAGGCAAACAGCCCTTGCCCCATTTGTCTCCTTGCTGCTTGCTTGCTGAAGCTCCTGTTTGCTTGGTTGTTGCTAGAAGAGAGAATGAGTGTGTGTGTCCCTTCATGGAGGTTTAACTCCTGGTGCCTCTGCACGCAATGGTTTCTTTCTCTACCTGGCTTATGGTAATCCTTTGCCTGTTGCTGTCTGAAAAATTTCAATAAAGTTGAAGGAAGCAGGTGCTTGTAGCCTTCGCTCTGGCAAAAGAGGGAAGCATGCTCAATTAAGAGTGTCTTAAGTGCCCAGCTGTCCACTCTCATCTCAGGCAGGGCTAGCCTTACAACCTGGCACCACTAGCCACAGGGCTGGAGGGTATCAGCTGTTACAAGCAGGTGCCCCCCACTCCCACTGCTGCTTTCACTGGGGTTAAGGTGGCTCTGTACCCACTGAAGGGGCAGGAGACTCACCAGAAGCAACTGTTTCTTTCCCTGTGGGGCTAATTAACATATAGGGAGTGGGTACCAGCTCTGCGTCTAATTAGAAGTGCTTTCTTCACTGTGAAGAGCCTTGAGAGGTAGCATCCAGCTGCTGAAACTGGCAAGGATGCAAAAGAAGGTCCTGGGAAGAGACTTGCTCAGGATGACAGAAAGAGCTGGGGCCGGCTGTGGGATTACATAGCTGTCAGTGTTGTTCTCACTGCCCTCCAGCACTGACCCATGACCTAGGAAAGAACCCCAGGAAGGTTACACTAAAAAGGTTTTACCATTTTCCACAGAAAGTTACTTTGAATTCAAAAACCTAGACAGTAAAAAGAGCAGAGCATGATCAAAGGAGAAGTGCTGTGCTGTATTATGGCCACATCTTTATTCCCCTTGAAAGAATGAACTGATCCTTGAATCTATTGACTGCTTGAAGCAAGGTCAAAAGAAGGGGATAAGAAGTGTTACCCATAGCTGCCCCACGTCTTACCAGTCAACTGTAATTCCAACATGACACAAACTAATGGCCTGATAGTTCAGAATTCTTGTGAAAAGCTCTCTATTTTCTTTGGTCATCAAGCCCCCTACACTTGGTGGTTGATGGGAAAAGGCAGATGTGTTCAGTCAAAATAATTATACTCCCCATACTTAAGTGTTTGGGTTGAAAATATTTAATCAATTTAAATAAAACCTTAACAGCTGTGAACAAATAGGAGCCTGCCACTACTACCTTCACCTGCCTCAGACCGACAACCAGTTTCCCTCCTGGTTATGGTGCTGAAGGCTGTCTTACCATCATAGTGCTCAGATACTGAACAGCAAACATCCACAAAGGAGGCAGAAGGCAGAGATTCACAAACTCCTTGGTACAGAAAATCAGGAACTTATGTTGCTTCAGGTGTTCTTCAGAGGTGTGGCTCACAGAGTTGACCTACAGCCTGTTCTCTGGTCCGCATCACAAAATGTCAGACTTCCCTCGATGGAACTGGGAACACACAAAAAGAGACAGTTTGTCCCTGGCCTTACTCTAAAGTGAAGGTTTGAGAAAAGTACAGGTGAGTACAGTGGGAAACAGTTTTGGCAGCAGTACATAAGATACAAGTTCTGACCTTTCTTAACTCTGCAAACGCTGATCCAAAGGCAGACTTCACCTGGGTTCTCTCCCTGATCCACTGCGGCAGTTTGTTAAAGATGGCAGGGCGTGCGTACCTGTGGTCCAGGAGCAGGATGCTTGCAAAGTCCTTCTGATGGCGAATGGCTCTGCCTGTACAGAGTGTACAACCACATTAAAATGGCCCACTCAAGTGTTTGTTCTCAGGCAAGGAAGCTCATGTTCCCATCATCTGTACTTAGACTGATTGGTAATGCGTCCTTTTTCCCACCCTCTTTTACTTCAGTGCAGTCACATTTCGTATCCCCCAGCCTGTCCAAAGAAGGATGAATTACCTATCGACTGGTTTACTGCCTTCATGCACAGGTTTTCAATCAGCACTCTGCTAGGTGCCTGGCCAGCAGCTCTGGGCTGGAAAGGAGAAATAGGTAAGACTGAACATGAGGCAGATGTAAATCAAACTAGGGAGTCTTAATGACAAAGTGAGGCAAATGTTTTTACCCCTACAGAGTGAGTGGGTGGCCAAGCAGACCCCAAGCTGAGAGTAAGCAGGGACAGAAGAATGGTTCAGTCAGAAAACTATGGTGAGCATTCACTAAGAGCCAGCCCAAGGCCCCTTTGAAGGCAGAAAACTTGGCCCCAGCTGCCCAGGAACAGCATCTCAGTGGGCAGTGAGAAAGAACAAGTGAGCCAAGAGGAGAAGTGATCCTGGCAAGCAGCTTCTACCACCCTGCCGCCTCCTCTGGGGTGAAGGGACCTTGCTCCTCTTGGAACTCAGTGTTCCCAGGGAGCCCCAGTGGGTGTTTCCCTCCACTGAGCTCTTCCCTGTGTTTAGGGCCACCTGTACACGTGCAGCGTGGAGAAGGCTGTGCTCTCGGTACCACACAGTCTGGGAAACGAGGGTGAGCTCAAAGAAAAAAAATCTTTGAAGGCATCCCTGGGACTCGTGTTCTGGGCGGAAAGCTAATACTAAAAAGCTGAAGTGAAAGAGGCAGAGGTGTAAGTGTCTCTGTTACCATTGTTTTGTCAAGCCAAGTCATTTTTTCCTGGAGCTCTGGAGATTTAATGTTGGGGTAAGGCATTCCCACCATAATCACACACCTGCAAGGGGCAAGGGAGGACTGCATTATTCTTAATGTCTCATCCTAGAGCACTTTGCCAATAGACTGATAAATTAGAGGTCACTGCACCCCTGAAAGACAGCCAGCCCTGAAAACCAAAGGTGGCAATAAAGCACAGCAGTCTGACAAGCACGTTCTGAACAGAAAGCTGCAGAGGGATTCGGGGTGCCAGAACAAGGGATTATCTAGCACAGCAAGCCTAACTGCATTACTCACATGAAAAGTACTCTGGACAAGCAGGTTTTACACCATCCAGCAGACTTGGTCCCATTGGTTTAAGCATCAGCCCAAGCCATGTCCTCCCCAGGATTTTTTATCTATGCAAGTACTGATGTGCCCATCCTGCTTGGAGTCACCGCACCACAAGCCCAGTGCTCACCTTCCAAGGAACAGGCACCTTACCTTCCCAGGTCATCGGAGAAGTTGATCCCTTCGCTCATTTTGCCTCCAACTACAGAAAGCAGCAGGGCCCCTGTCATCTGTCCTCCTGCCTGGCTGCAGCGCTGCAGGAGAGGGACCAGCAACTTAAACCAGAGTAGGGAAGATTTCTCTGCTTCAGAAACACTCCCACACCTGGGCTAGAGCCCTTTTTCCTTGTTAAAAGCTGCAATGCTCTCTTTAGCAGCACTCCCATACGCAGTTGGGATGCCACACTCCCACCAGCCTGCCAGCTCAGCTTACCTTTATGCACTTGGCATATTCCACCAGCACCTGCTCCACCTGGTTGGCTTTCTTCGGCTCCTGAAAGATCTGTCACAGGCACGGTGCGTCAGTTGCAGCAACAGGAAGCAAACAGTTTAAAGAAAGCAAACCATTTTACTCCCACGCCATCAAACAGCACATGGAACTAAGAATGGGGAAGGGCAAATTGCCTGAAAAACCAGCACCTTTCCCCTCCACCCTGGAAAAGCACTGCTTGCTCACTACAGCACTTTTCAACAGGGCTCTGAAGGGAGCAGCAGCTGCTCCTGCCCCTCCAACACTCCCTTCCAGCTTTGGCAGGCTTGTCTAATTCTGGAAGAAGTTAAAAGTCATCTGAGAGCTGAAAGGCAGGAAAGCAATGTGCACCTCTTCCATCTATGAATAAAGATCCAGCGAGGCGAGGAGACCCTCCAGCTGCAAGATCTTGGAGGACAGTGACAGGACCAATCAATTCGAATCGCCAATTAATTCCAAGTAATAGCTCCCCTTGCCCAGTGAATAAATTAGTTTTCCATGCAAAGCATACATAAAGTAATATTTCTTTATGTTATTCTACCATGCCTAATTAGTTACTGAAAGCCCCGATGTTAATTGAGCTGCATTCTGATAGATGCTGCACCTTGGCCTAAATCACAAGTTGTTTTCCTAGTAAACAAGAAGTGCAACATCTGTCTTTTCTGTGACAGTAAAGAACCTAAAGGATGTGTTTTCTCTTGGTTTGCAATTAGTACTATAAAATTTTACCAACCAGAATCAGTCTTTCAGTAGAAAAATAACTGGCAATTACAAATATAAGCCAAGACTATTTAACTTATTAAACAGTAGCTATTTAATCCTCTGATTTAAATTAATTTTCCCTATGTAATTTATATATAATCTCAGTGTGATCTCACCACAGCCACCTCAGGAAAGACTTTAACCTTCCTCTGCTATGATATGATCTTGTGTGTGGGCAGCTGAAAGTCACACTTGCTGCACTTCTACCAAATTGCTTTGCTAACGCATATCCAATTTGCTGGAGACTGCAAAGGCCAAACAAGAACAAATCAGAGTTGAGAGGTAAAGCAAGCTGCGTGTTTGTGGCACAAAGCCTCGGAGGCACCAGGCAGACCATTGGGACCCTGACAGAATACACATGAAAGGCACTATGAGTGACAGCTGTACAAACACATAATGCTTCCACCACAAAAACCTACAGGCAGATCCATGTGCCAGAATGCCTGCACCAAGGCTGTGAAATATCTGGGAATGTGCTCTCCTAATCCACATGGTAAGTTATTTAGCTTTTGGTAAACAGAAGGCACAGCTAGGGTATATGTAGTTCTCTCCCGCCCGCCGCTCCCGGCACACGATCCAAGATCCCTGCCCCACACCCTGAGACAGTCGGACTGCCTGACCTTCAATACCCAAGCTTCAAATACTCGGGAGAGTCACTGCAAAGATTTTATGTTTGCAGTGATCTCCCCATTTAATGTTTCTCATCACTTCTTCAACAGGAGTCACCACTGCTAGTCATTCGATTCTCCACTCTGGACTTCCACCAGAAGAAGAACACCATTTGCCCTATGAACTGCAGTCTGGTCCCATTCTGCCTAGCCCTTAGTTGTGCTGGTTTGTGTTCAAGGGGCACATAGCTGAGCTTGGGAAAAACAAATTCCCTGTAAGAACTCAACCTGAACAGCCCGCCAGCCACACGGGAACAAGCTTGCTGGTTATGGAAAGCGAGGATTGTCTCCCCCCATGGCCACTACAGACTGTGCACTTACAGAATCCATAGCTGCGTTTAATCTAATTTAGATCCCAGCTCAGTGATCAGCCACCCGGGAAGTATCATTTATTCATTACTGGAGGGATTGGCTAGATAAACATCCGCTCTGCTCTGCTGTGCAGAGTATGAGAACAACTCAGCAAGAGAGGCCTGTAATGCATAGGTAATTGTTTGATTTTTGAAACCTCCATTTAAAGTACCAACTGCCCCTGGCTGCACAATTACCTTCTTCTTAGTTGCCAGGCGTGTGAGCAGCCCCGTCTTCTCCCAGTGTGCGTATACCTGCTTCTCATATTCGTAGGAGGGGAGGAAGCACACCACACCCCCTGGGACCACATTGCACAGGTTGCAAAGGATTCGACCCATCTCATCCATCTGCAAGAGAGACAAGAGCATATCGCAGCTGACAGGAGCTCCAGCTAATGCCGCTCCAATTCTGTGCTCAATCCCAGGATCACGCCTCCCCTATGACATGCCTTGGGGGAAGGAAAAAAGTGGGAAATACACCAGGTCTAAGAGAGCTCTCTAGGGGAGCTGGGAATCACCAAAAAGCTCTTCACTGCTTGGCCTCTCCTCCTAATCCAGGGTTTCTGTTACTGCTGTGGAGCACTGGTCATTCAGGAAAGGAGGGTTTGTGTCTGTTGTCGCAGTGGATGGGACCTGTCACACTAGAACAGACATGGAGAGCTATCTAGCACATCTGGTGGAGCTTCAGCAGGGGCAGAGCAGATCTAGTGTCCGGCCTTGGGTGCTTACTGGCCCACCAAAGGAAGAAGGAAAAAGTGCAGAAACATCTGCTGCCACCCCTGTGGTTTGGGCTGCACTCTGCAGGGCTGCCACGCTCCACTGTCAGAGCCCTTCAAACTATGAAGCACAGTCAGAAATCTCCTTCTGATGTCCAGCACGCAAAGGCAGGATCTCAGTACAGCCAAACAGGAATTGCTAGTATTCCTCATCACCAATAGCTACCTCTGAGCAGGCAGCTCAAAACCCCTTTTGCTGATCCTCTTTCCCAATTACTTGGCAACGCACCTGCCCCAAATCCCATGGATTTCCCCTGCCATGGCTTTTGATCAGCCCACCTTTCAGAGAGCACCCTGTCCGATGAAACATAAGCATGTGAAGCAAAAGAGATAGTAAGGAAGGGAACAAAGGAAAGACTGACCATCTGGGGCAGGTCTCTTGTCTGGTAGGTGAACTCCAGCTGCTGGTTGGAAGGACCGCTGCAGAGGATTATGGGTAAAACATTTTCTGGAGGAATCACGTGTCCTGCAGACAAAAACAAGTAGTGAGAGTCAACATCGCTGCTGTGTGCGCAAACCCCACTGGCTGAACAGCTTTACCTGCATGCAGTGAGGCACGCATTTGCCTAAGTCACCCAGCTGCTCTGACTTCCATTCCCTGAGCCCCTGGGAAGAAGGCACAGCACACTGCCTGCTGATACTGGGGAAGCTCTGAGTGGAAGGGACCCAGCACCCCTTTGCTGCCTTGAAAGACGCCATGTTGCTTACAGTGCTGACAAAACAGCACCAAAGGCAAACTGCAACACTCGGATCCCGCAGAGACAGATTATGACCCCTCCCTGCCACCCCGGCACACTCACCACAAGAGAACTCCACGACACGTGCAGGGTCCACACCAGCACAGGACAGCAGCTGCTCTCGGAAATCAGCCACCTATGAACCACAAGCCAAAGAGAGGTAAAGCGCCGGTGTCGCAAAAGACACTACATCAGCAACACTGGTACTGCTCCTCGAGCACCAGTGGTGAGGGAGAGCTGGTCAGCTCCATCCAGTGGGTTGCTGGCGCAGGGGAGACAGGCTCCCTCCGTGATGAGAGAATCAAGGGCATGGGAACGCTGAGCACACCAGCCAGGGCTGGGAGGCGTGTTGGAGCCCAGGGCACGCAGAAGGAGAAGGGGCCTGCATACATCCTGCAAGGTCAGCCACGGCCTGAAGCCGCTGCCGAGCAGAGAGCTCATCTACCCCGGCGGCCCCGGTGCCGCCACGACCGCCGGGCCCTGAGCACTGCGCCCCGAGCGCCGCAGCCGGCGGCCGCCCGCCGCCGCGCCCCAGCGCCCCCGCCGGGCGAGGAGCGGCAGCGCCCCCTGCCGGCGGCCGGGCCCGAGGCGATGCCCGGCCGCCGGCCCCGCTCTGCCCCGGGGGCGCGGGCACCCGCCGGCAACCCGGCCTGCCCGCCCTCTGCCGAGGCCAGGCCCAGCGCCCGGGGCGGACCTTCAAGCCGGCCCAAGCAGAACAGGCAGCGTGAAGGCGGGCGGGGGCTCCCCTTTCAGTGCCCGTGGTCCTGAGCCTTGCCACGGCCCCTGCTGCCCAGGGCAGGGCCCCTGCCTGGAAGCACCCAGCCTCTTGGCCCAACACGCCCCAATTTCAGGCTTCCCCAGGCCCAAAAACCCATTACCAGGGCTCCCAAGCACGACACAGACCACAGCCTGGCCTGCAACTACATCCTCTCTCCAAGTCGCAGTCTGAAAGGTTCAAAGTTGGAATGGTGGCCTTCCAAAAAGGAGGTCCTGCACTTTACACCCTCCTTCCCTCCCTTGTCACCAGAAGGGCAAAGAGGAAGTTTCAGGACCTTCGAGTCCAGGAACAGGAAAAACGTAACTAACTGGGATATCTGACACACTCCACTGCACCTGTACAACACAAACACACTGTCTCTTAGGCACTAAAGCCACAGGAGAAGGATGATAAGCTGCTTGCCACCATACCTAGACTGAAGTCTTGATTTTTCTGAAAGATCCCCTATGGGATGGTCCGTGTTGGATCCCTGTCCCTTTAGAAGGTCAGATGGTTTTACAAGGTCCTCTGACTGCTACCCATGCTAGTTCCAACCTACCATGAGCTCAGCCTCAGCCTGTATCGTCTTGAGGACAAGAAAGGCTGACAAGGACAATCCTGCCCTTACACCTACAACTTTTTGCATAAACAGGCAGTGTGATGCCTCATGCAGGGAAACCGTACCAGGGAGATAAAAGGGTAGGTAGGAAAGGTCTTTTCCCACACACGCCATGGGAAGCGAGAAGAAGAGCACATCCCAGTGGGGCCAAGCTGCTATCTTTCCATGCCTGCTTGCAGATAGCACCAGAGACTTTCCGAGAGCCCAGCATAGCGCATCCTTATTCCCTCACCGGCTGCATGGTGCCCCCAGCAATGATTACAGCACGGCATTCTTCCACCACCTTGGCAAAGTGGACAGCTGGATTCAGCAAGAGGAATTTGAGGCTGCTCTGACCAACTGTGCCTGGGAAAAGGAGAGAGACAACATCAGGAACTAGCTGTGACACACGCTCAGGGACATAAGAGATTCTCCCTCCCGTTCTGGGCAGTCTGGCAGGTCCCCACCTCTCAAAACAAGGACTTGCTGCTATTCAACACTGCCAGGGGCAGCAGCAGGTAATGCCAACCTGGAAGTTACCTGCTGCTTCCTAATCTTTCTGGAGCTGTGGAAGAAGTGCAATAAATCGCAAGACAAAAGTTGACATCCAAAGTGGGAGCAGAGCTCTGCAAACCCTGGCCCCAATGCCCTTGGTCAAGAATTCCTTTGGGTTCACGAGAGTCCTCACACAGTCCGAGCCTGCCAGCCTGCATCATGGACAGCACAGATATATTCTGGCAGGGCTGCAGGCTCCCCCCAGGCTCAGGATCTCCTCCCTCACTGCCAGTGAAGCGCCCTGCTTGCGACTGATGCCACCTCTCCCCAGCTCGCCCTTTCCAGTACCTTGCCTGTTGAGAATGACTCGGCCATCTTGGTTTGCATTCGTGAGGGCTGAGAGAAATCCTTCAATCTGCATCAGTGGAGAAGCAGTTCGGAGCTGGTCGTTCTCAGCCTCCACAGGAGGGTTCTGGAGAGTACCTGCTGGCCAGAAGAGAAAAGGAGAGGCAGGCAACTTAGGCCACATTTCTGAAGACAGGGACTAAGCACAAAATATAGATGGGTCCTTTCTACAGGAACATGATACCTGGTCTACATACGCAGGCAGAGAACAAAGACCCAATAAAGGAGAGAACCCAAATTCTGTCTCACTGCTAGGAAAAAAAGAAAGATCTGGCTTTTGTAGCTGGCACCACTAAACAGAGCTACCCATGGTAGCTCAGGTCCCAGAGCCAGCAGGTCACAGCAGGGCAAAGCTTGAGTGTGTGCAGTGTAAACATGGAATCGCATCATTTAGCTTGGAAGGGACCTCAGGAGATCTTCTAATCATATGTATAGTTGCCTAGGTCATCTAGTCATATATATTAAAAACCACCTGCACAGGACAGCTTCTGCAGTCTATCGCTCTTCAAATCTGCCTCCCCCCTTTCCTCATGCAGATAGATGCAGGTTCCACATCCTCACTTCGTCCGCAGATGCACAAGTGGAGGATGTCTGAACTCACCTGCTTTATCAGATCCCTGCTGGAGGGTCAGAAGAAAGTTCTGCAAACCAGCCAACTTCTGGTTCTCCTTGTTGGTCTTCACAGCTGTGGCAGGGCCTCCATATCGTTCCACAAACCCAAAAAGCTGCCAAGCAAAAGCCAGTAAGACTAAGACTACCCAACAGCAGGAATCAGACAAGATAAGAACAGGTTTGCTGGCCTGCCACAGATAAAGCTCCTTGGTAGGTGTTCACAAACCAGCCCAATCAGAATCTATCAGCCCAGAGCTCCTATTACTTTCCTTCACTCATTGAATCAAAACCAAAACAAGCCTCTGATGCTTGCTCCCCCAGTGCAGTGCAGCCTACCAGGCTGGCAAGTTTGAGGCCAAGCAGCACAGAATTAGCACCCACTGGAATACTGAGGCACACCATGTTGTATGCTTCTTTGCCGTATAAGCAAAAGGTAACCTGCCCATACAGTGTTTTTTGCAGGAACCACTTTGTTTGCAGAGCAGGGTGGAGAAGACAGGCTCCCACCCCAGCTGCTGCATCTTCCACTTCAAACTCAATGTGTGAAACAGCATTTGAATGCTGTCGACCATAAAGTCACAGGGGCAGTACCTTCCTGCTGATGAGGCTCTTCTCACAGTAACGCTGAACCTGTTGGAGGAAGACAGAAAAATGAACTGGCATTCAGCATCCCTTCTCCCATCCTGCTGCCCTTGATCCCTGTCCAGCAGGGATATCACTTGCTGTTCTTGCTGTACTCTTGGGGAGGGGTGCACAGTTCTTCGTGAGTGTTCCCTCCAACAGTTTATTACAAAGGCATTGCTTCCAGAGTGGAAACACATGGTGTTAAGGTGCTGTGTTTGGAGGTTCGAGGGATGGGTTTCTTCACCCTCAGCCCTTACAGTTTAGCTTTGCCTGCAGACAGCCTCTCTGCATTTGTACATGTTTAATTGCTTGCTTCCCTCTACCCCAAGAGCACCTATCCAGCTTTAATGCACTGTTATCCAGACAGCAGCAGGAGAGATCTATACATTGGGGAGAATCTGCTAGAAAGCAGATTCTGCCATGTGGGCCTTGGCTCTACTTCCAGCTCCCACATGCTTCCTGATAACCTTGAACAAGTCACCACCACCTGTGCCCTAGCAGGTGACAACATTTGCATTACCTTGAAGAGGTTGATATTGTCAATCTGGCTCTGAAATAGAAAGTCATTGATGGATTTTAGCACTGTCCCTGAAAGAAAGGGGGGTGAAAGGAGAATAAAAATTATTAGCTGCTGGGCCTGCAGCCCCTCACTGCCCACCCCCATGTCCCTGACTGATGCATACCCCAGGTGTTCACTCCCGTCTTACCTGTTTGGGAAACTGCCTGACAGCTAGGATTTTGGTTCACATTACCTGTAAAACATGAAACCGATTCAAGGAAGGCTTACAATGGGTCTGTCTTAAAATTAAGCAAGAAACTAACAACTGAGCTGAAAGGGACACCGCACCAGGACAAAAACCAAGAAATAACTACACATCTGCCAAATGTAGCTATACAGACAAAACATCAGCTCCTGCTCAGTTTTAATTTCCCCTGTAGGGTAGCCCTACATTGTAGAATAAGTGCTCTGCTGCATCCTAAGAAACACCACCTACATTCCTTCTGTAGCAGGAGGCAGCAGGTAGGGTGGGTGCATACAAATGCTCACAGACTACGTAGTCATCATGCTGCAAAGATGAAGGGACAGGGACTGCAATGCATCCCTCACCCCTCCTCAATGCAGCAGTGTGGAGCTGGGAGGCGCATAGGCTGACAGGCGATTGGGAAGAGGGGAAAACCTGAGGACAGCTCCACACCCAGCCAGAACAGGATTAATTACTGCCACTCACTGCGTTTTATGTCCTAGTGTTTAACACCCACCTCACATCTCACTTTTGCAGCCTCAATCATGAAGCTGTACACAGGCTGCATTTTCTAATGAAAGCACTTAACTGAGTGTGGGGAAGAGAAGACTGGCGGGAACAGGGTGGGAAGAGAAGTATATGTTTGAGAGAAAGGCAGAGAGCACCACCAGGCCCCTGCCCCAAAGAGCTGCATTTCCCCTGGGCAAGGAGGAAGTTCTTTATGAACTTATGACAGGCTCTTCTCAAGGCACACTGAGGTCTCGCAAACATCATTAGAGGAAAGGAGCCCTGCAAATGCCAGTGGATTTAAAAATCACAGAAAAAGAATATTTTTTCACAAAGGAAAGGCACCACTCAAGAAAGATTCATTCTGCAGAGGCACGCCTGACACAGGTAGAGGCTGTGCCACCAGATGACCCAGGAGATCTATTCTGTGCAGCTCTTGTGTCATCCTGATCACTGTCACACATCTGCTGTATTCCTCACTTAGCACCCTACCTCGTCCCCACTCAAATCAGATATGAAAACCACACAGAGAGAGAGGGAAACTGCCTCTACCAACCTAGGATGTCATCTGCTGCTCCTCAGCTAATCAAACAAAGAGAGGGGTTCAGGCAGACCCCAGTCGACATCCCCATGTTACAAAACAGCCTGAGAAATAAAATTACTGGCATCTGAATCTATACATGAGCAACATCTCCCCACAGATTCTGCAGAGGGGGAAGGGGGACAGTGCCCTGAGGAAGCACTAGCTCAGAGTCTATCAGCATCCCTGGAGATAGAATAGGTTTGCTTACCTCCCAGCATGGCCACAAACCGCTCCAGCAAATACAGGATCTGCTTAATGTACATCAAGTTCTTTGCCTTCAAACGTTTCCTATGAAAAATGAGACAGGTATTAGGCCCCAAAACATCCTCAGGGACTGACTTACAGCAGCTGAGCTGCAGAGGCAAGCACGTAAACTCCCCTTCATTTTGGGCAGACAGGAACCAAGAATGATTTCTCCCAGGCTCACTCTCCCTATTTGTGACAGGGTATAGACCCCTGGATATCCTGCCCAAGGTCATGCCAAAGCACTCACTCATGCACCCCACACTGTTCCTACCATCGCCCTTCTCCTCACACGTTAATTACAGTTTGTTTATTACAATGGCAGTGACACCTTAAGTCCCTGTTGCGATAATGCTCCACAAATTCAAAGTTATTAGGATTGAGCACAATAATCAACCACTGCAGGGATGACAAGACGCAAGGTTTGGCCAGAGCCAAAAACCACATATAGCTTCCTCCTCCTCAGAGCTTACTGCCTTTGCCATAATGCCAGCCAGCACATGAAAGACTAAGGTCCAGGAGAGTGCCAGCCAGTCCATGAAAGACTGAATCTTTTAAAACTCTGCATCACAAAGCAGAAGCAATTAGAGGAAGATATTGGGAAAGGAACTGAGAGTATAAGGGAAAGCCAGAATCCTCAGGGTATCCCCCTTCTCACTGCTTAATACCAGGCCCAGGAGTCTGACTTAGACGGATTCTAGACAGAGATAATGAAGCAAGCGGCTTTTCATCTGCAGAAGTATTAATGCAAATAATTTTCCACCAGGGAAAAGCAAGAAAGACCCTGCAGACATGAGACAAGCCATGGCATCCATGCTGCCTGCCACTGTTGTGCTATTTTTGTCTAAGATCCTCACCTGTATCGCTCCATGTACTGCAACAGCTGGGAGTGGGCACAGCACAGCTACATGAACAAAAAAAGGAGCTGTTATTACGAAGGAGTCAAGAAAGGGTGCTCTGCTGGATGCAGAGCTCACTCACGATTAACAGGCCAGACTATGACTCACCTGAGAGCCACTGACCTCCGCACTGTGGATACAGGTGATGGTGTCTATGAGGTTGTGGGCCTCGTCAATAATTACGATCTGGTCCTTTAGCTTGATCCCAGCAGCGCTCCTGGTAGGCTCATGCAAGAGCATCTGATAGGGCAGCACCACCAGCTACAGGAGAAGCACACACTGCCCTGATTCTAGCTCTCATCCTTACAAACTTAGGGCACTCCCCAACCACTCATTAAAGGCCCATATCAGATGGCCTTGCAGAATTCAGTCAAGTTACTTACTCTTATTATGGGAAAGGTAGGAAGAGAGACAGGAGCACATGCTTGAGAGGGGCACAGGGATGTAAGCTAAAGAGAAATGATTATGCTACAACTGCATATCGGCTCAGGTTACCTTCCAAATCTCCTTTGAAGCACTGAAAGCACGTCTTCTGATAGAGAACCGAACAAGGAAGAAGAGCGGTGGCAAGAGCTAAGATTACACCCATGTGTCACTATTGCCTCAGAGTTATTGAGCCCTTCAAGTATTTCAGAATGCTGAGACATACTCACAGCCTCCCTATTAACTACAAATGGGTATTCTTCTTTTCCTTTGCTTTCTCAGCAAAACTACAGTTGACAGAAACACAGCCTGTTTACAAACTCCCACAATATTGAGTAACAGTATTGGAGGGAGCAGGCAATTGGTTCATTCTTAGAGGCCCTGGCATTAATCCCACTAAAAGTGTGTACACCTTACCTGAGCAGCAGGAATGGCGTATCGACTCCCATAATATGGGCAGGCTTTGGTCTCCCTTCCCAAAGCCACCAACTGCTCAATATCCTTCACTTCCACTAGAACTTCATCACGGAGAAACTGCATTTGCTCATAGGAATAAAATGGGCACACGGTGCGACTCATACGTCTCTTCTTCCCTTCCATCTCTTCATCACTCTTCTTTTCTAACAGCAGAAATCAAAAGAAAGCTATGAGCAACACATAGCCTAAAACAACCATTCTGCAGAACCTCCTGGATTTCAAAGCAGGCTTTGTCATGTGTATTTTTAACTTATCATCTATTCAAAAATTATTCAGCAGTAACATTTCCATCTCCACAGTGGACACTATTCTTGTCAGTTAGATTTAGCCATGTAACATCTTCTAGCATTTCTAGTACTGAGTTAAAGACAAGTATCCTTCCATTGCRGAAGTCCTGACCAACTTAAGGCACTCAGAAAATACATACAGATCTCAGCATCCTAGCCTGGAGGACAAGAAAAGTAAAAGCACTAAGGATCTCTAGCTCTGCTCCTCCAGCCTGCCATTTTCAAACTCCTACCACTCTCTTGCTAGAACTGATTGGCAGAGCACACTGTCTCCAGACTCTCATACCAGTTTTATCAGTAATTACTTCCCCAGGCTGGAAGCATTCCTACCATGTTTGTTCTTTTGCATCTCCATGCAGCGGTCATTGATGAGCTGGACAGCCCCCAAGCGTCGCACCTCCTCATTCACACACAGGTTCTTGGACATGCAAAGAGAGGAAGTGGTAGGGAGTCATTAAGCACTGAGTGCCCCCTGTGCACCCTTTGCTGTAAAATAAAAGATTTCTTTAAAGCAACCTCAGGCCAGATTCCAAAATGGAGAAGTTTATCGGTCAGACATTGTGCATACTAACTGCTACAAATATGCTCGAAACCCATAAAAACTTAGCAAGGAGAAAAACATGGGAAAAGGTGCACTGAGATGGCTCACTGCTACATAACAGCTTCTAAAAAATGCTGCCAGAAGTAATACTAAGAGGAGCGCCTTCCCAGTGACTCAGACATCTGTAATACTCTACATCAGAAGAGGTAAAACAGATTTTTGCATTTACATCAAAGGGTAAATGGCCAAAACACAGCTCACAGAACAATGTACATCACAGATCTGTGTCATGACCCATGACTGCTTTAGTTTTTCAATGGGAGATTCCGTCAATCCCTGAGATGCCTTCTGAGGCATCACATCCACACATCTCCTCGCAAAGTCTCTCATATTAAGTTAACACGCACTCTGGGTCCCTTGTGAACAATACCACATACCTGCCTGGATCCCAACGAGACCAGACGTGTGTCTTTGCCAAAAGGACTTTTTTGCACCTCACGCACAAACTGAGAGAGCTGGGAGTGAGTGCGGCTGCAGTAGTAAATCTACAATGAGGAAGAACAAAGGGAAGACAAGAAGAACATGTAAGCCAATCCCCTACCTAGAACCAATCCTGCAAGGAAGCAGCCAAGCACCTCAACAAGGTTAATCTTGCTCAAGCCTTCAAAAACACATGGGAAGGCACATGTTTGAGTGTCACCTTACAACTGTTGAGGCCAACAGGCTTATCTTTGCTTTCTCCTATGCATTTGCCTTTGTTTCCATTTAATTTTCCAAGGTCCCTATAATAGCAGGGACTCACCATTGGAGAGTAATAAAAAAGTGTTTCTTGCAGTGTGCTTTTACAGCAAGCCACAGCAAAAATTCAGCAGTGTTAGCAGAGCAGGTTGCTTAGGCAGCTAGTGTAGTCCAGAAGGAGATGAGCACAGCAGAACCGGTTGCTATTGTCAACAAACTTGGCAGTTCTTGGATGCTAGTTCCTAAATCCTTCTGTACCGCATAACTCTGGGAAGGGTGCAAAGAAGCCATAACTCTGCTTACTCCTACACTGTTCTATGAGGTGGCACTATTTACTTTCCTCATCTCACCTTAGTCACATGCTCCTCTTCCAAATCATCGTCATCTTCTTCCAGCCTAAGAAAAGAGAAAGCTCAAACAGTTTCCTTTCAGCAGATCACTGACAGTTAGAATCAAATGATCCTCTACTGCAAGAGAGAGGTCTCAAGAGAGATGGTTATGTCATCTCAAGAAAAGCCTCAGATCTTAACTCAGGAGGTAAAAGAAAAATTCACTTTTTAAGAATAGTGTAAGTGTGCACAATCAAGTCAAACCTTGCTCTTTAAAAGAAAAATGTCTGTAGGGCTGTGTCTTTAGCAACTTCAAGAATTTTTTTTTTTTTTTTTTCCTTTTAAATCTGGGGCTTCTAAGCCTCGGGCATAAGCTAATCAGTGCTATATTATTCTTTGGTGAGGTTATTTATTTATTTTTGTAAAACTTTCCCTTTAGAGACAATTTACCACCCTCAAGCTATTGCATAAAGAAAAGCTTCAGGAAGATATTTATCTGCCATAGAGTTCCTCAAAGGCAACAGCAGTTTAATGTTTGATAAACTACATATAAACGAAGCAGTTAAATGTTTTGCAATTTTTAAGGCAGAAGGATCTGTCTAGATACTAATTAGTAGATTTGTATTTTAAATGTATTTGACTTTTCATGCTCAAGTATGGCTTCTGGCTTTCTGCATAAAGCAAATGTATGAGAGAGAAAAGTGTGCACGGGGTTTTCATGCTGATGCTCGGTCTTTAGACATGTAAACATCTCTCCCTTTAAAGTATCAAGAGATGCCAGTGCTAATCTGCAGGACCGATAGCTTCCTCTGATGCCCTGAGTTCCATTTTGCTTTTCTAATGCAAGGAACTTGATCTCTAGTCATTCACTCGGCATCCAGAGGCATTCTTTGGGAAACCGGGCATGGATAAAGGCAGGACATTGCCACACATTTTAAGAAAGATGCACTTTCTCAGAAAATACTTCAGGTCACTCTGATCAGTCTAACAAAAGCTTAAAAAACCAAATCAAACCAAAATAAAATCAAAAAAACCCCCACCAAACCAACCAATTAAACAAACAAACCCTCAGAACAACCACTACCTTACACAGCTTGAATGGGGGAGAAACTCCAGATCTGCACAATCACAGGTGAAATCTCTTTAATCAAGGCAAGCCAAAAATGATACAGAAAACATTTCCTTGGCACGGAACCCCCTCAGTCCCTGTCCTTACCCAGATACCAGGTTTTTTTCTTCATCACTCTCATATTCAGCAAGAATCAGCTCCTCCTCATTGTGATCCAGCTGCTCTAGAACATCCACTCCAGCTCCCTCTGAAAGAACCTCCTTGCTGAGCTGAAGAAGGCGCTTTGTCTCATCCTCCTCAGATCTCTGAAAGGAACACATGATCACATTATTTCTCACACAGAAAGAGAGGTAAGACACACACATCACTTTATGCCATGGACAGGTCAGAAGACAGTACAGTCCCTCACCCGTAACACAGGGAATGGCTTGCTGGGTAAACCCCCAGCAGGACAAGCAAATGCACCAAGGGTGTCTGAAGCTGTTCAGCCCCACAGAATGCAGCTGTTACCAACAACCAAAGACTTGCCCACACAGACGTATATGTAAAGAACCTTCTATGCAAAAGGCCCACTGAACTAATAGATCCTGAAATGACAATATCCATGTAATCCAGTATTAGTTGCTTAAAGTGGCCCATAAAAGATGTCCGCCTGAGAAAAAGTAGTGTGTAAATAAACCCAACCAAACAAACATATAAGGACATAATCAAACACTCTGTCCACACTTAACTCAAAGCTAGGATAAACTGAGCACCTGTTTTAGGACGCAGAGCACAAGACTTCTCTTGCTGTTTTTTCTCCAGTTATGTGGTTCTTATTCTAACACAGGTCTACCCCTCTACAAAAATTCCACTAAACTGTTGAAGAATAGTTTTCTGATTAACTTTGTGTTCTGTTTTTTCAATCTGAAACAGCATCTTCCAACTTCAATGAGCGTTCTTTTACCACAGCATTATGAAGAAATGCAGTTAGTGAGCACTACAGAAGAGATGAATCAGTTGCTTTTCCAAACCTCTATAATATTTCTCTCATTTGCTTTCTTGCTTTTTATCATGCTTCTCATTTCACATGCTCTTCATCCTCTTTTAAGAGACAGAAGTTCTTTGTTCCACTTGTTTTTTATTTGCCATTCACCTCTGAACCTTTGCTATTTCTGCCACATCCTTTTGACAGGAGTTGACCAAAACATAACACAGCACTTGAGGTGGAGCACACGAGAAACTAGAAGCCTGGCAGCCTAATAAGTCTGCCCTGTTTGGGGACCTGAAATGGGTATTTCTGGGAAGTTTGACTCATTAGAGTCAAGAGTACTGAAGCCAGTTCACCCATCTAAATGGCAGGAAAATATATCTGTGAACTTTTTATATGTAGAAAAGAGGCATTTCTGAACAATACAATCGCATTTGCTGTGAAAGTAAACAAATACAATTGTTCCCTAGTGATGGGCAAAGTACAAAAAAGCCAGGTCAGGCTTTGGTTGGAGGGGTCTTCTGTTCCCATGATCTTAAATTTAATCACAGTTCTACAGGTTTTATTCCAGAAGTACAGAGTGTTCACACACGCTCATAAAACAGAGAGCTTTAAAAAAAAAAAAAAAAAATCCAAGTATTAAAGCTTTTAAAACAAAAGCAGAGGGCCATCAGAACACACGCCCTTTCTATCCACACACAGGCATCATCACAGGAAATTCTCTATGCACAAGTTGTTTTTCACATCTGTACTTTAAAAAGAAAATCTAACTACAAATTTTGGATGGCCAATTTCAGCAACCTGATACAAAGAGCTCCCCAAACAGACGGGTTGGAAAATTCAGAGTGAAGTCGCAGATATAAGCAAATATGAACAACACTCGAGGTAACAAAACCAGAAAGTTCTAATCTCTGTGGGATAACTCACCTTTCTCTTTGCTGCATATTTTAACTGTACATTATGGCGAATTTTCTCAAGACGATCTTCTCGCTTTTTCCTCCTGATCTGCTCTTCCTAAAATAAAGGGAGAGTGAAGGAAGGATGAAGTGTATTTAGTCCTAAACCCTGGGTATAATTACTTTCCTGTTCCCTGGGTATAGAAAAAAATTAACTCTGAAACAAAACTGTCAGTACACAGTCCCTTTCTCCTGGAGTGCACGCCTATTATATGTTACTATGTCCAGAGTAATATAGTTTCCTATCTTATGCGACCTGCACGGCAATCCCTCATCCCTCCTAACTGAAACAAAGTCCTGTGAAAGACAAAGACCACCATCAAAGTTTGCCTCACTTGTTTCTCCAATCATCGCCCAGGCTATCAGCCTTTCTGATCCTCACACCTCGTTATTTTACCCGTCCTCTACATATGAGCGTTTCTCAACCTTTAGCTTGTCCACCATGTCCCGCTCTTCTTTCTTCTGCACAAACGCGGTAACCCAGTCCGGTTCCCCAGCGGTGTCTTTGCTGTCTGGGCGTCCCGGCTCCGCTGAAGTCAGCCGCTTCTTCCCCTCCTGTCCGCTGTCCTCAAGTGCCAGAAGTCGCGCCTCCTCCTCCTGCTTTTTCTCCTCAAAGTCTCGGAGCCAGGAGAGGGCCCCGCAGATGAGACTCAGTGATTTTCCCTGCCATAGAAAACAAACCGGACGGGGCTCCCGTGGCTGCAGCACCGCCGCCACCGCCACTCACACAGCGGTGCCCCTCCACAGGGACGACCCACTCGGTGACAGACCCTTCTGAGTGGGATCAGGCCCAGACCTGGCCCCTTTCCCCGGCTACCACCGCCCCTCCCCACCCCGGGGGGCCTTCATCCTCCTACCGGGTGACGGCTCCCTGCCGCCGCCGCCCCAGCCTCCCGGGCCCCGGCTGCCGCCGTCCCGCCGCACTGGCTCACCGTGCCCGTGGGGCTCTCGAAGATCCCGACCCGGCCGGCCTCCAGCGCGCTGTACAGCGCCGCCATGAACCGCTCCTGGATGAGGTAGGGCGTGTAGGGGAACGGKAACCGGCGCCCCCCGGGGCCCGGCGCTGCGCCGCCCGCCGCCGCCGCCCTGCTTTCCATCCCGCGCGCCGCCGCCGCTGCCCCGCTTCGAACCGAGCGCCGGAGACGCCCCGCCCCCTTCCCGTGACGCTCCGGTGACGGCCGGCGCGGGGCGGAAGGCCCGCACCTCCCCCGGGGGCGGCGGACCCTGACCTGCGGGGCCGGGCCGGGCCGTGCCAGGCCGGGCGCTTTTCCTCCGGGAGGGGCGGCGGGAGTGCGGAGCCGTTCAGCCGCGGCCTCCCCGCGGGCCGAGCGCGCCCCCAGGCCTTTCGCCGGGCCATGACTGCTCCTGCGTGACACCGGCAACAACTCGGGTTATTCTGTCTCTAACAGCCCTAAACCCCGGTTCCTTCAGCCGCGTTTCACTGGAAGTATTGCTGTGGGCCTCCTGCCTTTTCCTAGGCATTTCCTACTCCTCAGCTGCTGCCAGCGAAGCACCGGAGCCGCGGAGGTCCGCCGGCCCTGCGGAGGACGCCTGCATGCCTGCTTGTCAGCCCCGGGCTTCGAGAAAGCCGCACCTCGTCACCGCAGCTGCTTTTCGTCGTCCCCTTTCTGGTCAGGTCGCCCTTCACAAGCTCCTCGCCACACCAAACTCGGCGCGGGGCTGACCCCTGTTTCCAGTTTCACTCCTATCATACGCAAGGGCAGAAAACTGGATTATACAGAGGAAAAAAAGGTTTTATTTAGGATGGAAACACATAGCTAGTAATAAAACATAGCAATATAGAGGAGGTTTATGTAATATACAGTCATTAGCATAGTAATAAATGCAGATACAGTAATTCCTAACTGTTAACACTGAACTTTGTATGTTAATACTTTACAAACGATAGTAAGCTAAAGAGTACTCTATCATAAAAAGGACTACAAAATCGCGAACAGTCTCTGGACTACCAGTAGGAACTCATCGTGTACTGATTCTGACTAGGACATCTGGGGTGGGGAATACTTTTTTTGGTTAAATAAGGTAAGGCCACATTTTTGCCCATGTTTTGTTGATGTCCCATGTTGGGAGGTGTACCAAACCAGCAAGGACAAATCTGGGAGAAACCGCCACAGACTAGTAATGGGCGGCGCTCCAACTGGAAATGCTTGCACATCCATGTTTTCTGGGAACAGCCATGACAGTTTTGCGTTACTCAGCTATCGTGTCACTCGGGCTTTGCATGCGGAGGTAGGAATTCATTGTCCCATGTAAGATTTGGAAAAGAGGAAGAAAAGACAAATAGATTGAACTTCAGMTCCAAAGTCTTGGACTCAAAAGATTTGGAAGCGCCTTGTCAAACACTGGGTAAACTTATTACATTCATGAAAAGTAAGGGAAGGTAACAAAAAAGAGAGTTCCTAAGACTACTACAGTGTCTAACAAGCCAAAGTTTTGAGTCAGAACCAACCTGGAACTTTTTACTTTGATCTTCACTTCAGTTGAAAAGTTATTTTACAAGCCTGATTCTCCCAGTTATTCTACCGCATATTCACTGTCCCGTATTTACCCAGAAGCTGGTGCCCATTCCTCAGGCTCTCGGCACTCTTCCTGAACCACCAGCGCTCAGCTCTTAGGACTAACTTCCTTCTTCCAAACCTCCTAATGGTTTTTGTGCCGCTGGGGTTAAGCACCCAGCCCTGACACCAGAGTTAACTGTGTCTCCAGTCAGTCTCTTCCCACCATGGTTCTCATCACCCACCTTTTTCAGGTGCCCCCAAACACTGCTTTTGTTTCCTGCTCCAAACACCCACTCCAGCCCTATGGCAGAAGTGAGCGGGAAGTGAGCGTTCTCCTACCCACCGTACATTTATAAGGTTTCTTGGCCACGTGGATTTTCAAATGCACTTTAAGCGTTGAGCTTTTCCGGAAGCTTTTCCCACACTCGCCGCACTCGTAGGGCTTGGCTCCTGCATGGATCCTCAGGTGGGCACCGAGGGCTGAGCTGTGCCTGAATGTTTTTCCGCACTCCTCGCACTTGTAGGGTCTCTCCCCGCGGTGGATCCTCAGGTGCACGTTGAGAGCCGAGCTCCGGCGGAAGCTGTCCCCGCACTCCACACAGATGTAGGGCCGTTCCTCAGCATGCGTGGTCTGGTGCTTGGCCAGAGTGGAGCGGTCACTGCACCTCCGGCCGCACTCGGCACACTGGTAGGGGTTGGGCAGGAGGCCGTGGTACATGGGCAAGGCCTTCCCCCCATGGATCCGGCGATGAGTGGTGAGTGCCGAACTCTGGCTAAAGCCCTTCCCGCACACGGGGCACTTGTAGGGCTTCTCGCCTGTGTGTGTTCGCATGTGGGTCACCAGCGAGGAGCTCTGCCGGAAGGTTTTCCCGCACTCGGTGCACTCGTACGGTTTCTCTCCCGTGTGGATCCTCTGATGCCGAATGATGGCCGAGCTGTCCCGGAAATGCTTCCCGCACTCCTGGCACTTATGGGGCTTCTCTCCAGTGTGGACCCTCCGGTGTATGATCAGGGAGGAGCGGTCGCTGAAGCTTTTCTCACACCGGGGGCAATTAAAGGGTTTCTCACCCTTGTGGCTTCGCTGGTGGACGATGAGATGCGAGTTCTGGCTGAAGCTCTTCCCGCATTCGTTGCACTGGTAGTGTCTCTCTCCCGTGTGGGTCCGCTGGTGCCTGATCACATTTGACCTCTGGCTGAAGGTCTTCTCGCACTCGTTGCACTGGTAGGGCTTCTCGCCGGTGTGGATCCGCTGGTGTTTGATCAGGTCTGAGTTGCGGGTAAAACTCTTCCCACATTCGGAGCAGCTGAAGGGTTTCTCTGCCAGGTGGATCCTCTGGTGCTGGCTCAGGTATGAGCTCCGGCTGAAGCTCTTCCCACACTCAGGACACTCGTAGGTTTTCTCTCCCACCTGCTGAATCCAAATGGCACCGTTGCCACACATGGGTGGGTCTGGCTTGTCCCCCGCAAGGATAACCTTGCTTATGTGGGCTCTACCACTGTCCTCGCACTCCCAGACTTCCATCCCATGGGGAGTTACCATTCCCCGTCTCTTTCCAAAAGAGCTCTCCACCTCATTTTCCGTTTCCAGCTCCTGCTTGAGGTCCTGTCTTTGATTGGCGTCCTGGAGGGTATCTCCTGTGAGCTTTCTGGAGGGGAACAGATGCAGTTCAGCTCTCACAGGTGTTTCCTGATGAAGCTTGCCCTTCTGTGTGTCGCCCATGGTCCTGTCACCTGCTGGAGTGAACAGAGGAACTAGCAATGAATAACACCCCGCCCCGCTTCTCTGAGGGAGAGGTCCAAACAGGGCAACCGCAGAGACCTGCTGCATGTCAGCCACCATTAGCTAACAGTGCGGGAGCCAGCCCCTCAGTATCTTCTCTGGGCAGAGTGAGGGCACAGAGACCGAGGAGTGCGGGAAGGGAGTGTGACACGAGGATGGGCGGCCATTGTGGCAGACATTGCAAAGAGGGTCCTCTGTCATAAAGTTACAGCCCTAAAGGATGAAACCTGTCCCTTGCTTGTCCTCAAAGTTCCCATGTCTAGCGAGGTTAGAGGAACATCATCACTGCTCTCCTCAACAACCCCCACTGTAGCTACTTCTCCTCCCATTGCCTATGAATCACTGCTCTTCTTCCAGCATTCCCATGCTTAATCAAGGAAGGAAGCAGCCAACACCACAGGAACATCCACCCTGCCAAGCAGACTATTTTCTTTCTTCTTGCCAGTCACAGCCCTTTTCCTTAAAAAGAAAGCCCTACATATTCTGCAGCAAATTGTATCTAGATTTTGTCTACAGAACAGATAGGCAAGTGAGTGGAACGATAAACTGTTTTATTAATCAAGCATGGAAATTAACATTTAGAATGAAACATTTAGAGGCTCCTGGTTTGTTATTACTTATAGTCATATGGAGAACACACCTCGGAAATGGATGCTGGCATGTGAGGTAAGCCGATTAGCTGGATGGCACTGCTTATGGAGTTAACATCATCCTCTTCCGTGTGGGAGGTCCGAATATGAGATAAATGCAGCAGGATAAACCCCTCAGGTTTTATTTCGGGTGATCTGCTGATTTTGGAAGACAACACCACACTCGTTATACTGATTTCCAAAGTTTTGTTTACAAGTCAGGGCTGAGAAACACTTGTTGTACAAATAAAGGTATAGCACTGGCCCAAGGCATGCACCCCAAGGCAGCAAAATGACCAATAAAACATTAAAAATACTGTCAGCGTGAAAGGAAGAAAAAGCCACACTTTGGTTAGTTATGCCTTCTAAAATTCTGAGTATAGTCTTTGCTGAAAATACACAGGATTTTATTTCATTTTTGGATAGACTCTTTTTGAAAGCGTATTAGATTCCCCAGGAGTGCGTTTCATCTTTATTGTACCCTGCCTATGAATCTTCCTGAAAGCAGAATCTATATAGTATGGGAGCAAAGAGGCTGGATGAGTGCGGAGCGTGCAGCATGCCAAATTTTCAGCATTCAGCTTTTTTCTTCCCTTCCCAGACATGCTCTATACAATTTCTCACCTTGTGAGCAATCTCTCTACTGTCTTGGTGTTTAGCTGCTTCTGGCCACAAAGCTGTTTCTCTTCACTCCATCCAGGAGGTTAAAGCCAAGTCAGGGACTGCAGATCCTGATCAGAGGAAAGAAAACAGATGTAGTAAGTACCTGTCATAGTAGCGGTGCTGTAGAGTGAGATTACAGGAGAATAAGTATTCAGGAGACAAAAGCAACCAGAGGAAAATGACACCCAGAAACATGAGGCAGGGTCACCACCTGTTTTGCCACACACACCGTGACACCACCGGTCGGGTCCAATAACCAGGGCCAGCTTACATAGCGAAGACGGAGTCAACTACGCATGCTGCAGAGAGCTGCCTGCCAGCCAGCTTGCTGCCTTCTCACGAGTGTCTGGATGTTCCTCCTGCTGCACTTCCAGACCAAAAATGCCTCCTACTGAGTTCTGTATAAGAATATATCGATTCCTCAAACTGTTTTCTCTCCAGATGGAGTTTACAGGGCTGGCAGTGAGCAGAAAAAAACAGTCACACACACCTGTTTGTTTATGCATGAACACGGAGATGATTTAGTCTGGCCAGTTTTGACAGCCAACATGCAATCCCACTTCTCAAGGATCTCTTTTCAGAGCAGAAGTACGCTGCGCGGGAGTGGGGTTTGTGGGATAGAAAATTAGGTCACACATTTAGCTTTAGCACTATATTTGTGCAGTGGTATTTGTACACAGGCATTTTAAGATGCTGAGGGCTCAGTGACGTCCTAGAAACGTACCAGTTACGGAAAGAAAATGCTTAAAAACTGCACATGTGAATGCCAGCTCTGCAATGGCATTGCACCATTTTGGTCACGTGGATTCCCACCATGCCACTAGGAACAAGTGTAAAATTACTCATGACTCGTTGTTCCTAAGAAAAAGAAATGTAAACCAGCATCTTTTCCTTTCAAAATGAGAAACAAACTGAACTGGCTGCTCAGTGGTGTACCAGAGGAGGGTACTGTGATAGATGTCAGTTGCCAGACCCTCCCGAGGACAGAGGAAGATTTCCGCACCTGCATAATGCCACCATGACAAAGGAAGGCCCCTGATAAAATGGAGAGCTGACATTTTGTTGGCTCTGCCTCAGCATGGAGTCACGTCCTTCCTGCTCCCCGCCGCCTCCTCGACAGTGGATTCGGTGGGCATCACCCCTTGGGGAGCGGGTGTTTCCACTCCTCGCGGCAGCAGGCAGCAGCTGCAGGCTCTGACCCCAGGTAAGAGGCAGGGAAGCCCTCCCCATACAACCCCCATCCACCTACGAGGCAGTGCCGCTCTGCAGGTAAGCCTGACCCTGCTGAACCATCCTTCTGATTTTAGGAGAGAAATGTCCTTCTGGTTCAGACCCTTCCTGCTGTCGTTTGAGAGCTGCTGCGAGCACATGGTCAACACGCACCCTAAAATGGTGGGTGAGCACTACAGAAGGCAGAAAACAGATGCAGGAGACAGCTGATGTTGTGCAGCACCAGGCGGGTTGTGGGATATGGCAGAAAAGCACGTTGTGCAATGGGTAGTAAAGATGTGTCCCTAAACAAGATGGGAAGCCTGAAACGCCACCGAGCACCAGACAGGGACAAGGTGCCAGTCTCCAGAGCAGCCATGTTTGGACAAAGCCGAGTCCCCAGGCAGCGTCCTGGCTGATGAGGTAACCCGGTCCTTATGAGGCCAAATGAGGAACAAGAGAGGTGACCTGTAGCATGGGAGGTGATGGGCCGCACAGAGCTCCTGTGATGATGGACAGACAGAGGCCCTAAAGGGGCTGCCCCATGAAGGACGTGGCTGGCCAGAGGTGGGTGAGCCACCACTGAGACCACAAGCCTCGGGGAGGCAGGAGAGGCATGGAGAACAGAAAGCTGCAGTGGATGTCAACCTGGGAAAACCAAACATCCTCCGTGGGGGCTTTCTCTGAGTTTGGACCTGGCAGCATAGCGAGGAGAAGGGCAGACCCCGCTGCCGCAGGAGGTGGCCCATGTCCAAACTCAGCCTCACGCAGGCAGACACCGCTTCCTTCCCCAACACAAACCCAGTGCCGGCAGCGTGCAGGCCCAGCAAGGGCAGGAGGGGAGGCAGAGGGAGGCGTGGGCGGGAGGAAGCGGGAGCAGCAGAGGGAGGAACAGTGGGAACAGAGGTGTCTGTGACACCACCAGCCATGCCGCCTCCCCCAGCTCTCCTGGGAGAACCTGGCGGGGCAGGAGGAGGACGCAGGCAGGCGGGCAAAGCAGCGGAGGTGACACCTCCAGCAGTGCAGGGGGCCCCAGGCTGTTACAGGCACCACTCGTGGTGTGATGTCGGCCACGTGGGCTTGTCTGGTTTTGTCTGGTGAGTAGGAAACGTCTCTCCTTCAAGCCAGGTTGTGAGGAAGGACAGCCGACCCGGCTGCTCTTTACCCCTCCCCATCGCTCCTCAGCTTTGGCAATTTGGAGGTGAGAGGAACAGATGGGAGCGCCCTCAAACGCCTCAGGAGCAAAGATCTCGGGTGCTTAAAAGTTTGCCAGTCTTCACCCATTGAAGCTGGTATTTTATTCATCAAGGAGGGCCAGAGAGTGACCTAGGAGCAGGGGAGAAGGACTCAGAGCTGGATGCAGTGGGCAGAGGCTGGAGCGGAGGTGGAGACTGGAGATGCGATGACGAGGACAGCTGGGCGCATAAACCAGACATGAGCACAAAGGCAGAGATCTAGACTTGACCCGCAAGGCCAGAAGGGAAGAGCTGGCCAGGTGAAGCGACACAGGAGGCAGGAGAAAGAGGTCTGAGAGAGGACCTTGGTTAAAGACAAACAGAAAGGGATATAGCTGGAAGAAATGGACAGAAAGGCCAGGCTGCTCTGGCCACATCCTAGCAGGAGGCTGTGGAAGGGTCCCGTAGCTCCCAGTCTCCTTGTTCCCCTGCTTTCTGCAAACCCCCCCACAGTCACCTGGCGAAGTGTGGTGCGCTTCTCTCCTACTGCCTCACCGAGTGCTCGATAACCCCCACTGTCCTCTCAGGAGGAAAGTTACATGCTTTTGTTTGATCCCGCTGCATCTACAGACACACAGGTGTTAATAAGATGGCATAGATGTTAGTAAGATATAGGCCATGAGGAAGTTTTTAAATTTGTTTTTACCAAAAGACAAAAAAAAAGGTGTCATAGGTTAAGAGACTATTACAGAGGTTGCAAAGTCTAACTTGGAGCATGCCTGAATCACAGTCATTTTTGCAACCTTAGATTTGTTCCCCCTGTGCATGGAGGTAGTAACTCAGCTCTTTAATTACCTGGCTTCACTGTTTTCACATGGGTTTTGGCTTCTTTAGTCCCTGGATGGACGCTGCCTTTCTAATGAGCAGCTATTCAGTATGTTATGTCACCCTTATTGTTCAGTGTTTGACTCTCCAATTTATTTACTGATCTCATTTGAACTCTGCTATAGACAGAACGACTCATTTCCTCATGAACTTTTTACATACTCTATGTTTTGGAGCTTCACAGCTATTAATTGGTTTATAGTGATTTTGCAAATGGCAAAATGAGGGCAAAGAGGGATTAAAGTAAAAAACACCCACTACTTTTAGAATCTCAGTTTGCAGTATCTCAGCCCTGGCTTCTCAGAGCACATATGCTAATGTAGCACTTACTTGCCATTCAAAATACACCACGTGCAGACTCCAAAACTGCAACAGAGCTCAGCCTTCCTATAAACGGCAACCCACAAGGTAAGGAAAATGCCATTAATAACACACTAAGAAACCTGGTACTTGCCTAGCATCACACAAGAGCCTCTGTGGTGTAGCCAGGAATAAAACCTACTCCTTGGAAGACTATCCACAAAACTACCCTTGCCCTTCCAGCATCTTCCTGACTCATTCTTCCATACACCTTCCAAGCTATGGGAAATGAGGCAGATATCCTGAACATAGTAAGTGCCTAACCTGGGAAATCAATTCCCTGCCAAAACAGGTCCAGTCTCTACACTGAAGGAGCTGCCAAGTCTTTAGGAAAGAAGAGTAGGTTGCTGTGTACTTAAAGAATGTATAAAAAGCATACGCAAGAGGAGATGAAATTAAGATTGCACGTGAAGCTTTTATTTGGGCACATCTAACCTCCAAAGGTTTGATTTCACAAGCTTTCATAATGTTCTTTACAGGGAAGAACTGGCTTTAAGTTTTGCATAAGGGTTCAGCGAATGCTTGGACCATTGTAAGGGCATACACACGTCCACTGGGGCATGCTCCATTAATTCAAGGGGTCTGGACCCACTTACCCAGAGGAAGAGAATTTGCAGAGGCTAAAATCTTGAAAGGAAACAGTCTCCTTGCTCCAGCCTCGACAGCAGAGCTACATTCCCAGTTTCAGCCATGACTTCCAAGACATGTCTCCCAGTTCAAGATTTGAATCTCCAGAGCTTTGCTGAAGGTCCCTCAGCCATGTACTGTCCCCAAAATACTACACCCCTTTCAACATGGGCGGAGCAGGATTTCCCCAGGTCTAGACCCCCCATCTTGAGCCTGTTACTGCTTTTCCCATGTGCTGGATCCTGCACCCAGAGAAGGCAACAGAGATCTAGGTTAAGCCCTCCAGCTCTCCCAAGTGTGCCATGGTTAGCATTTCCTTCTCTCTCTGACTTCCTGCATTTTATTTTGCACCAGTGCTCTTGGGTTGGGGCTGCACAGCCAGCCCATGGGGCGGGAAGGCGCAGCAGCCGGGAACGCCACTCTCCGACCAGGAGTACCGCCAGTTCTTCAGGTCCCTCCGGGCCGCCCACCGCGCCAGCACTGCCTGCCTCCTTCGTGCACTGTACGGCTGCCAGAACCCCCTGGTCCGGAAACTGGACGAGTACGAAAACCACGGAGTCATCCCTGAGGGTAAAGCCAACCGTGACTCCCAAGGGCAGGCAGATGGATGGGGGTCCTGCATGGCCAGCACTGGACCTGATCACTGGGAGGGGACGGAGACTCAGGAGCTGGTGGGGAAGAGGGGTGGGTAGCAATCCTGCAGTGACGAGAAGACATCTGCTAGTGAGCATCCTCCCTCACACTTGATTGCATCCACATGTGTCCCTGGGACCAGCCTCCTCTCACAYCTTGGGTCACGGAGATGACCAAGAAGCAGTGGAGTTTCTCACTGAGGTTCAGGGAGGCACCCAAATGGCATGGGGGTTTTCATGGAAGGATGTCATTCAACAGTGAGATTATTGCTGAGGGCTGGTGGGACCCCAGCACTGGAATTTATCACTGAGTCTGTGTCTTTATTTGCCTCTTTCTAGGGCCCATATGCTCTGAACTGCCAGGAACTCCTTTCTTCCCCGACTTCTGTGCCTTTTCTTTTTATCGCTGTACTAGGAAAAGGTATTTCATAAAGGTGAGTTATTTAGCTATTTCCTGAAGACCATGATGTGCTCTGGGCAATGATCAGGCAAAAGGGAAAGCCCTGAAAATGAGGAAGTGGGAAAACAGGAGGCTAAAAGACAGGGAAGATAGAAGAGAGCCATGGGCAGCCCACCTTCCAGGGGCACTCACACCAAGCTGACTAGCTTACACAGATGGCACCTGCAGCCACTTGCCAAAAAGGAGACTTTGCGGAAGGTATTCTTGAAGAAAATGAACCTTTGAGGACCATCTCAGCCCTTAGCTCCAGTTCTCATTCCCAACCAAGTTGAGACAATCTAGGTTACTGCAGGAGAAAGGGTGATTCATGCAGGCTAGAAGAGAAGGAAAGTAAAGAGAAAGACAACTGGGAGTCACAAGAAGAGATTTACGGGGAGACTTGACAAGGAAAGGAGTAGAAGGTTTCTTTCCTTTCTTGGGCTCATCTTTGTAGGGAGTGGGAAAGATGGGATTGTGCAGTGAGTGCTAACCCCACAGAACAGGGGGGTGGCTAAGTGCCTGCTCCTGAAGCCCACCGCCTCTACAGAGGTGTGTTTTCTCCTCCACAGAGGACTGCATGCCCAGGAGAGACCAGAGCTGAGCTGGGCAGCACACGAGCCTTCAGTGACATGACCATGAGTAGTGATGCCGTCTTGTCCAGCATCTTCAGTCCCCAGCCTCTTTTTCCCATGTCTCCCACAACTGCCCAGTCAGCCCACTCCATCCCTGACACGGAAATAGCTGTGATCCCCACCTCCTTACCTGAGTCGACGAACATGAAACTAAATCCTTCTGACCCACATGCCGCAGAGGTGACAGCCAGTGGCCAGCAGCAAGGACAGCTGCCCACCAGTGACATCCAGGATCTCCTCCTGAGGCTACAAGATACCGATGTGCAGAGTTCCCTGCAGACATTTCAGTGGTTGTTGACCATGGGGAAGACAGTGGGGGAGGAAGAGTTGCAGGCTGCCGCCCAGAAGCTGCTGGTGGCCCTGAACAATGCAAGTGTGTCTCACTGGGCAACCAGCTCTGATACAAGGCACAGAAGAGAGAAGTGAGCAGCAAAGGAGGATCAGCCATTGTGGCTCTTCTATATGGTGTTGAGTCAGATAGATACGCCGTCTCAGAGGGGATGTATGGGAAGATGAAAACAAGAGAAGGAAGTCTTCCTTCCTAGGCCTGACACATCATCAAGGTTGACAGTGCCTCCCCAGGCCAACAGTGTGGGAAACAAGGGGAAAAGCCATCTTTTCCAAGTGCATGGGAGAACCCAGGCATGTGAAATGGTATTGCTCAGGATTCAAAGAGAAAGATGTTATCCTCTTGGAAATAATTGTATTGAAGAGATACTGTCCTCTCCCACAAAAACTGTTCACTCGCTATTGTTCAGTTTGGGAGATGGCTATTCTTGAACAAGGCACGATGGAAAAGTAATTCATTCTTTCTGCTTGGGGTTGTGCCATCACGACTAGCTCTCTGTCCTGGGCAGAGCAATGGGGTTTGTTGTGTCATTCAGTGAACGTCATGGGAGAACGCTGGCCTTTCTTCATCAAGTATAGGAGTTTCTGCTCAGAAGCATTAAGGGAAGAATCTTCTTTGGAAGTAGGTGTGTGAATATACATACATATATACACAAGGGGTGCTCTCTAAATGCAGGAAGGCCTCACCCTGCAAGGGAACTGCTGGTCTAGCGTTCTCCTTGTATTGGTGTTTGCACATGGTTATCATCTACTTCTAAAATAGATGCTATGAAACACACAGGATAAATATTCATATTAAGAAGCTCCTCTTGTCTCTCTCAGAAAATCAGAGTCTGATTTATGGGAACTTTGGCTGAAGTGCTGTTCCTTTTATAAACACTGGGTGTACCTGTAAGTAAAACTCTGTGAAGCCATCTGGAGACAGCACTTGCTGCTAAAAGCAAAGTGGGAACTCTTCAGGAACCAGCTCCGGTTTTCTGAATCTCCACTCAGAATAAGTTTAGAGCTACCTCAAACCTACTCTCAACTCCAGTAGCTGGTTTCGGCTTTCAGCAGACCACCATTAAAGTGAGAATCCCCTATTCACCTTTCCTCCCGCAAGCCTTCTTGTAATCTATTCCACCAAGGGCTATGAGGAGAAAGGGGCCAAAGGCAGCTCTCCTCAAGGATGCACCACACCAAGCACATCCCTGTGGAGAGGGTTGGGGATGTCTGTTCCCTTTACACTGCATAAGTGACACAAACACAGCTGAGTGAAATATAGGCTCTGTCTCTATCCATTGAAGGAAGTCCTTAGAAGAAGAGCTCCTTAGAAGAAGATCTCAAAATTACAGGTTCTCCATTTGCCCTGGGAAGTGTAATCTCTCCCAAGGCTGAAGGCAGGTCACACACAGGAGATGTGCAAGCCCTTGAACAAGAGTGCTTGCTTGCTTTCATGGAGGACTGCCCAATCCGTAGTCCTTACTGGGTAGGATCCCTAACAAAACGTAGGCTACCCTGGCCTCACCCTGGCACACCAGCTCCTGTGCTTCGCCCTAGAAAGAGCCCAAAGCTGCCAGATCCCTGCCCGAGGCACCAGGGCTTTGCGTCCCCTCCGCTGCCTGGGCGTTGACAGCTCCTTCAGCCCCAGCACCGCTGGGGCAGTTCTCGCAGCAGCCTTGCTTGCCATCGCTGCCCTCGGGTCCTGGCTGGCAGCCCATGTCTGGGTTGGTACACACGTGGGGTTGCCAGCTTTGGCCTCAGCGAGCCGAACGCTAGAGATTTCCTAATCAGATGGCTCCGGCCAGGCCCTCCACGATGCAGCGGCCCCGCGCCGCGGTCCCGGGGCCACCCTTCGGCTGCCCTCGCACCGGCACGGTGGGGGTAGCGGGGGCTGAAGGCCGCGGAGAGTCGCTCAGCCCCGCAGCGACCGCCCGCTCCTCACCGGCCGTGCCCGCACGCTACGCGCCGCTCGGGCGCCGACCCCCGCCACCTGCCCGGCGGCCGGCCCCGACCGAGCGCCGCAGCCCCGCGGGGTCCCCGCCCGCCCCGCTGCCCCGGCCCGGCTTCCCCGGGCGCCCCGACAATGTCACGTCGTTTCCCACCGCGGCGGCCGCCTCGGGAGAGCCCCCGCGCTCCCGGCCCGTTACTTCGAGAGGCTCCGCTCGCCCGGCCCGGCCCCCTCCGCCCCCGCCCCGGCGCCGCCCCGCTTTTGTTGCGGCTTTTGTCGCGGGCGCGGAGGAGCCGCGCTTCCCCCGGCGGACTTACCGGGGC